>QCXZ01000138.1:31320637-31920637 GCA_025024175.1 Rhyzopertha dominica | reverse complement strand
CATAAACAACATGCAATGCGCGCTGCATGAAATAAGAATAGGTAATCGAGAGAGGGACAAAAATATAAAGAGAAATTATTTAACACGATCAGCTTTGCAGCTGGCCGCATACTAATTGTAAATTTAAGATAATATTTAATTCTTTATCCAGTAATCATTGAAACCCTTCAGTATTATTGCGCATGATAGCCTAGTTTTTAGACAAAATTTTTAAATATTGGTTATCTTATTTTCTTGTATAAACTTGGATAGCTTCAGTTCTTTCAGCCTTTTTGCCAGCATTAGTAAAAAAATCCCCTGCAAGTTGAATCAATACTTCCACATCCAATTGTGAAAATGACATTTACGCTTTTATTTTTTATACTATATGATCAGTAATCAGGTTTTGAGCATTTTTTTGTCTACACAAGACAAACTGTTCTCGTGATATTAACAAAAATACATAAATTTTAAAAATCGTTTTTTTCCAAATAACTCGAAAATTATTAATTTAACACAAATTTTATTTTATATATAATACTTAAATTTAAAAAAATCGTACGAACAGGGTCCAAAATACATTTTTTGGAAATATTTCGAAAATGTTAAAATTTTGGATAAATTTTCTAAGACACCTTTTGTGAGAAATTTTATTTCCTATCTCAGGGTATTTTCATTTTTTGAATATATTAAATATATTCGGAGATATTTAGGAAAAACCGTGTTCTTTAAGTGACGCTTATTTTGCTTATATCTTCTAAACAGTTTGCTGTACCGAATATTTATAAGGACGAATAATACTCGCAGTTATACTACTAATCACATACTAAAACGAAAAAATTAAAATTTGCAAAAAGGTGGTTACCTCCCAATTCCGCCCCCTTCCCAATACCCTACTTACCATAAAAACAATAGGTCGGTTTGGGTAGTTAAGATTTATAAGTATGCCAAATTTCAAGTTCATATGTTAAGTCGTTCGAAAGTTATCGTGTCCACAAACAAAACCACAGGCAAACATACAGACAAGAAATGTTTTTTGCTCAGATTTTGTTTCTTTTTACGAAATCGACCATTTTAAAACGATTGAGCAAATTTCACGATACATTAGGTACTTCCCATCCGTTGGATGTGGAAGTAATAAATCTTTAATAGTAAGTGAAAATGCCAATATATTATTTGGTAAGAAATCTTAGAACTTTGTTATCAGACAAATCGTTACCTAGACGACTTAAAAATATGGAATTGGCGATTCATTTTGTGCGCACAAACTTTATTATTCTTCTAGTATCATATCCGATTCGAATGTATAGGCATAGGCAATCTCTCATATACATCTGTGTTGCGTGCTCTATTTGAGTGGCTATACCAGGCAAATTTACTCGTAGTGGTTTCTAATGCGACAAAGCCTTAGAAACGAATTCTTTATAGTTCTTTTTATGCTGCATTCTACAAAAGAAAATGTGAGAAACTTCATAAAAATAATTTTTTTTGGGTATTTCAACCTGCCATGCTTAAGTTGGCTATGTGTCAATTTTGACAAGACCAAGACAATACAGTTACAGCGTTACGAGTTAGAGTTTTTGTTTAATATTCCCTCAAAGTTTTTTAGTAGCTAATACCATAACACCAACATTTGAAAATAAAAAAATCCGTTTCATAATGGCTCCATTAAGAACTCAAAATATAACAAACAGTTCTTTTATAATTAAAAACATTCTTGGGTGTTGAAACTAAAACAAAAAAGCATTTTTTATTTTTTTTTACATAATTATATTTTTCTTGCGATGACTTGATATATTTATTTGACAAATAAATTTTTTGAAAAATGACTTTTTCGAAAAAACCACAAAATCAGATACTGCAGTTCTAATACTACTTTTTAATAATTTAATAACAATTCTACAAGAAAATGACAAAGATTGTTGTTTTTTTCACGTTAATATGGCAGTTTCATTTCACTTCTAAATATGCTGAAACTAAGGACCTATTATTTTTGCCGCCATCTTTAAGACTCTCTGGTTCCCTCAGGAAGTATTGCTGGGCATATGTCGATATTGATTTCTTTCTATTTTGACATACACCCTGTATTTTTCTCACGTAGCCATGGGAATGCATTGACATACAAAAGCAACGAACAGCCTAGGACATTATAAATAATTATTTATCGTGTTAAGTTAATATCTTTGGAAATAAGCTGCCAATTTTGTACTTTTGACTAGCAGATTTTGTTTCCCTGTAGATTAGGACCAAAAATGTATACCTGACTCGCGCTTTTGTTTTTAATATATATCATATACATATCTGTAAAACACATGTCCGTTTCTTACAATTAGCTTGGTTACGATTAGATACCTTCATGCATTTTATTTATAACATGGGAGTGACCATGCTCAACTAAATTCAATTACACTGCCACCGCATTTACCAGCGATGGCACTTGTAAAGGCTGCAACTAGGCATCAGGTTACACATTACAGATTCAGCGAACCGTGGGACGTCTGAATGTAGCAAGTACATGATGGCAAGTGGAGTTTGTGTAATTAGTTTTGGCACATTCTACCTGACAGCTTGAGGTAAAATAATCAGTGCTCATGCAGATCTTACGATTCTAGAATCATGTACTGCAGATGAGTGGCAGCGTTACGAATGCATCTGATAAGTTTCGGTTAATTGCATTCTCAAGAACGGTCTTGCAGTCGCTTAATATCTCAAATTATTTTTAATGAGCTCGCAGAAGCAGGATGTTCGTTCTGATCCGCAAGTTTGTGAGTTGAGGTCTTTTGCTTTTGATATTTGCAAATAGACAGTTACTGTAAATTTTATGTTGATTAATAGAAAACGATAAACTGGAAGGGTTATTCAAGTCTCCCTTATAGTAAACTGATACTTAAGAATTGCATTTGTCGGCTTCCAAGTGGAAATTGGAACGCATGGTCACATTAGATGCTGTTCATTTTTGGTTTTTTATCTGTTAACCACATTGAAGTAAGCAAAGTAGTATTTTTTCCATTTCTTACAAGCCTGCTAATAATCATTATAACTCGCATGAAAATTAAAAAAAATAATAGATACAGTTTCCGTTATGGCAATTGAAAATGCTTTATATCTAGGATAAGTCAAAAAACGGATACCTATATATAATGAAAGCATAGTTGAACCTTGCTAAAATGATATGGCTGTTTATTGGGACTGGGTACGTAAAGGATTTCAGCCTACAAGTTTCTTAACTCTTTACTGGTCACTTCATCAGGGATAATTTTCAATTTATTTGTTCAATAATAGTTTCATAGTATCGATTTTCAATTACTCATTACTGCAAAAAAGTAATGCATTACTTTTAACATTACTTTTACTGTGCAAAAAGAAATAGACTGTTATCGTTGATTTTAACCAATTCCAATATTAGTTTTTCAGTTAACGATATTTATTAGAAATATAGTTAATTATCGAAGGGGCTGGGAGATAGTTAGGATAAGATGTTTTATAAGAATTTTGTAAATTCTATATATGAAACCTTGAACGTAAGGAAGTAGTGAAGTCGATCTATAATTCGGGAGTTCCAGAGTCGGTTTGGATTTGGGATAAACATGAATATTAAGGCAGATATTGTTTCACGGCTGTTATGCCGGTTATTAGCCAAACTGATACAATTTGTTTTAAATAGAAATTCATTACAAGTACTCATTACTGCAAGAAAAGTAAAGCATTACTTTTGCTGTGCAAAAAAATAGACTGTTATCGTTAATTTTAACCAATTCTAATATTAATTTTTACTGTTATGATATTAAAAATATGGTGATATCCATATCTGCTTTCTCAGTTGTGTTCTTGTTCGTTCCACTTTTAGCACAACGGTTTGAAATTATAGTGTTAAAGGCAGACAGGGTTTAGGGTATTTATTTTCATCACTTAGAAACATCTATAAATTAAATTAGATGTTTATGAAGATTTATTGAAAGTATTAAAAAATAAAAAAGATCCACAATAAATATTTACTTTAACAAGATAAATTATAAAAGAAAATCTATCACAAGACTTTGTTTAATTTTATGAGGACCTCTAAAACAAACAACTTCAATTTATGCTTTTGCATGAAAGCAATATGTAATATTATAATTTGTTCAATTGTGCAAGATTTAAATATTCTATTTTCTTCCAAATTATTATCGTTAGTTCTTGGTCTCAGTTATTAAAGAACGAAACAGCCTTTGTTTACTGTAAAATGGAGAATTGATGTTTATTGCCAACCATAAAAAATATTTATGTTAAGCTTTGAGATCTCTATCTTTATGATAGGTACTCCAATGAAGAGCACAGCCAGCTTCAGATGAGTAAATTCCATAAATCTAGCAAACGATGCAACTGTTGAAAAATTCGTTACAAGATAAAAAGTAATTATAATTGGAATTTCGTTACAACTACTTAAAAAAGTAATTCCTTACAATTACTCATTACTAGGAAAAGTAATTGCATTACAGTAATTCATTAATTGTAATTGAATTACTTCCGATCACTGATCATAGCATCACACAAACCTCCACAATGTTTTGAATGAGAGTTACTAACTTACTTACTTACTTTAAATGGAACACCATATTTATTATTGCATTTTTTAATTTCGCACTAAAATTAATGTTTGCTAAAATTATGGAGCTATTTTGCGCAAAATTTGATATGTATTTGTATCTTTCGGCGCCGTCTTGCAAATCTTCGAAACGAAAGTACTGAGCAATGCCATTTTAACAGCCGTTCATATTTTTGAAAAATTTGCTTTTTTTAGAAATTCAAATAAACACGTGAACGCGTTTTTTATGAAATTCAACTTGCACTTGTTAAAAATGAAGAACCACACTTTGCTCTTTGCGACAATTATTACTTTTTTATCGTAGAAAAATACCTCTAGCTAAATGTATAATCCTTAAAATGTATAATCCTTAAATACGAGTTGTTATACCATAACTTTTTTTAAATTCTATTTCGAATTATTGTTTGTATAAGTATTTGTTATACAAGAAAATAAAATAAAATAAAAACAAGGTCTGATTTGGTGTTTTCTTCTTTTATTTAACCTACCATCAAGTGAAAATGCAATTATGAGTTTAACAGAAGAATTCGCTAAGACTTAATAAAATAATAGAACAAATCACAAATTATTTTAAGGAGTTCACAAAAGAGTTTTGTAGAAACGGCATTGAAATATTCACACCTAACAATAGTATTGAACAAAGCGTAGCAAAATCTGGTCAATTTAAAATAAAATAAATAGTAAACACTACTACTTTGTACGTAAATTAGGCAAATGTAACAACATCTTTAAATTAAATTCACATAATTAAGAAAACCTTATAAGTGCCCTACAAACAAGTTCTGTAGATTTTGTCAAATTTTTTAGTCCTTTTAACAATTATAATCAGGAATATCGAATAGAGATCTGCGGCAATATTAGCAAGAATTATAAAATTGATTCAGACCACAAACTAAATTGTCATTTTCGATAACATGTTGTAGTGGATCGTCTGGGATAAACATGCCCTAGCAGTTATGTTTGGACGTTTAGGTACAATATATCGACTTTTTTTATAATTAATGATTTGTATTCGTCAAAATTATGCACTCGTTTATTGGTGTCGTTAAACAGAAATTTCGCTTCAGATATATAAATTTCACGTACATAAAATTTAAATCAGAAAAAGAAGAACTGTTTGGTACTTACCGGTGCACTTCAGTTCTCTTCTCAGTTCATCGGAGCCTTGAAAACAATTTGACGTGCCATCGCAAAGCTTTGATAGCTCGAACAGTTGCAAGACGTCGGTTGATTCGTTCACTTGGCATCCAAAGTATCCGTCCTCTAAGTTTAGAAAAAATATTTCACGTCTACTACCGAAACCAGTCCCTCCGTAGGACTGGGCAGTCTGTAACAAATTAAAGAACAAAAATTAGCATAATGAAAGATATCTCCAACAGTGATTTTATAGATAATTAAGTTTGCAGCATTACTGCAATAATCAAATTTTTATTTTCAACTGATGACAATTGTTAAATTCAGGTAGTGTACACAAAAAGATATCTAGCTGTAAAACACACAGTTATTACGTTTTTTCTTGTATTATATTTTGCACTTTTTTATAAAAAAATCTTTTTTCGCGATACACATCTTTTCGGGATACACTTCTTTTCGCATAAATTGTAGAATTGCGACATTGTTATAATTTTACAGAAAACTACTTAATATACAAAAATATTTTTGCAGCTTTCATATAATATATAATACCACCTTATAAGATAAAGAATGGTTTAAATTTTATTTCTGTTCACTGTTTGAAGATACACTAATGCTTCTGCTTTTTTACCTTTTAGAAGAACCATTTTTATTACTGGATCATTAATGATGTCACTAAGTCAGGTACTCTAATAACTATCAAAAATCACTTTTGACTATGTTGGTAAAATAGCTTAATTTGTTAATCATGACAATCCTATTATATCAGACATCTGTAAATCAATTTTAATTAGCTCAAGCGCAGTTAATGTCTTCAGTAATTCAATTGGTTTTCATTTTAACTGCACTTTCTTGTAAATGATCTCAAAAAATATGATAATGGCACAAGCGATACATGGTAGCGGACAATAAATGCCAGCACATCCTCGTAGCGGTAACTCTCAGCCCACGCGTAACTGTTTCAATTATTTTTTCTGGTCTACGTGATGAATTCTCAATTCAAGACAAAGCTCAATTGTACTGTTCGAATTGCGTGTACTTTGCAATCATCCTGATATGTGTATGTGTGCTATCATAATGAATGACTGGTGTATCTGACGCATTCATTCAACTTTATATTGAAATACATAGTACACTGTTGGCGCGCTTGTTCTAATGATTGTCAAGTTGTATGCATAGCAACTGTAAAAACATGATAACATGAAATTGAATGCCTGGATATTTTAGCATAATTTATTCTGTACAGTTTTAACGAGTCAGGAAATGTGTCGATCTGTTGTACAATAATGACAGAAATGATGTCTGTTGTCAGTGCCTATTTTAACACCATTTTTACAATGTTTAATACTCCTCAGCTGTTCGTGTTCGTAACATATCTATTTTCGTTCTAATTAAAAACACACATTGCAAGCTTCTTGCAATGAAAAAAATGGTCAATGCAATGCAAACGGTTCTATAGACAAACAGATATGCCGAGCAATTCAAGGTGAAACAGAAGGTTCTTTCAGTTACACAATGGTCGCAATATTTACAATAACAATTAGTTCGCGTAGGCATAATCCACCTATTTATGTATACTACCAGCAACGCCTCATGTGTTGAGATGTGAAGTCTACCTTATACGAATTTGCTAATACTTTACTACTAAACTTCGGCTTTTAACACTCATACGCCTAATTATAAATGAAACATTACAAATTTTATTATATTAGTCCACCAGTTATAAATAATCACGAAAAACGTTTCTTATGTAAGGAGGTCCACTTTTTGTAGTAAGACTTTATCCGGCAATATAAAAGCGCATTTTAAGGTAAATGTTTTATATCAGCATAACGTAACATTGTCTTTGGTTAAATCTTATTAAATAAACTTTTATAAATTTCACTAAAAACAGATATGATGTTTACTAGTTCACTCCTAGTATATTCTGTCAATTTTATAATACCTGCATTATGTATAAGAGTTACGATATATTTTTCTGGTATTTCAGGAGACTGTTTCATTGTATAATACTCCACTGATTAATAATTACTAATTCAGATAATGTGTACTTGATTATTTGATTTATGATGTCAGCTGGTAATATATTTTCTTGGTATAACATACTTGTATAGCTTTTCCGCAGTTTCCCTGATGAAACGATTATGGTGATAGGGCACAATTACAGTGTTCTCATTCTCAGCAGAAATTTCTACAATGTCCCTAGATCTTTTTGAAAAGTTTATTTTCAGTTGCCTTTTGTCGATTCGAATGCGCCCGAGGCTAAAAAAATTGGGCATCTTTTTAAAAGTTTTCATTGTAGGAACTATTGGCGAAAAAGAAATCAAACAGATGTAATAACGAATTTTGCACATTAGCTCTTCTGAATTATGCTGATTTTTCTGCAGTAGCCTAAAAGTACGTGGAAAGCTTAAATTGTTTTGTTATTTAATTGCTTTTATCTTGTCGCAGTTGGGTTAATTATATCTAGTGTTATAATATAACAGCCAAAATACGCAATTTCTCGTCTAAGAAATTCGGGTTTATTTAGGTAAATTTAGTGTATCGGAGTTTTTGAAAAATTGTTCGCTAATTATTAATATGTTCTTGTAAGGATACGCTTAAAGTAATTATGTCTTCAAGATAGACGAGACATTTTTCATTCTGGATTCCTGTCAAAACATTAGTCATCATCCTTTGAAACGTTAGTGGAACATTTCTGACGCCAAATGGCATGCAGATGAATTCAGAATATCTAAATTGTGTGGAGTATGCGGTTTTTGGAATATCGTTTTGGTCATTTCTATTTGATGAAACAGCTATTTACGTCTAGCGTATAGTGAAGTACTGACAACGGCCTAATTTATCAAAGGCATTGTTAATATTATCGATAGTCTTTTCGTTTAAACGCGGATAATCAATGACGATTCTCAATTTCTGCCTAGGGCGTCAAGTTTCTTTTTGAAACTTTTGAAAAAAGCCAAATGACCAGGTTAGATTAATTTTTGATGGAGCATTTTTTATCTGTCTCAGGATTTCCTTACTTTTTCTATTCGGGGTTCAATGGTAACAGCATTGATTTGATTCTTAATGACTTGTTTTCAACATTTTGAGGTTATGAGTATCTAATCCTATTAGTGTCTTCCAACTTGATATCACCCTGCATACTACTAGCAGTGTCGCAGAAAAATTAATAAAAGCGGTACTATAGAATTGAGAAATTACAATAGCATTATAGGGAAATTAAGATTATAATCGAATAGTTCACAGTACCTGAATATTTTATTTTTAAACATTCATTTGCCATTACTCTAAAAATAAATAAAGTTGCCTTTGATTTCGAAAGAGATTGGAAAACGGAAAAATATGGAAGGCGTGTTATTAAAAAATGTAGCGGCACTCATATGTGGAACATCCTATTTAATAAAACATACAATTTTGCTCCGTGTACGTACTAGTGATTAACCTTGTATAATCAAGATGGTTATAAAACCTAATACTGAAGAACGACCCTCTAATAAAACCCATCGCGTTTTTTGTTTATAATAAAATATGGCAATTTAGTCAATTTCGGTTCGTTTATATATCTACCTACGTATGCAAATTTTATTCAATTTTCTTCAAAATACACGTATCGAGTACTGACATAATGCTAAAAACGAGTTGTTTATGCATTATTGGCGCCAATTGCCGCCCCACAATACTTGCTGCTCTAGGCTTCAGCCTGCATAGCCTATGTCTCAGTCCAGGCGTGCACTTCGGGGTTCTTACTGGGTCTACAGAAATTTCTAGAATGTTCTCAAATCTTCTCGAAACGTCGATTTCCTGCTTTATCTACGGAAAGTTCTAGAATGGTTCTTCACCTTCTCGAAACCATTCCGTCTATATGCCACACTGGGAGATTCACTTCCAATTAACACAAGCATTTCAGAACCTTCTACAGCGTTCAGTTTTTTTCTGACATCAATGTAACGACTAATCTGTCCAGGTTCTTTATTTTGACGAAAACTTATAACATGTACAATAAAAATTTCATCACAGTATCCTAACGCTGCTGTCGTTAATTCCTAGCCTTCCAAATACTAGCGTCTCTGGTCCATCGCATTTCAATTAAGCCACTGCCCTGTTTACTTATATTAAGTAAGTAAGGAAGGCACTGGTTAAGCTCTTCAAGGTATTAGGAGTTTGCACATTACGATAATGTCAGCCGTAACCGCCTTGCAGTGATTTGGGATACTCACGTTCCAGCAATCTATAAGACGT
Organism: Rhyzopertha dominica; assembly: GCA_025024175.1. Taxonomy (NCBI): domain Eukaryota; kingdom Metazoa; phylum Arthropoda; class Insecta; order Coleoptera; family Bostrichidae; genus Rhyzopertha; species Rhyzopertha dominica. Next base: position 31,910,697 of record QCXZ01000138.1, on the reverse strand, counting down.
ATCTCGCAAATAAATTACTTTTGTTGTCGTGGTACACAGCATCCGCGTAAAAATTGTGGCTTCCATGRCAGAAAATTGCTGACCTTCCGAGGAAACTCCGTTAGAATACCTACTACTACTACAACACGAACAACTGACTCGTTAGATAATAATAGCGATATGTCTTGCGTCACTTCCAGTATACTTTGGACGGCGGCAAGGTCGTCGCAATTTGCTTGGATAACTGTTCGTCGCTAATTCGCATGGAAAACAGACACCTCCAAAGTTCAGATGGCGTTTCATCCGAACAATCACGGGTCTATTTTTAAACGCTGATGAGTCTCAACTTGTGAGTATAACTACAGTTGTTCAATTGATATTCATGGGATGTGCTTTGTTTCGTACGGTATATTAGAAGCTAGCCATCTTAATAAATGGTTAAGTATGCAAATAAGAAATTTGAGGTACAAGTGGACGTCTGATTTGATAATGGAAAAAGTTTACTTAATAATGTAAATATTGCAGCTGCAATACCTTATGAATAAAAATTTGTAATCTTGCATAGGGCAAACAAGGCGGCGAATATGTTTGTATATTAAAGAATGTCGCTCGTTATATTTCCGCGTCCGGTCCTCGGTATCACTTAATCAACAGTGTAGTTCTTCTGTCGACGTAACTACCGTGTACCTAATAAATACAAAGCCGAAGCTGAAAAAATTCCTATTCTACTCTACAATTCTGTTGCCTCACTTACCTATTTGTCCAAACAAACAAACAAAAAATTATACAAGACTGGAGAAACCAACCGTAGTATTTTCCGAAATTTAATAGTTGAATATAAAATTTATTTTGAACCTTCACCTAATCTTCTTTCTTTTGCCATTAGAAAGCATCACCAAGGGGTTTACTCTGGTGGCCGCTAGATTATCTAGCAATCGTTCTTAGAACGCAAAATTCCTGAAGAAACGCTGTACACTATAATTACTTCAATTCCTAAAGCTACGTGCAAACAGTTTTCATCGACCTACCTCTTATGGTGGCAGTTTTGTAAGAAAGAAGACATCATTTTGTTCAACGCCCCTAGACCTCATGTGTTACGATTTCTTTATCTTGTGTTTTAGAACAAAAGGGATCCAGATATGGTACTATAAATTTCCACAGGTCAGCCCTATCCTTAATACTTTGAGCTGATTATAAGCAATAATGTTCCCATGAAAAGATTTATGACTCAACTTCAAGACCTAGATATAATATAACATGGGACCTTCAGAAAGTCTTAACATACTTGCAAAACTTACTTTCCTCTTTGAATATTATAGTTCGCAAAAACCAGTAACACTCTTGGCCTTATATACAAGTGTTCGATTACAAACCATATCTGCAATAGGTCTTGCTAATATTCAACAGATTAAATACAGATCTTGATCTCTGATAACATCAAAACGTCAGGTTCCACGACCCAAAAAGTTCTGTATGTAAAGGTGGGCTGGCAAGGTCCTTGTTTTAGTTTTCTAAGTAGAACTGTCACGGGAGCGTATTATAGTGAGTTGCTAATTAAGTTACGTGAAAGAATTGTGGAAAAACGACGGGGAAATTTTGTCTAAGGTGTGCTTTACTTACAAGATAACGCCCCTGCCCACAAGTCGTTTATTGCATTGCAAAAAATTTATAGAACGTTTTAAATAAATCCCGACCTAACACCGTAAGAATACTGGTTATCCCCAAAGCTCAAAAAACATTTGAAAGGTAAAAGTTTTTTGACAAATAATGAAGTCATATGTGCCGTTGAGGAGTGGTTTGCAAACCTAGATAAATAACTTTTCCCAGGGTATAGAATTACTTTATGAACGTTCTGCTAAATCTATAAGAAATTATGTTGAATAAATTAAGTTTCGTATAATATATTCACTGACAGAAATCAACAAACCTTTGAAGAAGAATAAAACCAAAACTACTTAAAACTCTACCACACCAAAGCGTAAAAGATGTATGAGTGATAGTATTTTCTGGCTTAAAACTAAAGTGCACAGACAATCTATAAAGAGTGAAACGGTATCGTCTGTAGGTGTGCTATATTGAGCAGCACGTTTAGTCAGTATTCTGTTAAAATTTTTATTTAAAATGATGCTTAAGTACTATTTATGATAGAACATAGGTAAAACTTAGGCTTTTAGTACATGACTATGATGCCCTTGTTACAAAATTATACTATTTTAATTAAACACATTTCAATGTAAGCACCAGGAAAGAAGGCGGACGTGGTAGAGACGGAAATTGTCGCGAGACATTTAAATCAATTTTGGGCTAGCACGCCGTCCAAAATTAACTCAGTCTTCTCATGCGGTTCACTCCGTCAAAGTGTGGACGTTGTTACAATACTAAAGTGAGACTTCTTTCCTGGTACGCGATATATGTCTCACAAGGGGTAATGTTTCAGATGTTGGGGTGATCTTCGGTACGTGCGCTCGCTGAATGCGTCAAAATTCCACTACGACTTTCCTCTAGGATTTGAGGTTTAGTAAAATCTGACCGAAAAACTGAATAGACTTGAAGGATGGTCAGACCTGACCTATAAACTTACTGGACTTGAGGAATGGGCAGACTTAATCAGTGTTGGCTGTGGTGGAATCTCTCACACGTACCCAATATTGAGCATTACCCCAATATCCGAAGCCGTACCCCAATACTTTCTGTAACCTTACTACTGTATAGATAATGTAACTTTGATTGGATGTTGTGTATTTGTAACGACGCGTCAATAGCAAAGCTAAAAATGCCATCTTGTTTTAAAAGACGAGATTACAAATCATTTCTCGGTACCACTTCGATCTTCTGACATGGGCACTTATATCGTAATTAAAAGAAAAATTCAATTTTGTTTCATGGGTGTTAATGAATGTAATTTTTTGTGTCGTCTGATGGTTCATGTCAAGTTTGGATTAAGACTATGACGACTGACAGCTAAAGGTGTGTAAAGTCCATTTTGCTTCATGAATTTCGTAGAACGTAATATTTGATGCTGAGTATGATTTTATATAAAATTTGACTACCTATAACGGACATGTACCATGGTACCTAAAGTGCAAAAATCGCTTATGTTCCATGGGTGTTGTTGAACATGATTTTAATGCGGAGTATGACGACATTATGCTGGACATGTACCAAAGTCCCTAAAGTTGCAAAAAAATCGATTTTGTTTCATGGGTACCGTTAAATTTTTTATGGTAAGTATGATAGTGGTTTGTATTAAATCTTGAACGTGTAGAATGTAGATGTATATGCACGATAACCTAGAGGAAAGAGTTACATGATGATTGTTTGAGCTGAGTGTGATAAATTGTTGTTATTACAGTAATTTGGAAAATAAGCAATATATGGCATACCACGCTAAAATTATCAAAATCATTCTCTTACCATCTGCTAATTTATAAGAACTATGTTTCATGCAATAACTGTGTAATTTTCAAACGAGTGCCAATGCTGATAAATTTGCATACTTAAGGGGTACGTATGTTTGTGCTGCGCTGAAACAATTGGATTTGATTATATAGAGACCCTGAGAGTCCAGACGGCCTCGCGATGGTCGTTACGCAGATTTGTAAGTCGTTAATTTAAGAAAGGATATTATTGTTTCGCTCCAAGAGCGTACTTCCGGTCAATTGAATTTACACAACCTGAGCCTAAATTACGCAATTTTAGCGTACCTATTCGAAAAGGGAATCAGCTTTTAGCTTGGAAAAAGATTTTACGTTTTGTTATAAATGATGAAGTTATATTTGCATGCATAGCGCGTGAGCGTTTTTGGTTGGTTCTGTTTTTAAATAGCAAATAGCGATTTGCCGTTTCGATAGATATTTAGGTAAACATTTTGTTTTATTTATAGGTAGGTGGCGCATTTAATTAATTCAGAATAGCATTCCTGGACTCGACAGTGATCGCTCATAACGTGTTAACTCCAGTGACAAACCAGGCATTGTCTTTCTAAAGGTCGCTTTTAAATTTAATATAAGCAGGCTCACTGCCATACAAAATTTCATTAGCGTAAATTTGCCGGACCATTGTTATGAAGGCCGCACTTCATGTCAATATTTTGCTGTTCAATAAGTGGCCAATTTAACAGATACGTGCCTGCACTTCCGCCAACATAAATCTGCAATTTATAACTTACACGCTGGAGGCGTTATATTAAAATATGCAATATTATGTAATAACTAAGTACGCTACATGTTGAAATTGCTATGCAACGGAGTTAGGAATGGATAAAACATGATCGGTCTTGTTATAGAATTTTTTTATGCTATGCATTTTATGAATAGGGCATTTCTTCGGGCAACAGCACGAAATTACATTAATTTTGTTCTGTTATAGGGTACCTACAGGATACGTTATGAACACTTATTTGCATGAAAATAACAATCTTTATGACATTGAGAAACTGAAGTAGATACATCAAAATAAGTATGTCAGTTGTGCATTTCAGTTTTAAAATTAGCCATTTTTAATGGAAATAAATAACTGCATCAACCTACGGCGCAGTTCGTAAAGCCTCCGCTACATGACAAATGCAAAAATAACCTTTACAGAGAGGTTTAAGACGTATTCACGTCAAAATACCGCTAGATCCTTTAATGCACTTTAAACAGTAGAATAGTGTACAAATTAATGCATACAATTAGGTAAACGCTACAGATGGAGCTAAGCTTTATTTTATAAAAATATTAAAATCTGAGTTGCTGAAGTTAATATACTTTTTAAATTGTATTTTATTTTTAACTTTTTGGGCGTATGCTTATTAAGATTGTCTTTTATAATATCTGTAGTACCTATAGAGAGTTTCATTATGTTAATGTCAATTTTATTATTTATATGTATTGGTCTTAGAAAATAGTATGCACCAGTGGCGAATGGTGACATTTTTATATGGGGGGCGCTGATGGAATAATACAAAAAGTATTTCTATTTTAAATACTTTCCATTTTATTTCTTAGAAATGTCCAGTTATTATCGCCACCAAAGAATAAACAAACAAAGCAAAAAAAACGCATTTGTCTCTTCCCATCCGCGCAACCATGCATGAAGTATTTTCATAAACATTTGCATCAAACTTTCTGATAAATCTCTTTCGATTTTTGGTAACTGGGTTGTACTTGATTTAAATTTCTACAGACACAGGGCGTTTCGTTTTCCTTAATGTTTACTTTGTCGGCCAAACTCAGAAAACTGAAGTTTAATTTAATTAAATCACACTCATTTTTTGTATTGAACACAATTTTCCACAAAAAAAAATACCTGTACGTACGCTTAATAACCGCTTACGTTCGGATGCATTATTTGCAGGAATGCGCGGTCGTGTCTCGGGCTGAACGAACTAAGCCCGAAATTCCACTTACATCGCGTGTCGACGCGTGCCAATTCCATCGCATTGGCCACAGAACATTGCATTGGTAGCCGGCAGGCGCCGAACGTAAATCTACGMAAGATTGTAAATTAAATACCTATGGGTAATACCCAATACTAGGTATATTCGATCATTAGATGTAAATGTAAATATATGTTTTAATTTAATTGAATTTGATGTACCTAGTCATTTGCGTAGGAAGGGCGGCGCCCCGCAGCCCTCCCTCACCAGCCGCCACTGGTATGCACTTTGACAACTAAGCTGACGGACTTTGTTCTCGTTAAATTGAAAGATATACGGTAAGAAAGCGTAGAATTATAAAATGGTGTACTACCTTATCGAATACGTAAGAGATATACAAACGAAAACAAAATGAGTTTTTGTAATATCACACGAGAGCAAACATAATCGTCCGTTCATCGGAAATTATTCTTAAACAGCAATTAGTAAAGCAAAGTAAAACTATAATTAACTCAGAACGGAATGCAATGTTTCACTGATTTGAGGAATTGTGCTAAAACTGCAAGTATATTAATTGTGATATCTTGAATTTACTTATATTATTTACGCAGTGTAAATTTGTAATTATTTGAAGGTGAAAACGATTTGTAGTAGGTAATTTGATGACACCCATAAAACGTTTGTAGGGACAAGAAAAACTGATTACTAAAAAGTTACTTAATTTGCATTGGCAATCACAATCATTCGTGCACCAATTAAAGTTGTCACCTACACTTTAACTATATGGCTAGCGGATACATTAATTCACCGAAAAAAAAACCAAACCATATTTAACATGGTTTTCATTTGTGCTAAGGGCAACACAATGTGCAATGTGATAAATACAAATACATTTTAATCTCACGAAAGTAACTGCAGTGATTCATCCAAATTTAGTTCTCTATCACCCACCACTGTAGGAGGGAACAGTATTTTGACATCATTTTGTAATAACTTTATTTTGGGAAATGTAAATCTGCCACGTAATCCGTTTAAACGCTGTGTTCTGAGATTTCGTTTTCGCAACTGGCATTTGCAAATACTTATAATATGTAGGTTTATGCTGTCAAAATTGTATGCGCCTCCGTTTATTTCAAAACGGGTTCCTCATTTTTAACACAGTATCATCGTTTGCAAAATTTTCATTTACTGTGGCGAAAATAACAAAGGGAAATGTGTTTTAAAACATATCAACGCCAATGAGGTCTCCCTTAAAAACATAATAAAACTGTTATACCGGCAAAATAAAAATGAACGTTTTGTCACTTGTAGCTGATGTTTCTGATAACATTTTAGAGTGAATTTATAATGAATCAGAACCAGCTATTGAATATTCCAGTTCAAAAAAATACCGTTTTCGAGAAAATTAGGCCGAAATAAACCGTTTTCTAAGTTAGAATAGTGGTGAACAGGACTCGGGACTTTTTATAGGTACTTATTTAGCATTTAGCGTTTTACTTTTAGATAAATATTTTGTTGTTTAGTAAAATACTGATTGATTAATAATTAATTACTTTTTTAGAAATATATAAAAAACAACCAGCTGTACTAGAACATAAACCATATACATATTCTTTGAGCTGTGCTTTGATCAATTTATTGTTAAACGTACTATAGGTATGTTTGTGCAAAACGAATTGGTTGTTCTCCCACCCACTCAAAGTCTACTAATATTTTGAAGAAACCAGTCTAGATAAAGCGGGTGCTTGCAAAATTACTATTCGGTCCGCTATTTAACTAGCAAATACGGAGAGGTCGTGGGAATTCACCTTGACGAAGGGGCATCTCATACAGCCAGATGCTCACACATCACCCAACATAACAAGCGAAATTGCGGGGCCACCTCTTCAGTCATAATTATTTCTTCGCAACTAATTATTCTGAGCACGAGCTCTTGACTCTTGCATTTAGTATTTAGAAGTGTAAACCGTTGTGTATGTTATATTTATTCTATTTTCAAATGTCGCTAAAGAGCTTTAAGTTTGTAATCGTTTTATGAGAGTTTTGTTTGTGGCTCGTTGAATGTTATTTACTTAATGATTCATTGGTAGTGGTAATACGCTATTAAATAAATCTACTTTATTAATACAATAGATAGTTCACACTTTTAGTAAACATAGTCCACAACATAATATTCGTTTATATAAACTTGTACTGCGCGACTTACACTTAACAGAAACGCGTTATTTTTAAATAAGCGATAACAAATAATAAGTTTGTAACTGCTGCAGAATTGTTACTCTTGGAGTAAGTAGTTTCTATCCGAGATTTATTTCAGTTGAATAATGTTAGGAAAAATGATGTAGATATAGCTATAGAATAGAAACTGAAGAATCATTGACTACACACAGTCTATAATATAAATGCGATCGGTACTCTTCCACTCCACACAAGCATATAAGGTAAATTGCCAATCAGCCTCATCCACATGCTACACCCTGGCAGTACCATATGTATAGGTGGTATAGGTACTTTATTTCCACGGAATGTGAACCATCTTGAATAATCTGGAAATCATTTGGAAACACAGAGCTATCCGTCGTGAATTTTTCTACCAAACTATGTCCTTTTTTAAAAAGTGGAAAAACAATTTTGTAATGTTTTGAATAATTTTTTTTTATATTTAGTAGCATGCATTTATAATTACATAGTTTTGAAAACGTCGACCTGTCATACTTGGAAAAAGAACCTGGATCTCGCAACTTACAATGAATGTACACCAATAAAAAAGTTTTTTGAAGATATTTCAAAAGCGTTTTTGTTATTTTCTAAAAGAAGTGTAGTTCAGTACAAAAAAACTCAATACATAGTTCTGTGGGCTTAAAATTCTCTGAAAACGTCTTTGAAAGATAATATTTGAAAACGTCTGATTTTCATATTATCTAGGAAGGTTTAAAACCCGTAGGACACAAGGTTTTACCCTCTAGTCTACGTCTACGGTGTTTTAATTGAGAATATAATTTTGTAACTTGTCTAACTGAAATGATGTACAAACAAAAGTTCGTATTTCCCTCCAAATTTGCAGATAATATCGTGCTCTTTGTTTCCCTTTTGGCAAATCCTAATTTTCTAGTTTCGTGTTACGTTGTGTAAGGAAAGATATCTTTTATGCGTATGAGTGCAGTTTTGTTCAACATCCAAAAATGTAAGACGTATTTTTAATTTAGGATTAACCCACATTCTTTGCCCATATTGGACAGTAAAGTCCAATAGAATTAGTTATAAACGCTACCTATGTATATGTAATGTTATGATTTTACAATTATTCTGAAATGGGTTAGATCTGGACGGCTTTTGCGAATTAGCTAACGGTGATATATACCACATGTCTTTAATGCCGTTGTTGCAGCAGCCTACTGTATTTGGTCAACTTTAAAATACATTTTTAAAACTAGAAATTTGTGCCGAACACTGAGCACCCTCATACACGTTATGACAGCTGTGTTTGGATCCAGGACTTTGATGTATCGCAGAAAAATGGCCGACATCTACGTCACACTACATACAGCGTATTCTTTGTAAAAACTGATTGTTTCCATGGTAGGAGTTTGGATATCAAGACTATGTGTATTTTATACTGAAACAAGTTTGGCCCTTTTAACTCCTATATAATTTATATCACAGTGGTTATGGCCGTTCCAGCTTACGCCATCATCAGATTAAATTCGTTTCTAAAATAATTAGACACGTGTTTCTCTTTGGTCTGATGGTGGCGTAAGCTGAAACGGTCGTAACCACTGTGATATAAATTATACAGAAAAGTTAAAGATAATTCTTTCTGACCAGAATAAGACTTTTTGCTGTTTAAAGAGTATTTGTTCTGATATCGACAATCTAGCTACCTATCATGCTAAAACTTTGCTCATGTGCGCTTTATCATGTAGAGTTAATTGTCAATATGTAATTTGTTTTAGTAAAAGTTTTCATCACGATTTCCAATAACTATCGAGGGTCTTCGATACCTTTGGTAGCATTCCACATATATATAGGTACAGTTTAGGTCGACAAATCTAACCTGTTTCATTAAATATTTTGCTGTAAAATATGTTGGAGTTTCCCATTCGTTTGCATGTTTAGGACTACTTTATTTACTATTAACAAAACAAAATCCATTTACGCTAAAATCACCGTGAAATACAAAACGGCAAAGAGGTTAAATCAATTTGAAGTCAATGCCTCCTTTTAATTCTATATAGATCTAATTCTCTTGTGGCTACAAACAGTTTTATACTTTCGATGTACAAGGTATAACATTATTTTGTTAACTATGGAAGTTTTAGACTTAAAACATGCTAACCTAGTTTGTATTCCGTTCGTAGCCAGCAATGTAAATTTAGAGCAATCCACTGCGCACTGTTTTGTATCTATTAAAATTACAAATGAGATACAGTGGCTTCCAACGCCTAGAACACTAACACAAAGCCGACGCAAAATATGTGTTACAAATGTACACAGAAATTCTGATCATTGATATAATCAAAATTTATTTTGTTGCAATGAATGTTGTAACGTCTAATGTCTAGGACTCACCACACTTCGGTAAGGATCGCTGTTAGGTTCAGTAAATGCACTTACCTGAAATAAAGGCAAATATTAAAATATGTATAAAATGTAACATGGGAAATATATTTGTATTGTAACAACAAATTAATAAATCTGACTAATACATAGAATAAAACTTTCTCATAATAAGTGCATTCTTTCAACGGTACACTCTTTATGATCGTGTCGATTTAATGGTAATTTTCAAGGAGCATTAAAGTAAAACCGTAATAGTAATGAATACAGTTACGTTTATTTTTTGAGGTAACTAAATTTAGGAGTTTCAGCAGAATCTAACGAAACTACCACGTTTGGGTTCAGCAGTACCTACCTATCCACCGCCTTTGACCTTAATTGAGCTGTAGCAATTGTTAGGCTGGCTTTCTTCCGTTGAAACGTCAAGGTTATCTCAAGTTACACGCCAAAGACTGCTTAAATTTAGACCTTCATTGTATTCCTAATGAAAGGTGGGATGAATAAGTCGACGAATGTTACAAGCAGCCAGTTTTCGGCAAACTTACGTTATTTTGCATTTTATTCATTTCAGTGTTTAGCGGCACCAACAAGGGTGTTAGCAATGATGTGTAGATATATATTTTGTAATTCTTTAATTAAAACGGCTGCAGAACCCACCATAATCAGGGTACAATAACTATAAAATGCATGTTTTATTGTAGTCTTCACAGCATTTAGTTTACATACTGAAAATCATGAAACTTAAGCATTATTTCATAAAGAATTATTACAACAACAAAATCGATACTCTCTAGTCAAGAAAAAGTCAGCCTAAAGTATTTACACGGCTAAAAACCGATTCCTTTTGTAAGGAATAAATATCGTATGTTAAAGATGGACTTTATTGAAAAATACAGTTTGAATACATATAGGTATATAATCATATAGAAAAGTGAGCAGTTGCTAGTAAATTAATATACTAACAGATATCTAATAGTCTACGAATACTCCTCTCCGTTTAAACAATAATGGAACTGAACACAAGACCGTAATAATAATAACAGTGAATAACAGAGAGCAAAACTTACATAAAATAAGAATAACCGTGACCGGACCAAATAGCCCGGCACAAAAAAGCCGGACGACAAAATAATCCCCGACAAAATAGTTTACTGACTATACACCCCATTAATAAAATAGCTCATACCAACCACAGTTGGGCATTACCACATAAAAATTTATGCGATTAATAACAAGTAAAAGATATTCTTTATGATTAAAAAATTGAACTTAATCATTGACAGTGTTTGATAGGTTTGAAACATTGAAAAAAATCACGATTAATTAAAAAATGTATATTTAATGTTTTGATTTCAAGAACGAAAGATCATCTTTGATTACAGATTTCATCTGACGATTGTCATTAAACTATTGTTCTGCAGAGTTATTAGATGTTACCTGCAACCCCCWTAATATATATGTAGGCGGTTAATGAAACGACTAAATAATTATGCGCAATTCTTTTTATTATGAACGAATAAATTTCAAACTGCTAGAACTTTATATGGCTTAAAGCTAAGATAAATATTGTTCCTGAATCTTCATTTAAAGGTGGTTTCTATGTTGCACTTGTGTAAGCTAATATTCAAATGTTATAGAGACAGAGWTGTATTAAGCCAGCTATCCGCTATAAAACGGTATTGTYTAGTAAACAAAAACCTAATTGGWATGTTCCCACCCATAGTAATCTGCGGCGCACGTACGATATTAAAAACATTTGACATGCCCATGTCAAGGAACCGATTGCGTCCAGTTAGTTAACCTCAGTAAGTCCGTTAACAAAATTTTAGCTGGATTAACAACCGCCAAAGCTTACTCATGCCCATCGGCCTTTTTTTCTTGTAAATTTATTAACCTCTTCTACATCTGATTATGTCCGGACCATGCCGAATTTTTCATTCAGCCTTGGGCGTGGCCAGTAAAACTGCCACACAATAATAAATTACGGGCGGTGTTAAAAAAGCGATTGCCAGCGTAGATCTGAACAKGGGTAGAAGAAGGATAGCCCCTGATTGCAGATAAATTTTGAAATTTAATAATAAATTTAGATAAKGCTTAATTTATATTTTCGTCGAAGTATAGAAGCAGGGTTTTAGTAGAAAGCAAAGTAAATCTTCCAATTGTGCAGCGCTTAGTTTTTCTTGCTTGCTTTGACCGACAGTGTAGTGCTTGATATATAGCTGACTGGGGGAATGCGACCGAGAATAATAAATATTCGTAATACCTTAATACTTTTTTCTGCACAGTTTATAACGTCCAGGTAGAACACCAATTTTTAATGCCTGTATACAGAGTATTCTGCTCTGTTGCTACTATTCCACATTTATGACACTTTCTGAACATTATGCAGATCCTACCTATACTGTAATAATAAACAAATTCAATGCAAGTGAGATTTTGATATTCCAATATTCCATAATTTATTTTCTTTTTATTTTAATCTTAGTTCGTACCTAATTTACCCCAGTAAACTCGGTCTTTCTTGTATTATATATAGGTATAGATCTAAAATAAAAAATAAATCGGCCTGCCAGCCAAAAGAAATTGCCCACTACATCTTATCACTAAAACATATCAATGCATTTTATCTTTATTTAAAAAATGTAGTCTTTTAAATTTCATAAATCTATTTCATCATTTTGTTGGGACGATATAAGAATGATTCTAAAAGACTAGGCTAAACCTTACACATTTAAGCGATAATTACTGAATTCAGTTAGAAAACAAATTGAACTGGCTAGTTACTACCACTTTCGTGTTATATGATCAATCCATTTTCATTATCCCCAATATTCTGATTTCGAAAGTGATCCAGGCTAAAACACTATTATAAACTCAACAAATATTGATGATATTTTTAATGGGCATAAGATGAAATGAAAAAGTATTGCCAGTCTTGACCGAGATTTGACCTCGGGACCTGATTAATACTAGTCAAACGCTGTATCCACTGAGGCCCTATTCAGAATGCTCCTGAACACCATCCAGAGCATTTGCAACTGAATCGCTCGTCGCTCAGTATTTTCGAGTATATTATACAGTGAAATACAATTATTACCTGAATTCAGTTTTTAATGAACATAGATGATATTTTAATGGGTTAACAATCTTGGTCAAGGTTGGCAATACTTTTTAATTTCATCTTATGCCCATTAAGAATATCATCTATGTTAATTAAAAACTGAATTCAGGCAATATTTATTTTTCACTTTTAATTTTTGTATACTTACCTACAAGATCATTACTGCAAATTTTTCTCATAAAAATGCTAGCTGCTAGCTTTCTGACGAATATTTCAAACTAGTGACTGTTTCATTTATATTCCAGACGACTCTACATACATTCTGTGGTGTGGTAATGTAATGAAATCTGTACACTAAGAATAACTCTTCATAAACAACTCCGAGAAGGTTATTTTTTTGATTATTTTCTATATTCAAAGGTTTTATATATAACTAACTGTTTTAGACTTAAATATTTACACTGACCGTGGTGTGGTTATGCAGTGGTAGCGTAATGCGTTTTTTTTTCTACTAATTTTAGCTAAATCTTAACCAATGACATTATTTTAAAAAAATAATCAAGCAATGTAGTCCGCTATATTTAATTAGATTTTATGGGAGACCTGCAAAATATTTATTAAATTTGTTCGAACATTATAGTACCCTATATTTTTTATAAGAAAAGAACTTTTATTAAAACATATTTTTAACAACCATATAACTAAACTACTGTGAGTACTTTTTTGATGTAGAAACCCTACTAATACTGTAGGCTTTTCACAAAAATGACCGTAGATTTGTTTAAACGTTTATTAACTGAATAACTTTCACAAAGCATAAATAACTTGAAAATGAACAGAGCAACATCCTCTTCCCAACCATAATCGACATAACCTCTAAAATCCCCTCCTAACTTTCCTTGACACATCTTCCCAGAGTACAGGATAAGAGCGGGAAATTCAAATTAAAATTTGTAACCTACAATACTCTATTAGATGTTTTATCATTAATTTTAAAACATTTTTTCACAGCCTAGAATGCGTGGAAAGTATTTCTAACAACAAAATATAAGGTAAATACGTTGTTCAGAATAAAACTAAGGCTCTAGAAAGTGTAGTCAAATGCTAATTTGATTTCATAATTAAAGGGAACAGAAAACTGGGCAAAACCAAGACTAGGACTCTATTTACACCAATTACCCTACAACCTACGATATTTGCCAGTCACTGTTCGTTCTAAACCAACGAAACTTTGTGCTATATACGAAGTATCTTTGCGCATTATGAATTCTATATTAGTATAATAATTACTACTAAGACCATAATGCAATTGCATTCGGGTAAAAACTATGAGCTATACCTATAGACGCTGCATGTTCATTCATTGTCTTAAAGTATTCACTTTCTATCCCCATTACTGTAGATTAAATTACGCGGGCCCTTTTTTTACTACACCATAAGTTGAAATTCCAGTACCTAACAAAATCAATTTGCGGTGGCTTTATGCCGACACTCGTTTTTTCCTGATACCAGGATGTGGCGTTCCGGGTAAGTTGTTCAAAACAGCATGACACGTAAAGTTTAGTATGGAAGATGCCCTGCTTAATTTTTACGCGATGACCAGCCAAAACTTGATCAGTAGGTACTAGTAATTCCAGCTGCACAGAGAATTAGTTGTAGTAGTAAATTGTGTCAATAAAAAGAAAATTGTTTGATGATGTTTCAAGGGAGGGAAGAACGTTAGTTATTACCTATATGTATCTTTTTAAAAAAACTGGGGACTGGTGTTAATAAACACCATCTGCTCTGGTCAATCCATTCGGATCCCACGATTAGTTTTGCTCTTGTTGGAGCTCTTCAGGTAATCATTTGAAAAAAGATATTTTTTACGAAAGTAAAATAGTGGTGCGCTGACTGCGCTTTTTCACACAAATATCATTATCGAAAGCACTCAGTTAATGCTTTTGCCGTCCTGATATTAAATCACTCTTTTGGGAAAAATCATCGAATACAAACTATCACATTAAATAATAATCATATGTTTTGGTATTTTCTGACCATGATATTCTACACGTCTCCTACTGTGTGACTGCGATAAGCAACATGTTCCTCTTATATTGATGGGGGGGCTAAATTAAGTTCAGTATGTTTCTTTTAATCGTTTAATGAAATTACTTTATGTAGGTTATGTAACCTAGCTTCTGATATATTTTATTTGCTGTATACCTCTTGATTTTTATTGTTGTCAACGCTTACACAGTAATTTTATTTGAATCATAGGGAATACAACACATTTGATGCACTAGTACTACAGTTCTATCGCAGATCGTCGTTGCTCTTGGATAGAGCGCGGAGTGTGCCGGTCAATAAAATTGCTTGATATATAACTAGAAGCGGTCAGCATTTTCACTGCTTAGATACGTAATTTGCCTTCCGGTTTTGCAGCTGTCTTGATTAGTGTCATTGTACTTCAGTTCACGCAAACTGGAACTGAAATTGAAATTGTACAGTTTGGTGTTTCTTGCGTCTTAGATCAGCTACGTTTAACTGAAATCACTGGCATGGAAAAATATTATGCTTGTATGTCGAATATATATAAACAGCGAAAATTAATCATACTATTGTATTTTATTCCTTTTAATTAAGTAATTCAAAAGTGATATCTATTATAAGATAAACTGTATATTAAATAGATAGTCAATAAATTATACGAGTATTATGGTATTCAAACACATCAGTTTTGGTGGCTCGTCCATAATTTTAACAGATCATTTTATTATAAAAGTATGTAAAMAATAGCATATAAAAATGAACATTAATCTTTTAGGAGAATATGAGGGCAGCTACCTAGTGCAGGTTCCTATCAATGGCATCGAATAATGCTCCGAAAGCGAGAAGATTTAAATAAATCTTCTGGTCAATTCACCTCACGCTAGTTTCGCCCTGTTGGGGCTCATCAGGCAGAGGTACAGAGCAAATTGACCAAAGCAGACCGTCGACTTTAACCGTGACGGATGGACTGATGAATAGGAGAATATGAGGGCCGATACCCTCACTGCCATCTAAGCGGGACTCTGCAAACTAAGAGGCCTATAAATTACAGACATTGACCTATTGTAGGTTCCTATCGATGGCGTCTGATAATGTTTTGAAAGCGAGATGATTTAAATAAAAAGCGGACGGTCTGCTTTCGTATATTCCATCTCTACCCCTGCCTGATGAGCCCCAAGAGGGCGAAACTGGTCGTGGAGTGGAGATGAATTGACCAGGACAGAATACAGAGACCTAATTGCTGATTGCCCGGTCATTTGGTGAAAATCGGTGAGTCATCTAACCGTGAGTTTAGAAACTACGATGTTTTACGATCGGTAAGTACAGGAAAACCAATCGAAAACAGGAATCCAGTGAAACAAATTACTTTGAACGATTAATCTTTGTCATATTCATTTTAGCTCAAAGTTAACTACTTCATCTATTACCTATTTCAGCTACACGTCTCCATATCAGACTTACTGGTGCACCAAACGTACAGCCACCCTGGACTGTTTGTTATTACGTAGTTTTGAAAAATAGATTAGCGCAGATAGGCAGTTCTCCACGGTGCTATACAGCCGATAGCTAAATGTCTCAAGTTGGGACATGACAAAGAAGATCTAGCATGATTTGTGAATTCGAGTGTTATTACCTGAGTGAGAAAGAACAATATTATACAGTTAATAGAATTTCATTGCAATTACAAATGAAGGAAACCAATTACGCCAAGCCAGGGGCGGCAATAGGCAGATTATCCAGTACAACAAATGTGAAAAAATACCTTTACTACAAAACTATAAAAAGCAACCATTGTAAATCAGTATCGAAAACGAATGTTCGTCTTCGCCTCGGCTCTCAATCTCCAAACTCGTTCGATAAAGTGCCAGTTTACTGCCTTGTTACATAAATAGCTATTCTTTAACTTCCGTTTTTTTCAGTTATTTAGTACTTATCCACTTACTCGCTGAAATAAGTAATATATCAAAAAAATATCAGGTACAAATTTGTACACGAAAATACAGTGGTTGTTGATCCCTTAATTCAGGATAGATACCTACTTTTTATTTAGTTTCGATTGCTATTTTCCATTATCAAATAAAATGTTATGTTATATTTTAGAGATGAAGAGATTTATTTACCATATTGTACATATGTTTATGTCCTAACAGCCCCGCGTTTGTATTCGCGCTTGGCCCATAACGAGCAAGCGCGGCTCCTGCGCCAAGCACTAATCCAAAAATCATTTAATGCATGCAAGGTAGGTACTTTGTGAAATATGTGTGAAAAAATTACAATATAACATTTCGGAGTATCTATATATCAAAAGTTTAACGGCCATGCTTGGAACTGCTTAAATGATAAATTGAAAGTTAACAAGTAAAAGTCTCGGCACTCATTTCTATCGTCAGGTAACGCTCCTTTAGTTAAATGCCACAATGCAAATCCTGCAATTATGCTGTGCACATAGCCACCATTAATTACTTTTATTTTCCACCGTCCCGTCCCGTAGCTTGGGCATAATTCAAATTTAACAATGCTGAAATATAATCAGAATGTAACATGACCGTTTATTAAGCAGGAATCCAGCCACATGAGCTACGGTAGGCCATAACATTCGTTGTACCTTAACGAGTACTCTGTGTTCTTTCCTATTAAGGCGCCCCAGCATCTCTTCCATGGCGATCACGAAGTACGGGAGCATCCTACGCCGGCTGAACAATATGAATTACGTGGAATCTGCGAATGAGAACCAGACCGGTCGTTTGTGCGGAGCGCAAATGGTTTCTTCGATCGCGCGAGTGGATCATTTGCTTAACTTTATGATTTAGATTTTAGAAAATTAATACTCGGAATTTTAATGACATGTAATGACGCAACAAAGAACATTCGTTCCAACGGATACAAAGTATAGGTAATGCTCCACTACCTTATTATTGATGCAATATCATTATCTCGACTATTATTTTACTATTAACTATGAGGTAAGTTTCAACCATATAAGATTTCAATAATTATTGAAAGTGGTTAACAAATTTCGCACGACATTTCAAAGAATGAGTTGCGTTTAGTAACCACCGTGTAGAGTCGCCGGACGACTAAGTGGTTAGGCAATTCAAACATATCTGGGTATTTTGCAATGGACTATGACTACCTTTTTAACAAATCCTCTATTGATTACCAACACAAAACTCACGTGTGTGTTGTGAAAACGGTATAGATATAGGTTTTTATGACACCTCAAACCTTGAAATAATCTCAGCGCGACTTTGAAAGGTACAGAAATCACCCTGCCATACTAAAATTAATATTTAACTACTGTTACGAGCTTTTAAAATTTTAATTGACGAAACTATATTCCTTAGAAAAGTAATTTTTGTCGCGAATTAAATGTTATTTCCGATGTAAGAGAGATTCTATTCACGCGGACCTAGTTTAAACAAAGTGGCTGAAGCCCGCGCTTTTTAGTGGGCGTGCTTTGGAAGACGCCTTTTTTATTGAGGAGAAAGTTTGCCTTTTACGCTTTTAATATAATTTTTAGAATAGAATTGGTTTTGGTCATTTTTTTGTCTACGAAGTGGGCGTTACTATCGTTGTGGCGGTTGCTATCACATTTCAAGTAAATGGAAATCAGCAAAAATCAACAATAGAAAAAATTAAAGGCAACAACATAAATTCGATATATCTACACACAGATTATTATGAATATATTTCAAAAAGTTACCTTAATAAATACAGGACTTCTATAAATAATTCATGCATGTAGGGCGCTTTTGGAAATTACCGATTAAATCAGTTTGCTGTCTCTCAGAAAAGTGAACACAACTATTGCTTTGACGTATACTTGTCATCTGTCGATTGTTGAATTATTTGACATATTTTAATATGAGAAAACTCGTGGGAGTGTGTACTTTCCACATATTCTGTACTGTTTTTGTGGGATAATCATCTTTAAGGTTGCAGAAAGCTCATATTTCGGAGCTGTCGGATGACACGGTTTCGTATAACTTTTAGGTTGTTTCAAATTTAACAAATGTTCTAAAAGACCTAAAATATATTACAGGATTCGCAATTAGCCTTCCTGAAACTTTAATATTAATATATATAACAATATAAAATAACAAAGACTCATATTGTTTGCGAATTTAGGTTTAACCTTTTTTCTGACGTCTTGTTGACTTTTTTGTCATCTTACAGTGTTGCCAACTTCGTTTCATAACAAACCTCCAGAATTCCTGTTTGTAGAAGCCCATTGCAATGAACTCACTAAAACACCTAATAAAGAAAAACTAAAAAAATTGTTGACTAATCTTCAAGACAAGAAAACTATCATATATGTTATAACATATATGTTATGTTGCAAATTAAATGTAAAAATATGTTGTCTTTGTTTAGCTTATTTGGCAACTAAATTGTGCTGCTGTAATATATTTAGTGACTGCATATTAATGCAGTACCTATTAATAAGTTAACTGTTTTCTTAAGCGTTTGAGTTTAGTGATATTTCAAATCTCGTTTTTTGACCCGTCTTATTAGTACAAATGGCGCAACAATCAACACCTTGATATTTTCCAAATAAAACCCAATAATCGTCTTACGCAGTATATATCATGTTACTATCTTAATATTACTTCGTGATCGCATTCTCCGATAAAATGCAGAATGATTAGTCGTTTATTATCCGTTGTTGACTTAAAAGGAGTTTGTCATCAGTATGTGATTCTGTAGTAACCATTTGTTGAACAGTTTTTGGACTATGCCTACTTCTCATTTAGATAGATAACCAAGAAAGTCTTGGTTAAGTTGGCGTACAGTACTTAATAATAATAATAAATTATTTATTTTACAGGCGTATTAAAGGGAGCGTGGCATCCATATGTGATTACCATAAACTTTGTCATTAGTAACTCGTACAAAATTCGAAAAGGTAACTTGTAATTCAATGTATTTAGGAGAAGGCAGCAGAACGCAACCATTCATTTGTGGACACTATAATTATAGTTATCTTATTGACACAAAATTTTGGCCAACTAATTTTTGCTTACGGTAAATTTATTCAGTTTATTAATCGTAACTGACAAGTTTTTGCATAATTTTTGTTAATATGATGTAGATACGAAACCACTCTGCATACTTGCTCTATTGTTCATTTGTTTGTTGTTACTGTTAATACATCTTAACTATAAGATGGCTGCGCAGCTAATGATTATACGATGACGAAACGCCCTATTTCGACAAAAAATTTGCACATAGCTAGAATGCAAACAAGGCGCATATAGCAGCGATGTAAAATAAATCATACTTTGCGCCGAACAATTCGACACGGCTCCAAGTCTGTAAATCCTGAGCGTGCATAAGGTTGTCTGGAGTCGTTAGTGATTTTTACAGCGAAACGATGTTGTCCTTTCTCGTATGTATTAGCTATAAAAGGACTAGAAACGATCGTGAGGGCTGGTACTGTGAGATACTGCACGTTGCGGCTACTTGTCTTTTTAACTCGGTTGGCTCGCTCGAGATGCGTTATGTTTTAACGACCTTCAAGAACTTCGTTAGTTTATTTTTACCCATTTTTTGGTGTAGTTGTCCCAAAAAATAGTATAGGTACACATCTGTTCTACTAGCCGCATAGTCAAGGTAACTTCTTAAAAAAAAATCATTTGAAGTACGTAACACAGTATTTGATAGTAAAGCTAATTCAAATTGAATAGTCACCTCAGTGCAAATTTTAGGGTTAATAGTAGTTTGTACATCGAAGGAGATAGGTAAATGCTTAATAATTATTTCAGACGTGCTGTTGTAGCCAAAGGACTACAATGCATCAAAAAATAATAGCATTTCTCTCATAAGGTGTATATGCCACACTTTCTTTTCAAAACCAAAGTGCGATTGAATTACAAAAATTTAATTTTAATGTTAATATTTACTGATACAAAATGACACCAACGCAGACTATGACTCAGCGATTCAAAATTCTTAGTATTGTCAGGATATTAATATTAATGCCTTTAGACCTGTTGACCTAAAAATGTTTTATAACAGCGAATAGCTAGGGAGAATTTTCGAATATTATGTATTTGCGGAACTAATTCTTCATTTCTGTAAAGTTTTTGATGTCATAGTTACAGAAGTCTACAAATACTTCCTGCTGCAAAAAAAGACATTGAATGTACTATATCGAGTAGACCAGCTTTAAACCGCTGTTTAATGCCTTTAAGCAGATAATTTTAAGCACTTGTAAATTGTTGTGTAGGTGCCTATATCCAGCATTCGAAGATAGTTTACAAGAAAAGATAAATGGTGCAAATCCTAATATTAAACGGAAACCGAATAAAAAAGCTGAGGCAGTGAGAGATACGTTGTCGAAATGACTAGTATTCAATCCTTTAAAGAATAAGAACAATAAATGGCTAAAGGCATTTACATTCAATCCGTCCACCGGCAGCACGTATGGCGTTAGTGCAGATATTTTGCGAAAAAAATGAGTAAACCTCGTTTTCCAGTTTGCTGACAATTATTAGTCTCCCTTCCCCTTTATCAACCCCTCTTGGTTCGACCACAAGCGATAATTTTTTGTGGCATCATTTATTTTTTTATTATTTGTTGAACGTGTTGCTATAAATATTTTTTCGGTGGTAGGTAATTAAAGATTTTATGAATTTTTCTAAATAATCCATCCTATTTTTCCCACCCTGTATATTTGGCATGTGTGTAAAGTGGAAAAGTAAATGAGTGTGTTTAAACAAAGCTTACAATATACTATCTTATTAACGAATATTATGTAAGTATAGCTCGAAGAGCTCTTTAAAATAATTAATTTTTGGGACAAATACAAATCTTATATTTGGCAGAATCTGATGTGGGTTCGCTTCCTATGTGAAAACTTCTTTTTTCTGAGAACATTATATTGGCCTAATAAGTTGCAGTCTATCAACGATCTCAGTACTTTTTTGCCGTTAGAGCAAAAAAAGCGGCAAGTCTTGTCTGTGTAAGGCACTATTCAGTTTGATTCCCGTCATTTAACTCGCGCTTTCTATCAGACATATGTTACCGTGGGTAATAAAATAACTAGACAGTTTCAATTCCCAACATCGCGAGCCGGAACTAAATGCTACACGTATTTGAAATACATTGCCACAGTTGTTTGAGTTCGTTCCAGCAGAGAAACTTCTTTTTCCAGCTTGCGTAATTTCAGCTCGCCTTGATTTTCTAGTAATCTCCAATGTAACTGCTGCAAATTATTCCTGGGTTGTCGTACCGATAATGGCCTTTGGTGCTGACATTTATTTTATTTTTGTAGTGTCTGTAGAGAACGTCATAGTTCGTGTCACCCCAGGTTATTTCAAACTTGATGATAGCCTCATAGTTCATTAGCGAGGCGTTACTTTTGCTCGTTGCTGATATTAAGGCGACTTTACGCGGGACAGCAATTAAAGCAAGTAACTACAGAAAGTAAGTAAATTGCTGCTAGCATTGTGCAAACATGTGATTTAGTCTCGAGACGGTCAAGAGTTTAGTAGAAATATTTTAGCTACAATTAACACGAGGCCTAAAAGGTATGTAACAGCCTCTAAACTGCAATTCGTTAAATACTAGTCTTTTGCTTTAGTTATCGGCTCTACCTGTTGTCCTCATACGCATACAAGTATTTGCCATAATATACGATTCCAAGTTAATTATTTAGATAGTCTTTACGGATTCGTAAATGACCCAAAAAGTAGATGCCCACTATTAATTCTTGATGCTCTAGTACAAATTGAGAGTACTCTTTAATCACTCACAATTAAAAACATTAAGAAGGCCTTTTACATATTATGACATCATGATTTTAAGTAATTTCATAGAATAATAATAGGTACTCAAGAGGTCATGAATACCTGCTAAAATTGAGTACCAAAAACAAATCGAATAATATTAATTTCATTATGGAATGTACCAGATAAATTGCATTCTCTTAACACGTCAATTAAATGTTAAAAGTAAGAAAATTTAAACGTTACAAAACTTTGCAAAAGTGTAGAATTTGAAATACAACAAAAATAAGTTATACTTCTATTCCTTCTTATCAATAAAAAAGACATGCATATTCGTTATTTTGTTTAGCGAACTTTATTTTCTCAATACTCGCTGCTTCTCTAAATTTGCAGATACATCCACACAATGGTTTTTTGACAATGTAAGTTTTTAATGATTTAGAAAATCTTCTGAACATACACTTAACACAATTTTCAGATTTAGCTATTCTGATGTAAATAATGTATAATTGATTATTATTGCTGATTTTAGTGCGAGGGCTGCTTCATATACGTATTGCTGACTTAGGCAACACTAAATGTTGGTTTGTGAAATCTGACGTTCCCATCGTAAACTTTGATACTTTTTAGCGTATTCGTACTAAGAATATTTTGTCATACGAGCATTATTTGTGTTGCTTACAATGACGTGAAACATTTACATCTTAGCCAAAAACTGGAATTAACTCCTCAACATTCTCGTGCAATTATTTTGCAATACCATAGACATGGATGATCAAGACGAAAATTCTTTATGTGGCGACGAAGCATTATTCTATAGCACTGAGAAAAACTGGTATAACGAATTCGATCGTGACCGTACTTGGTCCTTCGACAAGTTTCGTGAAGGTCGTCCAATATCAGTTGTTTTGACAAAAACACATTGGTGCTGTGAGATCTTTGGACACTAGTAATATAAAATATGGTCACTTAGCAGATAATTTGACGAAAGCTTAAAAAGAGACTCGTGAATGGCAGGTCTTTCAAGATGAATCACATCCACCAAAATTCGCTCGAAACACTGCGAAGCAAATGGTCGCTTGTTTATTCGGGAAAACTGGATATGTGACAACAGTCCAACAATTTCATTATAGCAATGAGGGACGCTCAGCTCTAAATGGTACACAACAATTTGTTTGCCGGAAGTGTATGGTGAGATAAGGAAAACGGCCAAGCGCCGTCGGATCACTTTCACCAAGACAATGCGCACTTAAAATATCGAATTAGTTGTTGATCCACCGTATGGTTCTGATTTGACACCCAATGATTTTTCCCGCAAATCAAAGATTTTCAACGCCCCAGAGGGCGTTGTTGGTGCGTTCGAAAACCACATTTTTAGAGATGTCGCAAGCGGAATGGAGAAATGTTATGAAAACTCGTTCAAACACATTATAAAGTATATTGATCATCATGGAGGATATTTTGAAAAAACAACAAAGCCGTTTTTCATAACAAAAATTTGTTTTTTTCATTATTCGACCAGTAATATGTGGAGCAACCCCCGTAGTCACTTTGACGTAAGATTATTAAAATAACAGCCAGTGGAATCGCCCAAAACGAAAAAAGCGTTCTCCCATGATCMGCTCCAACTCGATCAATAACAAATATTAATATTAATATTACCTCGTGGTAACGATCAATGGGAAAACGAAAGCGATATCTGAAAACGTGCACAATCACACAACATCTAGTAGTTCTGATCGTGGTTCATGCGTAGTTCCAACCTACTGACGTTAGTGCACGGCGATCTGCAGAAAGCACGGCGATCTGCAGCAACTTTGATGGGCTGTAACTTTTGAAGCGGGAGACTGCACACCGTAGGGCTCCGGATTGGAGGTCAGTGGGTAATGAGCACGGCATACKCAAGACGGTATAGCAACTTCATGTCCAAAACTTGCCTGCTACTGCGCAATACGTCACTCGAATGACAGAAAGGTACGGCGCGATGTGAGCATGCGGCCATGCGGCATGAACCACGTTACCACAAACACTGCTTTTATAGTTCCAGTTCCAACTTTGGATTATTGTGTAAATAAAATAACGGCAATAACAGGGTATCGTAGCATTGTATAACAATGGCGAACTGTGCAGTTGCGAAGTGTGGCAATTATTATAGGAAAACCAAAGAAAGCAATATCCGCTATTTTAGATATCCTAAAAATGACGATATATGTAAACAATGGCTTGTTGCTTGTAAACGAGATGATGTGGTAAATGTAAAAAATGGTAAATACATAAATACATATAAGGTGTAAAAGTACCGTCGCTTTTATTTTCTAGCGTCCATTTGTTCTGTTCATTTTGAAGCAAATTGCTTCGAATTGCCACTAAGACAACGGCTTCTTAATTATACCACAATAAATACTAGAATTCTAAAACCAGATGCCATTCCTACTCTTTATATACCTGGAAAACGTACACCTAAAGACAGCGATGATAGCAGGTTGCATAGATTGTCAAAGAGACGGCGGCATCGGGAAGTTAATGATATTTTAATGAATACAAATACTTGTGATGATATTTATACACAAAATAAAACCACTTCTTCGTCACTACTGTTGTCAAATACTACTAATATTGATAGCCTATTGCCCGAGGAACGCGAATTTCAGTTATCCAATTCAGGTAGCGCCAACCAATCGCCAAGGTAATTTTTTAATAGCTAAGTAATTGAAGAACATACATATATTAATGAGGTAAAATTGATTTTAGTTCAAGTGAAGAGGTTATTGCTAGTCAAAATATTATAACGAATCTTAAGACTAGAATATCAGAACTGGAAAATGAAAATGCTGACTTGAAGCAGCAATTAGAGCAGGTAGACAAGGTCACTGCCAAAAAATTCGAAAGTATTTTAGCCAAGGTTTTCACATCGGGTCAGATTAGGAAGCTGCTTTGCACCAAGCAGGAAATGCAAATTCGATGGACCCCAGAAGATATCGCATCTGCCGTGTCTCTGAAAAGTGTGAGTCCGAAAGCGTACCGATATTTGCGAGCTCATAACTACCCTTTACCGGCATTCTCTACACTGAGAAATTGGGTAGCCAATTTTGATGTTAGTCCTGGGCTATTGAAAGGTGTTTTCGACCTAATGAGAAAAAAAATCGCGGGATCTGAAGGAAGTGGAACGAGTCTGCTTTTTATCTTTATCTTATATTTGTACAAATGCATTATTAAATAAACAATTACACCATGATAAACACAWGTTAGTATTTTGTAAATTCTCCAATTGCAGTTACGACAGTTGAAGTTACCTAGTTGTGGAAGTATTTCATTCTATGAAACGTTTATAAACATTAGATGCGTGCGACAAAATCGCTCCTTAAGAACTAGTTTAAAATTGCCCTCAATATTTTTTTGTTGCCCAGGCTTTGCAAATTACGATTTTTTTAATACTAAAAGCTCTGTCGCAAAACATCTAATAGGTGTTTATAACTTTTGTATGTATGCATCCTACTCACCGCATACACTGGATTTGCGCGCCGCACCGTTTGTCATTCAGCTGACGTCACGCACACCAACCCCACCAGCCTTACATGCGCGCTGCTATACCGTCTTGTGTATGCCGTGGTAATGAGCTACTACCATACTAAGTTTGGTCGTGATCCGATCAATTCAGTTCCATTGAGTGACATATATAGTTCTCGTCTTTTACGTACCTCGCGGTACAATCAATGGGACAACGAAACTTGATCTACTAAAGAAATTCTGTAGATAGAAATTCGTATTTGGGGTATTTTTAAAGATATTTCTTGTAGAACATGTAGCTTGTAGCTTGACGGCGGGCGGCGTGTACAAAATGTAATAGTAAAGCATTACACAACACGTACGATAGTAGTCATTTAGATAAGCATCGCTTAAGTGTGTCACATTAAATTCGAATGTAAAGTGAATAATGATTTTTTGCAGCTATGTAACAATCGTTACCGCAGTAGAATAGTAAGTTTAATTAAAAAACACATATGAGTGTTATCCACTTCTATTTCAGGGCAAATGGCGGATTTGAGGATATTCTTATTTGTCTGCATTCATGTCTATATAACGGGATTATGGGATTGACGTAGTGAATAATACTAAGAAGCTATCGAATTCGATGGAATAAAATATCTGTATTTTTGACAATTTCATTAATTCAGGATTGCGTACCTACAATTTAGCAACAAGTTATTGTCATTTATTTCTGAGAATATCGAACAGTTTACTTATCTAATAGAGCTTCTGTTGTTATTCCGCTGTGATCGAACTTATCGGACACAAGCGCATCTAAGAAAAATAATCAGGTTGTAGCAGTAAATCTGCTACACCGATATCGTGGGCACCGTACAGGGCTCAGATTATGATATCATGTCGCAATAAGTCAGTAAATTATCATGCATTAGGATCCCAGTTACTAATTATACCGGACATTTCCTACACGTACAGACCAACGTCTCGGGCACGGGAGCAGGCAATTAACTTTGTTTATTGCGTAATTCTGGGCCGGTTCGGATGAGCTAATCTGGGATTTCATTTCATACTGTGTTATTTCTATACCATTCTTCATGGGAGAAGAATGGCGGTGTCTCAGCTTGGTTTACTGTGCAATTTGCGGTGATGCTACACTGCACGCCTTTGTACTTTGACTGAAAAGTTTTCTTCGTTATTATAGAAATGTTCATACCACAAACATTTGTTGATTTTTTCCCTCAAATAATATTAGTAGAAACTAGCTACTTATCACCTCTTTAAATCTATGTCCTGGTCAGGTCAGGTCAGGCCATGTCAATATCTCACCGCGTAATTAAACAATTTGCAATAAAAAGTCAACAGAATACATTTTTTTGTGAATGTCTGTTTATAAGCAAGAAAGATAATAAATTTACAGTTAACGGTCGTTGAAGGGGACATTGATGACTATAAATGCATTATATTATTATTGCATTTATTATTATGGAAAATCATGGGGTACAAACTAAAAGTTGTACTAACTGACAATAATAAAACAAAATAGTATAATAACAGTAGTATACGAATGCATATAAGTTCACACGGCAAATATATTTCTGCGATGATGTTACAAATTTCATCTTAATAAAATTTAATATTTAACATGTCCTATCTTCACTTAGCATCAAGTCGAAATTCTTGGGAACAATAAAATTTAAAAACTGAACATCATTTTCAATATAAAAACAAAAAGAAACAAACAAACAAAATAATACTTGATAGATAACTATTAGTTTCATCTTGCAAATTTAATAATAGGAGTATAAATTCGGAAGTAAATTATAATCATGGTATAATATTGGCACGACACAACATGAGATATGCCATTCTCTCGTTTAATAAGACCGCAAAAGGGTTTCATTTATATCTTATCTTACCTTCTCTTGCCTTCAACATGCTTAGCCATGCGTGTAAATTAATATGCCGGTTTATCCTTAAACCGATAAAGTTTTTGTTACAATGAAACTCAGAATACCTAACACAAAAGTTTTAGTTCCAACTATACTTGATTCAAATTAAAAATTGCTTCCAAACCAAAAGCTTGGGTATAAACAATCACATATCATTATTTATGTATATATTGTTTTTACTGAACTCTATTGTACCAGACTTCTTCCTTTAACAATGAATATTAAACATAGATTAATATAGAATCAATCATACTTTAAAGTGAACAAGGACTTGTAGTGGCCATCACCATATCAGATAGATCTCCTTTTATAATTAATATAGCTTTCTCATTATTGTGCAATAGAATTAAGTTAGAATCTTTCATCACTGCAATTATTATATGCATTACATAGTTATCCAGRAATTTTGTAAACACTAACGGCGTAATGCATAATTATAAAATAACAATATAGTTGGTTCTGCCTTTCTAATAATTCTAGGTTTAATAAAAGCGCAACAATTTGTAACAACCTACGCACAGATACCAAGGAGGAAACATAATACTGCCAAGTTCAAGGTAAGAGTACCCATTATCAAGGAGCTTCTCCGGAGCTCGGCTTTCAGCATAAGGTTAACTAGTATGATATATAAGCGTAAGTAAATAGAACGCCAGCGATGGGCGTGTAGAATGCAGCATGCTACGAGTAGTTACGTTATTATCTTTGAAAATGTGGGTGTAGATAAACAAAAATCCAGAAATATTTAGTACTGTTCAGAAAGCGTTATTAAATGTCAATATTAACATCTATTTCATTATTATCTTAATTCTGCATTTTTATGTTGTATGTTAACTACAAACGTGAATGCATGTGCCCTTCATCAACGACCGATAAATCTGAGCTTATGCTCTTTCTTGTTTATAAACAGAAAATGACAAAAGATTTTGTAGTGGTAACCCCGCTCGTAAGTGATAAGTTACAGTAAATACTTCAAGTTTCTACCAATATTTTTTAAGGAGAAAATGAACGTGTGTTTGTAGTATGAGGTTCAGAATTCGCTAGCATGTCACCTAAAAAGGCACGTTAGAAGTGTAGAAGAAACATACAGAATATGGCAATGAAAGGAAGGATTTACGAAACATAGCTATCCTGATGCGTTACTAAAACATTTTATGCGTATACATAATAACGGAAATTAGGAAATTGTTTTAAATTTTAGATACTTTCTGGAATTTGAAACGCGGAGAAGTCAAGTAATTAGGATAATTAAATTAATGTAAGATAATTATGCTTGTTAAAGAAGACGAAAGACTTTTGGTGCACGAACACAATTTACTTATAATGTACACGTCTTAATTCTTTGATTAGAATCTGCACTAAAGTTCTTTATCCATACCTAATTATACCTAATGTGTAAATGCTAATCATTCTAGAACGCGTAAGCTGCTAGTGCATTTGACGCCTTTGTGTTGTAGAAAAAACTATTACATTATGTGGATTTAATGTCGTTCACGTTCATTTTTTATTTTTTTCTTTGTTTTGCTTCCATTGGGATACCTATCAATCATAAATCTTTTTCAGTTGTTTCACTGTTTGGCAAATGAAAGTGAACGCCCACAAAAAATTGTACTGTAGTATCATGAGTATAAAGGTACAGTTTTAACTAATGTGTTACATAAGTAGTTCTTTGGCCACTGCACGTCAAATTGGCATTTGATGTTACTGCCTCGTCAAGTTATGTTGGCAAACATACCTATTCGCAGTTCACTTTCACAATTCCTTAAAAAGAATGCTGGACTTGCCCATGTACGAGTTTCAATTTCAGTGCAACTTTCATTTGCTGAACGAGTCATTTGAGGTGTTGACATCCGAGAACAAAAATGTAATAAGAAAGGACAAACGCTTGTATTAGACCAGCGTCGTCTCGACTGCGTTATTTGAACTAATAATATTAGAAATGTTTTAATTTCTTTTTATCGAAAATGGCCTAGCATATTAATTTTATTAACAACAACGCAGTGGTAAAAAATAATGAGACATAGTGGAGATTGTATGGAAAATTGGTAATCTTTATGTATACCACTGATATGAGCCATGTGACATACACCGCTTCTTGGAGTAAAAGTGACTGAACTTGAATGAGAGCTGTTGAACTCGACTAGCGTCTTAATCATGGTGATTACTGTTGTTTTTCTTGCGGAATTGCGTACCAGAACGTGCAGATGACACGTTTGAGGTGCTCATTAGGCAGCTTTTGGTACAAATGAGTGTCGTTACTAGTTATAAACGCGAGAGCCGCAATATAATATGCTTTTTTTTGGCAGGCCAAGTTCTAGTTCTATAAACTGCGCAAGACCAGTATGTATACCCGTCGATAGAATCAACAATCAATTCAATAGAAATTTTCGTTTCTTTCAGGTGGAATACATCATTTGTTTCACACATTTATCGAATTCCGCGCTTGTAAAAAAAATAAGTGATAGTAACATAATATGCACCGGGTGTCTTTGTCCTGTCGGATTTATGTAAATTTATATCATTCCAGGCTTTCTTCTACTCTTTTCAGCTTTCGCTCTCAGTTGCTACTGTTCATCTTATTTATATCATCCTTCACCTACGTTTGCCAACTATATTATTTCCTCTGATTCCTCATTACTAGGTAGTTCCTCTCGCCCTGTTGTGTCCACAATTAGCAAATTTTCAAAATGTTGTCTCCAGAAACCCATCACTTGCTTGTCACCAATCTACTCATTTTATCTTGTAACCTTGCTTTGTTCTTGTTCTGTATTTCCCTCCTGCATTCCTCCTCAAATCAATTCTTATTACCCTTTCTGCATTTTGCTTTCCATGGCACATTTTCCTTCATCACACTTTTTATACTATTCCACATAATGTCTTGTCGGATTCAGAAATTATTATATTTCTCCCCGTTCATCAATTTTCTATGCCACATTCTTTGAATGCCTAGGAGAATTGTAATGAGCTAATAAACTCGCAATTGTTTCCTGTACCAACGCTAATAATAAATTGCATATGAATATTTTCAACATACTTTCAATACTTAAATACCAGAATATAAATATTTGGTAGTCGGCTTATCAAAAGTTGATTTATTCGGCGGAATAACACTAAACTCACTACAGTACCATTGTTGGACATGTTCACATTGACCACAGTGTTCATAATAAACTATCAAAGAGGCCGTCTTCCCCCGTTGCCACTAATAACATCCTCTATGCGAATTAATCGCCCCATTACGTATAATTTTGCGTTGTAATAAAACGGTCAATTACAGGAAGAACAAAATTTCATCGTGTATACATGCCTTAAGCTCTAATACGTGCATGTTGTCTACTACCACGCAGCAATTTTCATGGTGTCTAACGGTGCAGCGTTACAACGAACTTTATAAAGCTTACGTGTTGTTAGTACTCTGTAATTTACCAGAGAACGTGGTAACACGTTTTTATGCAATACTAGATCAAAAATGCAGAAGGTTCGCACAGTGCTACACTGGAACGCAGACAATTGATCAGCATGATATGTCCATGTGAATCTCAACATATCCAGTAAAGCTAAAACGTGAACTTTTTTACGAAGGGTCTACAATATCAACCGTACACAATTTCAGCTTTTATTATTAATCTTTCGGACACATGATTTCATAAAGAAGAACTTGGTTTGCTTACAAAAAACCCCAACTGTAGTCTGTACATTAAAAACACATTAAAATCAAGTCCACTCTTAGCAGATATATMTCAGTTAAAAGTGGAGGTAAATATATTCAACTTAATATTAGCAGGTTTTGATATATGGTTGCTTGTTTTGATAGCACAACACGACAGTTAACCCAGTTTCTTTCTAATGCAATTAATAATGTCAGTCCTAAAATGAATTTTTGTAATAAAACATAAAAACGACACTCGATAAACTTTCTCGATCAAACACCAATTTAACAATCCTGTTTGATTCTAATGAACTACCCTCCCACAAAGTAGCTTCCACTCTATGATACATAGATCCTATAAGAAAATCACAGAATAACGAAATTACAAAAAATAATCATATTTGTTTTAGAGAATGGTTTTCCAGAATATCTAATTGAAATACTTGATAAAAAACAGTACCAAGTACAAAAAAGTTACGCTAATATGTATACGAAAAAACAATAGAAAAATCACTACTTCACTTCAACAACAAAATCATCAAATCCAAACTGCGTTTTTTAACATTAAAGATGAAACAACTTATCAAAAAGTCAGGAGTTAATATAAATTAACTTGCTCCAAGGACGTAATTTTGAAAAGCGTTATCTGGAACATTATTGGCGATTATTCGAGATCCGCGAGAGGGCGCCGAATCTGACAAAATGGCGGTTGTAGCAGTGAACAACAGATGCTGTTTACATTAGTTTTTTTACATGTGTTGCACGTAGGTCTCACATGTTCTGTGTATATTTTAGTGTCGTAGTCTCGGTGATAATTATTCTAATAATTGATATTGGTGCAGTTAGTGAACTATCACAGCTACCATGCAACAGGTCCATAAAAAAATTCCCACAAAGTCTAGAAGATTTTGTTCGGTCCCACAGTGTTCTTCATATTGCACAAAAGACATTTCCCTGCACACATTTCCCATCAGTGATCCAAAACTTTGTAAGCAATGGCAACACCAGTTAAAAATTGGAAAAAAGATAACCAAATACATGCTTGTTTGCAGCAAGCACTTTCAATCATCGGATTTCTTCTTTGATAGTTACTGTGAGTTTGCACTCTTCTGATAAAATATTATACTACAAGGAACTCGTCTCTTTTTCAGCTAATGTTGTAACGCAAAGAAGACGACTGAAGAAAGGTGTGGTGCCTTCCCAAAATTTGCCAGTTTCATCATTATGCAAGACTTTGAAAAAGGAGATTACAGCTCGTAAATCGAAATGGTAAACGTGTTTATTGGAAAAAAAATGCATATTTGTAATTTGCTTATTTTAGGATTGATAAAAAAAGAGAAAATGAAACTATTTTAAATTTCTCAGAGCAACAAAATCAGGATTTATTTAAACAAAATGTAGATGTTAGAAATCAAGAGGTAACAAAGGAAAAATCATCAACTTTTATCCCAACGTCAGTATCGATACAAGCCCTACAAAAATATTCTTTCACAGAAGATAAGGCCACCCAAACAAACTTTGATAATTTTTCTCTTCCTGAACTGCTGAATAATGATAAAAAACTGAACAGTTTTACAGGTAATTTTGTTCCCAAGAAAAAAATAGACATATAAAATTGAATTTTGCAGGCATTAATCGTGATACCCTGAATACATTTATGAGGTGTTCAGAAAATGTTGCTGATGCTTGTGGTGCCAACGTTGTAGATTTACGAAGAAATATTATTTTGGTGCTTTGTAAACTAAAGTTAAATATTTCATTTACATGTTTAGCTGTGCTTTTTAATATTGGAAGTAATTACAAGTGTAGTGACATATTTTATGAAACAGTGAGTCTACTAGCGTGTGCCGTTAAACCAGCAATATATTGGCCAACAAAAGAAGAAATTTTACGCAACATGCCAAAGTGTTTCAAACATTTCAAAGATACACGAGTAGTTCTAGATTGCACTGAAATTAAACTACAAAAATTTAAATGTTTAAAAAGTCGGGTAATGTCATATTCTCATTATAAAGGTTGCCATACGGCCAAATTTTTAATTGGAATAACTCCATCTGGGTTAATTTCATATGTGAGCCCAGCATATGGGGGTAGAGCCACAGACAAAAATATTTTCAATCAAGAAAATCTGATTCTTAAACTAGATCCCCATGATGCCGTGATGGTTGATAAGGGGGTGATTATTAAAAAAGAATGTGAAGAGTTTTTTGTAAAAGTTCACCAGCCTCCATTTTTGAGAAAGAAAAAACAACTTTCAAAACTGGAAGCTCAATTAACAGCAGAAATAGCCCGTGCGCGTGTTCATGTTGAAAGGGCGATTCAGAGAATTAAAATTTTTAAAATTTTCCATGAGCAATTTAATTACAATATGGTACCTTATATAGATGACATAATGACAGTGATTGCAGGAAGCGTTAATTTGTCAGCCCCAATTTTAACAAGTGATAAATTTTTTTAACAATACCACTTGTCATTTTACACGTGAAGGAAGTTATATATACTTTTTTGCACTTTCAGGACTAAAGTAGGTACTTTTCTCCAAGTTTAGAGCGACTAAAGTGAGGGAAAGTATATTTGCTTCCTTACCATAATTACCTGCTACAGATGCACAAAATTTGTCAAAATCCGTTTTCTAATGGGTCTATTTTCAGAAGTATAGTTTTGAAAGTGCAAAAAATAACGTATATGCCTCAGTACCAATAAGACTTTTCATTTCTTAGGTAAAAAAAATTGAAAATTAGATTTTTATATTTATTTATTTATTTAAACAGTAAAAATGTAACAAATGTTGAAAATATTTTTGTGTTATTGTGTCTATAAGTTTCAAACTAAAATTATTATCAAATTTTACAGAAATTTGTAAATAATCTTTAGAGAATGGTGAATATAATATTAAGTCTGCTTGTGGCAAATTGAGAAGTGCCATACTCAGTTGAACCTGGCCATAGTACTGATGTTTTGGGTTTAAGCTAACAACATTATTGTCTGAAATTTTGATGTAATCGTAGTGCTGAAGAAAATCTTGAGGTGGTTGATTTCTACCTGTGTAAATAAACATGTATTATTAAAAATAAAGTATAATACAATAGTATAACATCAAACCTATAAATGGGCACTTAATTTCCAATAATTTGGTTGGTTTTCCCTGGTTGTAAATAATTCCATCAGGAGATACACCTAGCCAAAATAATTTTTCTGATATTATGAATCCAGGAGTCGTAATTTTATATGCAGGATTACGTTTTGCAAAGGCTTGTAGGGCTTCTTTTTCATATTTTTCCCCATGTTGAGTACATTTATTTGTAAAACTTTTTGGAAAAAAAATTCGCATTGCCAGTTTTTCCCAATCTTTACCTGCATAAGTATATACTGTGTAACAATTGGATCCTAAGAATTTTGTTTGTAGGTAGATAATTATACTTCAGTCAATAAATAATTTTACCTGTTATTCTCAATTTTCTAGCATCTAACCAAGATTGGGATTTTTGTTTTAAATTTAGTGTTGCAATGAAATTAAAATTTCGGATTCCTTCCAACTCTTGTTTGCAACACTCTTTTAACTGTTCAATATACTTTTCTGGTTGTACTTTCAAATATAAATCTTTCAGAAAAGTGTTGTCATCAAGGTGTTCTTTGATTTCTAGACCATCAACCCTGCAAAACAAAAACACAAAGCAGAACAAGAAACTAAACATTACAATGTGTTTAATAATTGTTCACAATTGCAAAGGGCTCAATATGCCACTTATAACACAAAACATACACAACCTTGGAATGCCAACTGCATTTCCCAAATCACTGATGGAAACGGGTTGCAAGGCGCTTTCTAAAAAATGTCGTGAGTGCTGATTGACTGTTTCCTAAAAAAAAAATTGTTACAGTAAATAATTTACAAACATGTAGTTATTTTTTACCCACTGATAAGAACCCAAAATTTTTTTTATCCATTTCCTTTGAGGAAGGAAATTTATATTTTTTGGGAGGCACTGCTGGAAAATATATTAAGGGTTGTGGTTTGAGCTCTTGCTTTAGACCTTTTTTTTCCTGTCCCCATTTTTGCTTAAGGTCGGTACAACTGACAAAGTCTAATTCAGGAAATCTGCAAATAATAGCAAATTGTTTTAACGGAAATGGGATATATCAATTTCATAAACCTGTTGATATAAATTAATGTAGCAATAATATGTTTGCAGCAGCCAGATTGTCCCGCTTTGCATGAGCAATGGGCTATCCATCTGCTGTTTAGGCAAGCATTAAAATTTATCAAAATTTCATGTGGGGGCTGATCCAAGTGTGACMTACGAAGACACAAAGCCTTCACGGCAGTCGTGTCTTCGGGTTCAACGCCACATAAAATTATGAATCCTGGGTTAAACACATTTTCGCCTTCTTTTAGAGGTCTGATGCCTTCCACATATTCATATATGTCTGACAACAGGACTTGGAAGTTCATTTTTTTAATTACTGGAACTTAAACAAGCAATATTTAAAAATTTCCAGAACCTATAAACAACCACAAAAATTTGTAACTAGTAAAAATTCGGAAGTTGGTTGAATAAGTCACCTTTAATGTTGTACACACAAGCAATAAACTTCACAAAAATAGTTCAATGAAACACTTTTTCTTTAAATTAAACGCGGAAAACCCTTAAAAACACTACAAAACACATGCTTTTGCAATGTTGTTCACTGATACAGTGTTTCAAATTGGACCCAACAGATGTCGCCCACTTCGCAAAAATCGCCAATAGACCATTCATACAGAACAATCAGTGAGGTAGCAAAACATTCTTGCGGTAAAGGCACCAAACTGAATATCTTAGAATTATTAGAAATAGGGAATAGAGTACACCTCGAACTATTATTATATTGAGCGCTTATTTTGTAGGGTTCTTACGACAAGCAAGCTCAGCTAGCAGTTTGCTCTTGAAAATACACTGCCATGGCGACGATGAGTGAAAGGTCCCAGTTATAGTTGCGTTCATTTGTAGATTTGTTTTACTATAAACTGACATGACTTTATAAATAAGAGTTATAAAGTTCACATTTTGTAAATATTCATGAATTCTAAGTACAATTGTTCAAACAAAAAATATCCTCAAAAACGGTTTATGGCTACATAAAAATTCCAAATCTTAGTTTCTATAAAATCTTACACTTTCCATTTTTCAATACCTCATTAAATTGGTGTGTATTGCATATTTTCATTAAATAAGCTGTCTAAATCATGTTGTAAACACACAGTTTCGGAAACGCTATAAACTATTCAAGCTTTATTCCGCCATTACAATAATGGAAGTAGAAAATTGCAGATCCTAATATTATTTAACAAGCTGAACCAAAAATATCTGGGAGACGACGCATATTATTGTAATTTTAGATGTACACTTTTTATAGCATTTTAATCAGTCAATGAAACAATAATACTGCAGAACGTTATAAAACCTAACCTTGAAGTCTTATGTGAAAATAACTTGTATCAATGGCTTTTATGTGGATCATGCTTTAGAATATATCTTGCATCCAAAAAAAAAAACGTCTAGACGAAAAACTTCTAGCTTATTTTATTTGTATATTGTACTTATTTATAATAGCTTCCATCTTCTACAAGGCATCTTTAATATTCGCATAGCCATTACCGTACGTTAAGCAAACATATATCATGAAAAGAATATTTCCAAATATTAAAGTGTTAAAAACACCTTTCAAGTCGAAGCTGATTCTCATCATTCTAGACTAGACGAATGAGACATCGCAGCGTGCTATTTGCTGCTAATGACAGTGACCGCAACGTCTATTTAATCTTTCATAGCAGCGTTTTAATATTTTCCCTTCACAAAGTGCCATACTCCATCAGTGACATCATTTACGTGTTATTTTAATTCCTGTAGCTAAATTCTGTGCCTGTGCATATTTATGGTCAACCGCACATCTGGTCCTGCAAGTATATAAGGTATGTCGCATGCAGACAAATCTGAAAAAAGGATGACTGTCCATCCGCTGTCTCCGCGTCGTAAGCGGAAAGTAAAACTTGATCATTAAATAGCGGAGATGTGGGATGATAACATCGCTAGGAATCAGATTAGTACCTAACAAGATGAAGGTGTAGTGTTTGGTATCAGCATGCATAATGAATAGTAATCCTTAGATGCCTTTCTAGGCTACAACGTTAACGTTGCTTTTAAAGTAGATTGGATTTTGCTTATTATGGGTACACCAAACCTGCAGCACCAGGTATTTATATTGAAACGTGAAAGAAAATTAAACTTTTTTTGCAAGATGTTCATAATAATAAGCTACATAACCATTAATTCAAAATATTTACAGGTATTCATTTACAAACTTAGTAAACTTTGAATTAAACCTTTGTGTTTATTTTTGTAGGTTTAGGCTCCTAATCATGTAAAATTGAAAAAGCTTTGTGTTCGTATAACATTACGATCTTACTAAAAGGTCGAAACATACGAACACAAAGCTTTTTCAATTTTATAAGATTAGGAGCCTAAACCTACAAAAATAAACAAAAATAATAATCAGAAAGACTCCACAAAATAAACATCTATATCTTTTGAGTTAAACCGAACCGCAAAAATATTTCGAACAGTGTAACTAGAGCTTTCTGTATTTTGGGCACTAAATTTTAAAATTTCCCATCGAAACTAAACGTATTTTTAATAATTATTGTTCTCACATTGTTACTCCTTCAGTTACTAGACTACCTAGCGATTGTTAGTTTCTTTTAGCTTTCAAAGAGTTAGAATAATAAAGATGAAGCAAGGATTGCACTTTTCTCCACGATTATCAGGAGAAAATGAGTTTCTGTGTGATACTTAAGAATAAAAATGGTTTACGTTTTACAGTGTTTATAAACGTTAAGTTTATTTGGTAAATCGTAAAAGGATTCATTTATTTTTCCTGAATTTGGGACTGTCCTAGGTATATGACAAGATACAATACCGAAGTTGAAATAGATTAGTTGTCAAGGAAGTGCCAGATATATGTAAACTTTGAAAATATTAGTTTTTTTCAATAACCAAATGTCAAGGTTACTGTATTTCTTGGTGTAATTAACTGATATAGATTGTAATGTAAAAATTTCACTTGTTACACAACGCGACGGCAGCTAGTTGTTCGGTTAGAGCGGGGTCGTGGATTTTAATATGATTTCTTAAGGGCGCCACCAATTTTACACAGACACTAAAAATTGGAAATCAGAGTGCTGACAAAAAAAAATAAGCGATCGCCGGTCCGGTTGAAATAAGTATTTTATTTACGGTGTTACTACAGCTGTGATAACTATTTAGGTAAATTTGTCTTATAAGAACAAAAGCGGTATCCCTATCAAAGCTTTGAACGGGCTAACATTCATTCACTGTAAAACCAAAGTATCTGATAAAAGATGGTTAAGTACTGACCGCTATGATGAAACTATATAAATGGAACTTAGCTGTTTTCTGTCCAGATATCGGAGTTCACAAAATGGCTGTTACTGGGAATCGGTTTTCCTAGACGGACCTGCTGCTTAGGACTCGAACCAAGTTTTTGATATTCCAGGTTATAAGTGTTTGATAGAAAATTAGTACTGGATACTGGCGCTAGGCCTACACCAAAAGACCCTATTACATTTTGGAAATAAATTACACAGTAACAATGATTTCACACAAGGTTACCTCACTTGTTGAAGGTCTTTCTCCCAAAATATAACAATTTGCAAGATATTGTTATTTGTTAAATGGCGTGTATGACGGATGCTCTTAACAATTTTATGATCTTAACATATGGATCACAATTTGGATTATTCAAATCACCTCTTAATAAATGTGTGCTCCGTCTTTCGATGCCAGTCACAGAATGCTGGTTTTTGTGGAAAGCATGGCCAAGTGAAAAGGTGATAATGAAAGGAAGATATTCAATTTTAAACCTCACGTAGGCAACCCAGGTTACTTATACAGGTAAGTAATTATTTTACAACATGAAGTAATAATAACATTTCATTTTCAGGAAAGACAGCAAATAGTGTTAGTTTGAGTACGAATAATGTATGCATGTATAGTATTTGTTTCCTTCAATTTGTTGATTATGTAAAATGATAAAATAAATGTTATAAGATGTAAGTATTTCTCGTACTTAGGATAGTTCTTCATTTAGAATATTAGCTATTATTGAAAACTTAAAATTGCACAATAGTTATACCTATATCCTTTTCACAGGTCTTATGCAGTGACAGTGCAAGCAATAATAAAGCTCAGATTGAAGTTTATTGCATTTTTTTGAAACCTTAATGAATCCCTGTGTGGTGTTGTGGTTTTCTTCTCTGAGTTCAGAGCAGATAAACAACTAGGGTAGCTAGTATGTCGCTTAGTGAAGATTCTGTAATACGTTTCGAAATTCTTGCATATAACTCGAGTCATTTTCCGATTTCCACATTTCGCTACTTATAAGGTTAGGCTACCGATTCACTGTGCTATCGCAATAATCCTTGGACACTACGCGCCTACTCGCGACATACGTCACGAGTTATTAAACCCACGTCCGAATTGGGCGTTGTACGAATTAATTGTTACATAAGCGGACCGTAAACAACAAGGCAGCAAACATGGGATCACATCAACCCGGAAGAGTGTACCGTACGTGGAAGWGGGCGATGACCAATCTCATTAAAAATTAAAACCAGTATATTTTCTTATTCTGTCTAAAATATTGAAATGTAAATCAACTGCTGGTAACCGCTTTTTGTTAATGGCAAACAAGCAAACACTAAATTTGAATTAAATGTCTTTCGTAACTTTCAGTTTACTTAATAAAATATGGTTAGGGATTTATTTGCCTTATTATATACATGTACGATAAGTATATGCGTTAAATCGTTTCTTTTTGCACAGGATGCCAGTTATACAATGCGCGGTTAGTTTCTCCACGACTTCGAAAAAAGAAGCAACTACATCAGTTTTCTTGTTTTACAACTTTAGGTTACATTGTCTAGTTTCAATTTTCTAAATTCTGTTTGCAGATAATATAAGTGGATTTCAAATAAAGTGTAACGTTGTTTGTTTGTAACGATTGTGGTGTCATAATTGAATTTTAGGAAAAAATAAGGCACATTGTGTTTAGAATGCATCGTCAGATTTCGATTTTCTAAACACGAGCATTTAGGTAATAGGTCAAACTCAGTTAGCATAGCTGCCTTTATATTTAAGATTTTCGAGATGGTAGCGACTGTGGCGTCATCTTGGATTATAAGAAAAACATATTACCCGTAAAATATACTCATTTTTCAAAGAACCTATCCATATTTTATTCGAACCTTCTGACTTGACGCGTTTACGGGATAATTTACGGGACTTTATGCTGTATATAGGTATTCTCTGCTTTAATCAAAGCTAACTATGGTCTGAATGTGATTATAATGAGAGTTTTGAATAAGTATTGCCAGCTTTGACCGGGAATCGAACCCGGAGCCTATTGATTGCTAGTCAACTATGATGCCACTACACCATCAAAGCCCTATTCAGATTCGAGGTCAAAGCGGCATATACACCTATACATCAAAGTTTAGCTACATGCAAGGTTACTTAACGCCACCCGGCGCATTTGCATTTGCATTTTTTTTCATTACGTTTGTAAAGTAAAGTTTTACACAATTCATTGTACTTCATTATAGTTAAGTAGTTCTTTATACATATATATGCAACTAGTTGTTGTTTACTACTAAATATCAAGTGGTCCTTGGTACATGTTTTAAACCATGTTTATAGTTTGTTAAATAAATTATACAATGACTATTGCAGTTTAAATGTGCCTTAAGAAATATGAGTGTGTAAGCTTAACAACTCTAACAAAATCTTACAGAATTTGAGGAAAAAAATCTTATAAACAGAAGCAATTTGTAGTTTAAAAAACAGAGTGAGTCAAAATTATGTGAGTAATAGTTGAGAGAAGGCATTTACTCAGAGTACGGTTTAGTGTCAGAACACACATTTCTGGGGAAATGATTGATATCACACCTTTTATTTTGTTCTTGAAATTTTTGAAGTCCCTCACTACACTATACACACGCCTTTTAGCATACTCCATAAGCAGAAGTTATAGGGCGTAAGATCCGGAGATTGGGGAGGTGATAACAACTGTCCGTTAAGACCAGTCTTACGTTTTGGGAACGTTCGTCTGAGTTGTAGAGGCCTGTTATCAATGGCAAACTCTTGCAGTTTCAAGTTTTAAAATTTTGACTTACCCTGTATAATCAGATCCTTCAGCACATCAAATTTAATATACATCGTTATGATATACGGAAACCAGAGCCTGCTAATTAGGCAATCAAGACTGAAATTCGCGCAGTTGCGTGAGGCTTATTGTGCTCGAATGTTCGGGAAAAGTTCCATGATAGACAGGAAGATGGCCTGCAACACTCGAGCGTTGATTGGCCAGTATAGAAGCGCGACGGAAAGCGTAATAGTGTTGGAATATTTAGCTTAGTGTACTATTGAGTAAACAAATGGAATAAAAATACCACATTTTTGAACCTGCAAACCTAATAGTACTATGTCGAATGATGGAAGAAAAACGTAAAATCCCAGCAAAGCGAATCTATCGAAGAAGAATTTTCTGGAGGTGCAGTGATCGTCATTAGGATGGAACTCGTTATTGTAAAAAGAAGAGAAAGAGGCTTATGACAAAATTGGTTTCTCTTTATCTTGTATTAACTACGTTGCTCTAGCAACTTTATAGACCTAACATTTTATGCCAAGGAGAGCAAACTGAATGCAGTGAATGTCATTATAAGTGTAAATTGATTTCTTATGTGGCAATTAAAAGCTTTTTTTTTGCATTAACCCTTATCTAGCTTTAACTTGATTCAAAGTCAACCTAATATTAAGAAAATTAAGCCAATGAAATGCTAATTTGTATTAAATACATTCTTTAATAGGAGCGCTTAGATTAAAATTAGTAAACAGGGAATGTACAGTAAACAAGATCGATGTTTTTCGAAATCAACTTCTTGGGTCCATCGATTTATGTTAACAACGGTGTAGCCGAGCGTAGCCGTCGAAATCCAAGACATTAGCAAACTTGACTTTGATGAATGCTCTTCGCATGCACACCTCCAAGCATAAAACATAGTGACGACGCAAATGCATATTTCAATCATGCTTTTGTGCCGCGAATATGCAAATTGTGCAGTAAAACGATATTGTTTGAACAGCGGGTTAAATTGCACAAAACCCTTCCAATGAACGTTAAAACAGCTTGTTGTTGGCCAAGTCATAAATTTGCAGCCGAGTAATTAGCCTTGGCGTCTGTGAGAGCATGATGAATACTGGCTTGGTCTTGTTTATACTTTAACAAAGAATTTTCCACCGGCTTTTCTAATGGAAAGCGTTTGTTAACGTCGGCGTACGAAGGTGCTGGTATACGCTAGGCTTGTAATTACCTTATTTAATAGGTACTGCAGTTACTGTGCTGTTAAAATATTCCACAAAGAGCTGAGAATCTTAGGTCTATCTGTCCCCAATATGATTCATCATATCTGCAGTTAGTGATATTTCTATTTATATACAACTAACGAAAACGAGTTACGTTCGAGACATGATATTAATTTGACATTTAAAGTAAATGATATGGTCATGTTACTAATGTTTTATTGTGCTGTTTACAACACACTACGAAGCCATACATCATTAAGATGACCCTTCTAGATGGACGTCCTTGAGACGTGTTTTACTGTAAAAAGCCATTTTTCCTTGCACAACCGCGACACCTTTTTATAGAGAAAGCCAGTTTTTAAGATCATTAGGCGAGATACATCCAATTTAAGTCGAGTATAATCAAGGGTTATTTTGTGTGATTTGT
Organism: Rhyzopertha dominica; assembly: GCA_025024175.1. Classification (NCBI taxonomy): domain Eukaryota; kingdom Metazoa; phylum Arthropoda; class Insecta; order Coleoptera; family Bostrichidae; genus Rhyzopertha; species Rhyzopertha dominica. The sequence goes on along the minus strand of QCXZ01000138.1, from coordinate 31,867,052 downwards.
AAATTTTATAGATGATGGTCGTGTACTGTATCTGATTGGATCCTTTACGACTACCAGTTATAAATACGACGCACAATAACCGACGTTACTTAGGTGTATTGTAATATAGGTAAATAATAAAACCATAAACATAATACTTCTAATCCAGCTTATCACCTATTACTTACAAAAAGTGCCAAGATGAAGATGTAGTTACACTTACCTGAAACAAGAACAAGTTAATTAGGGATATAAATGAGAATACATACAACAACAGCATATTATACGACAATATTTGTCTAAAAGAAGACAAGGATGTAGTAACTTAGTCATTCTAGTTTCTAGTTTCGCCCAAAAACATAACTAAATGTTAACAAGTAACATGGAGCTTGTCTTACTACAGGTTCTAAACCTTATTAGGTAACTTGCTGTGATTGAAAAGGAAAACCAACAATAAGAAAAGCATATTAGGCTTATTTCTTTAATTCCTTATTCTGTCTTTTCTCTATCCTCTCTTGTTACATGTTTGCTTAATGTTTTCTGCCTGCAATTTCATTTACAGTCTATTATTCAGCACTCAGTACGTTGGTATTGGCCTATAAATTGACTTTTAAACCGTCATTTTATTCTTCTTAATTATTACCCTCCTGCCCTATTACGACACGCTACTAATTTTATCATTTATTCTAATTCTTTCATTCTCTACTGCTTTATATCGTAGCTCTCAGGTATTTAAGGCTAACTAACTCATTCATTTTCCTTTTATATTTATCCGAGTTCTTGTACCCCTCATTAGTTACTGCTCTTACTATAAGTAATTATTTCTACCATAAAATAATGTACACTATATATTTCGTATCCTCCTTTAACCTCCACATCTAATAAATCTGGCTTATGATCTAGATAAATTAGTATATGATCCGGTATTATGTTATATGTTATAGTCTATTATCTTTCAGTCTATCAACATCTGGCCATTACAATTGCTTTTTGCTTAACTATTACCTTTGAATATAGAATGTAATATAGAATGTACATTCTATATTCAAAGAATGTAATATAGAATGTACATTCTATATTCAAAGCTATTACTTAACAACTATCCACTAACTCTTTCGCTTCAACTTATTTTCTTACCTGTTCCTATAGCCTCGTAATCAATTTTATTAGCTATACATTAATGATTCTTCTGAATGAGTCAAGTGAATAGTTACGAAATAATATGGTACCTATCTAAAAATAGATGCCTAAATAATTTCTTTGTTTTTAGAATAGAGATAGAGAAGAATAAAAATCATTGTAAATGGCCTCAAAACAGGTGCTTAGGGGAATGAAAACATTTATTTTTTGGTTCAATGGTTTTCGCTAGAAATATCCATAAAGGTTGCTTAATATTATAATAAATTGTTAGTGCAGATTACGATCAATCGACAGTGATCATAAAAAGCAGAAACAACGCTTTTATTATGAAATACATTTTATTATAAATTTTTTATGTGACGTTACTGTGTGAACATTTTATTTTACGTAGGATAATGCACGAGAACCTAACGATTAGGCTAAATGAAAATTTTCCAGCTGTCAGTAGCAATCTTGCTCTTAAAGATTGGTTAGAACTAACCTGACCCGCCGTTATGCAATAGAGCAGTCATTAATAAACATCCGAAGAGCAACTACACTAGTGATTCGCTTTCGACACCGCTTTGGCTGGTAGATATTTTATTATTTCGAATCTCATTTTTCGTTGTCTGCAATAAGCACGCCCACAGCACCAAGAGAATTCCGGAGCAACGAGGCAAAACGTTCAGCAATAAAACAGAATGTCTAACTGTACTTCTTATTAGAGATAACTGCTCTCATCTGAACCTTTCAACGCACTAAACAGCGGAAATAGTTTCGCTGCAGGTTGAAACGGCCCTGCGGCAGAAGGCGAACCATCAGTACTGAACATACAAAGCTGAATTGTTATTGCGACGAACAATCTCCTCCTGTGCGAATGTGCAAGAGGAAATGAAATTATTCCGGGAAAGGAATGCAACACAACGTTGTAGTTAGTTGCAATTATTTAAAAAGTAAAACATATCCCGACAATCTGCCAATCAGCATGATACGTCACAATTTGATTCAAGAACAATCTGTGTTGGGTAAGTGAGTAAGATCGGCGAGCGAAATCTTGCAAAATATAACAAGTTCCAAGGAAGAATAAATGTTCTAGTAATTAATATAAGAGGTAGTTTTCGGAATAGTAGGCCAATATTGTGTTTTGGAAAGGTATTGTTAGTTTTGAACAGGAATCGAACCCGGAACCTTTTGACTGCCGTTCAAATGTGATGCCACCACCAAAGTCCTATTCAGATTTCAGGTCAGTGGCATATATATGTCTAAAAAATTATTGTACGTAACGTCACTGAACCCTATCCGGTGCATCCGCAACTCAATAGTTTCGTGACTCAGTATTTTTGAGCTTCGAAACGGAATTCTCTACGATACGATTCTGGCGACCAGTAAAAATATGTTGGCCTACTATCCCAAAAAATATTACGTATATTCATTATAAATACATTCAAGCGGTAACTAGTTTTGATTATAATAAATTTTATGTCTATATATTTAAATTAAACAAATACATATACCAATAATATTATAATTTCTGTTATATTATAGTTCATTTTAGCAGTGTTTGCGGAAAAACGCTGTCGTTAATGAGACACTGGCAAAAATTATCGATCTGACGTTTGATTAAATATGTAATACAGAGCGTCCTTCAGTACATAGATGGCATATCCAGGAGGCGGCATAAGAACACCTTAGACAGAAAGACGACTTTTGACCAATTTTATAAATACACAACAAATTTTTCCATGTTAAATAAAATTCTTATAACTTAATTCTTATCACTCATGCAAAATATGTAACCCTCTATGGACGAATTTTTCCGAACTCTCAAAAGTTGCGTAAAATTAATTTTCGTTGAGTTTATTGCTAATTCAAGAAACATGTTGTGCTGTAATCAGCCGAATTTCTTAAACATCACAATTCTGAATTGTAACTTATTAGTAACAGTTGGTATGTGGAGGATAATAAAATTCTCTTATTTTTTAAGACGAACGAGAAAAACTTAGTTATTAGATTATTTTTTGCATTGATACAAAGGTACAGGTTGCAAAAAGGAATTTCTTTGCATCCAAGTTTCTTCATTGCCTACGTCAGAAGTAACCTGACGTAACCGACTCATCAAAAAAATCGCACAAAACTGACAACTTTTTTTAGTATTGTTCAAGAATTATGTTTTAGCGGTTTCTAGAAATAATATGGTCAGTCGTAAGAAAAAATTTAAGTTACTTAAATCTGAAGCCATTAATCGATACAAGGTGGTCGCAGAGTTGTCGCTGTAAAACTTTTAAGATTTTATCTAGAAGCGATAGGTAAGCAATACTGTACTGTAATACTGTTTTATTTGCGATACAAAACATAAAACGAGCTCATTATATTTATTAATACTTATAATTTTAAATTTATAATTTCTGTTTTATCTAATACGTTTTGTTTAAAATCAATATGTTAAGCAACATAATTTTGAGGAAAACATAAGTTGCTTTGAATTTGGAATTAGAAACCCATTTAAATCCCACGTAGAAGGTTTAAACAAAACCTTTTTTACTGCGAACATGCTAATTAACTTCTTTTATACTGAAAAGAAAAGCATATAATCGATCTTTTTAAGAGTATAAATGTTCAAACCTTAATGGCCTTAGCATACGGGTTTGAGTTAATGTCGAATTAGAACAATATTTTTTTTATTATTTAACGATATTTTTCTTTACCTGAGGATGATTTTAAAGCGCTGCAAACGTTTAAATTTACAATTGAAGGTAAAAAAAAGAAATGAATCTGACATTGACAGCAATAGTTTGTTAAATAAAATAAAAGCTCGTAACCTTTTATTTCTGGCGAATGAAATCAATAACTTCTGCGATTTATTGCAATGTATATTTCAAAATAAAATTTACTGCCATATTACAAGAAATGTTATCTGGGTTAGCAATTTCATTCATAGAACATGAACTTTATGACACTTCTAATGCGAACTATAAGATATCCTAAAAGAACTTGCTGCAGTGAAAAGTTAAAATAATTACTCCGATGTGTGTTGTATAGCGTTAAATTTTTTGTGTTAATTATTAATCTAATTGATGTTGTTAATACTGAGTAAAAAATGAGTTAAATAATCTAGTATTTTAGCATAAATAAAAACTATTAGCAAGTCTATTGTTTGAGCTTCTAAAAATTCATTTTTATGTTATTTATGTCCCTTTTTTGTTAAGATGAAGGAGTTAAGTTTGAATAAATCAACTTTTAAAGTAGGTAACTTATTTAGTTCTATTCATAATCGACAGTGTCCATGTCATATTTCACACTTTTGTCATCACGTTAAGTGTATAGATATCACTAATGGGGGAGCAAATTTTGATCTAGCAAGTTTCTATTTTAACACAGGTGTAACGAAACGACCGATTGATAATTTTTTCTCACACGTCTTTGCAAAAACATAATAATCTCATATGAAGGACGCTGAAAATATTTTGATAGCTACAATAATAATAAATTAAGTTACCCTTGGCCACTTATTTCTAACAGATTGAGAATGACTGGCATACAACCACGGAAAATAAGAGGCTATGAACAAAATATGTAACATGCAACGCTGCCTTTGATGAATTCAAAAGAAACTTTCAGAGTTATTTTTCTTTCATTTATCTAACACTTTTTTAGTTAACAGAACTGACCGTAACAGTTCGTCCTACGTCATAGTCTGTGGTCAGTGTACTATCTTTAGATATTCTAACTTTGAATTTTACATAATTTTGGTTCTAATTGAAATGCAGAATGTATTTTCTTCTTTGTATATTTGCAAAGTACAACGTCCTTTTGTACAGTCCAGTATATAGGACATACTCGAGATTTTCATTTATTAAATCGCTTACTAAAATTTCAGCTTGCAGAAGTCAAAATAAAGGCATTCGAACACTGTTCTATAACACCACCATGGATTGCACCCAGCCTATGTTCTGAGTAGACGAAGAGTGAACGAACGACCGGCGGTTTAAAAATGAAACGTCCTTGCTATGCCTCGGGGAATGCTCGGATAATGATAGTTATTTACCCGTTTCGCAGGTCATATGACGGTGAATCGCTTAATAACATTAGCGGCAGAGTGACTGGAATCTCTGTGGTCTAAGGTCTGCCGCAGACGTTCTAGACACCCGAGATAAAATGTGTTTAATGAGAAAAGCGAGCGCCACTTAATGCTTCTACCCCGGCGAGAAAGGCTTGCGATTGCAGCGGAGTCAGCATATTTTCGAGATCGTATAGAAAATATTACTTCGAGGATGATAATAAATAATGCGGTTTATTATCCATGACAAATATCAGTCACAGCAGTTATCTCTTAATACAGTTGCTGCAAAAGCAGGTAAAGTCTATAGTCAAGCAGCAGGTATCCATAAGAACACATCAAGTTCCAGTATTCTTTTAATTAATTACGATTTACGTTTAATTCCGTAGATATGTTGTTTCACACCCAGGTGTGAACTTCAGTTATAAAGTTCCGAGCGGTTTTCTTGCTTAGGCTACTGTTAAACCATCGCTATTCCAGAAATCATCCAGCTCGCTCAAAGCACCGTTACCCACAAGCAACCGTTAAGCAGAAACCAAAAGTAACATGTTTCTACGAGCACTGGGCGTGTTATTATTACATAAAGTATATGACCCCGAGGCCGTTTCGAGGAGCCGTGGCAACCTTGCACATCATAATTTTCCTTTCCATGCACGAACGACGACCACTGACTTAATGCCATGCTACTATGCAGGGTTGTCATGTCGACAAGGATGTTAGTGGTAGGATTGTGCATAACTGTATGCAATAGGGGTGAATAAGGAATATTTTATTTTATTGCTGCATCTTATTTTTTATTTGTTTTTTATTTCTGCTATCTAGGAAATGTTTTTCCTTCTCAATCCAGCTTCAAACAAAAAATCATAAAAAATTTCAAACGTTTGTTTTATAAGAAATCTGCTTAGTGTTAGTGCATTGACATGTACATATGTCGATTATTAACATTATTGGCACAAAAAAACGAACAGATGTTTTAAATTTTCAGGTACTGGGTGTAAGCAACGAACGACAAATATGTGTTGTGCATTGACCTTGCTAGAGTATAAATACATAGATCGTTTCGGAACTTAGTGACTATTTTATAGAAACTTCTTGTTACAACAGAAGTTTTATATTTTAACTGTTCGACAACTAGATCAATTGTCTCAAATAGACAGTTTATTTCTTGTGTTATGCAATATTGCATTTGATAAAGTTCTTTTATAGGTATTACTGGAGAATGGGTTTATTGCTTCTATATATGCACCGCATTAATCAGTGAAGTAGAGGAGTATTCACATCCTTTAAATCCAAAACTAAAGTAGCTTTTCAATTTCTAGTTGTCAAGGTACACATAAAAAGATGTTAAATAAGCATAGATTACCAAAGCCTTTGTAGGCCTGCTAACAACATCATGTATGTGATAGTAAAACGCTTTCTGATATTATTTTATTTTATATTAATTCATTAATGTTATCTTGCGAGATGATTGAATTTCATCAACTATCGAATTAAGCAATATGGCGTTTTAGTAGAAAGCTTGATAGCTGTATCTTTGATATACTTCGGAGTTCGGGCACGTCTATCTTAAATGCGTAGTAGAGGATGTAGTTAGCTTTGAGCTAAAATGAATGTGACAAAGATTAATCATGCAAAGTAAGCAACTGTGCTGTTTTTTACTCGGTTTTCGAGTGAGCTCTAGCCACCGGTAAATGACTTGTTACCAATGTTCACGAGATGATCCCGTTATAAAAAGTGTCCAGGTCAAAATTTTTTAAAAAATGAATTAAGTATAGTAWTAAATATAGGAAACAAAAGTGACCTAAATTTTCATTCTTGAAAACCCGAAAAGTTAGCGTAATTCTACTTTTTCTACTAAAGAGGTAAAGTTGAGGGTGTCGACTGGAAAAAAACGAAACTATTCTAATGTTTTGAACAAATTTAATGAAGTATTCGGATTAAAAAGGTAGCGCCTAGTTATATACTATTGTAGTCTGAGATATGAGTTAAAATCAGTAAATTTTATTTCAATGTTCAATTACTCCTTCGCTTAACATAAGACAATAACAATTAAAGTTGTATGAACGTATTCCCGTGCCTATGAAGTTTTATCTTTGTAGGTTCATCAAGATGTTTCGAGAACTTTGCCTTACTTTATAAGTTGCTTCAGTACCTAAATTTTATATGTATGTTTACCGTTTAGGGCCTAACGCGATTAGAATGTTGACAGCAGCCTTGGAATAACAGATTGTTAGTAGAGATATCAAATGTTGAACAACCACTTACTACAATAAGATAATATTTTGTCGGATAGATCGCTGTCTCTTGAAAAACACTGACAAAAAATTAATAGTCTGACGTTTCAATTACACCTGTAATCTTTGTCAAAGACGAAGAACCTCAAAATTTGCCTGACACAAGTTCAAACAAAATTTTGTTTGAACTTGTGTCAGGCAAATTTTGAGGTTCTTCGTCTTTGACAAAGATTACAGGTGTAATCGAAACGTCAGACTATTAATTTTTTGTCAGTGTTTTTCAAGAGACAGCGATCTATCCGACAAAATATTATCTTATTATATTATGGACGCTGAAAGCATTCACCCCCGTAAACCACTTACTACATCAGGGTTTCCAAATGGCTCAACTCGGTCCACTTGTTTTCTACTTAGTACACATCTGTTCCAACCCTATCTTTAATGGCAGAATTCAAGCTCGGTTAATATCACTTATTTGCAAATGAATCAGAATTATCTATTTTTTACATGAATTGTTTGCAGAGAGTAAATGATATTGCTAATACTGCTTAAGAAAGTTTCTTCAATGATGTTGCAGATCATTCTTTGAAAACTGTTTCTAGCCTGGAGTGATTTATATCTCCACGATTATAACAAGTCCTTTTAGAACTCAGCGAACAAGAGAAAAAATTTCTTATTAATGACTATAAATTAAATTAATTTCTAGGTCTCACACAAAAAGCTTAGTATCGAAAGTATTTCTAAGAGATGAGTTGTTCTACAGTAAAAATACAATTTTATTTATTTGTACGGTCTCACCGGTATTATCGTTGCTCCCGTAAATTCAGCTTACGTAGGATGCTTGTTTACGTAGACTACATACATAAGTCATAAGCTAGTTTCACTACCTTGGTTAATTTATAAAGTTGCGAAGAAAACTCAATTCAGCATCTATGACCGTAGAACAAGCTCCTATATGCCTATGCCACAAAACACGGATGTATGCACAGTCGGCTTTACGGATAAAGCAGTGGCGGTCCGTGACCATCCATTTAGGGTAGGCGACACCCTATACTCGTATATAGTATAGGCAATTATTATTATTGTCTTCGATCCTGGAATATGTGTATTTTAATGATCATGCTAATCATTTATTTTTATTCATATTCAGCATTATATATAATTTCTCAATGAATGAAATTCATTAATTTATTTAACAAACACCTTATCCGTGTTGTAAATGTTCAAAGCCATATTGAAAATTTATATAACATATTCCTATGTCACATCCTCCGGTCCTCCTATTATATGATCATTATGTGTATCATTTTGAATAAGACGATAAAAAATGGAAAAATCTTGCAGTTGTAAGTTGCTGCCCTACCGGTGTCATTTGAAACCTCTATATCCCTCTTTGTAAAAGAAGGCCATTTTTGTTGGAGTGAATGAAATGCGCAAGCCCTATGCGAATAGCCCGAGTCCATACAAAGTTTGTCGTAGGCGGCCGATCATTCCGCCTGAGACGCATCTATATGCGCGAAAATTTTACTATGTTTACCCTTAACTTCGGTCGTTGACGGTGCATATTCTGAAGGACGTGAACGCAAATACAAATGAATTTCAGGTGGTTAAGTTGTGTCGCCTATTCCCAATTTAAACGTTCGCCGTAATAGCGCGGTTCGTAATTTTTGACTAGTATGGGCAAACTTGAGATGAAATATAAATAAACACTGATATAAAAACAAATTGCATCAAAACAATTAAAAATCTCTAGCTGCTCATTATTTATTTTTATGGCATCGTTGATTGAAATTGCAAGGTAGGCGGTGCCTACCTTGCCTACCCTGAAGAGCCGCCACTGGGATAATGAGATGAAGTGGGAGCGTGTGGCGGACTGCTTTATCTTTATCCGTGAAGGCGATTGTACATTGTACATTCTTTAGAGTAAGAAGAAAATACTTTTTCACTGTATAGAAACCACAGACATGCACATTTTCAGAGAAGCTTCTGGCACAACGATTTCTTCGATTTCTTCAGGGCCGAAATTAGTTAAGATCTTTATGACTTCTTTTAAGAGATATGTGTTGCCATTGTGTAGCGAGACTGTTTTTGCTAGTACTAGATTATTAATTTCTTGTGTTGTTTTCTTAAACATTTATCGGCAGTTGTTGTTTAATTACATTAATACAGCTGCGTCATGTGTGCTAGTGAACTCCGCCTTTTAGCTGGCGTAAGTATCGSAGTTTGTTTAAGTTTCATGTATTGGAATTTTTTTGGTGTCCCTGAATTTAAAATGTGTTTTAGGAAATATTATTGCTTATTTGATAGAGACTACACCTTAAATTTGATTTAATTAATTTTGRAGACATTTAAACAASGTTTCTATAAATTATTCATGCATCCAGGATGCTTATGGAAATTATTAATTGAATCAATTTAAAGCGGACTGCTTTATCTTTATCTGTGAAGGCGATTGTACATTGTACATTCTTTAGAGTAAGAAGAAAATACTTTTTCACTCTATAGAAACCAGAGACATGCACATTTTCAGAGAAGCTTCTGGCACAACGTCTATGTTAATTCGATTTCTTCAGGGCCGAAATTAGTTAAGATCTTTATGACTTCTTTTAAGAGATATGTGTTGCCATTGTGTAGCGAGACTGTTTTTGCTAGTACTAGATTATTAATTTCTTGTGTTGTTTTCTTAAACATTTATCGGCAGTTGTTGTTTAATTACATTAATACAGCTGCGTCATGTGTGCTAGTGAACTCCGCCTTTTAGCTGACGTAAGTATCGCAGTTTGTTTAAGTTTCATGTATTGGAATTTTTTTGGTGTCCCTGAATTTAAAATGTGTTTTAGGAAATATTATTGCTTATTTGATAGAGACTACACCTTAAATTTGATTTAATTAATTTTGTAGACATTTAAACAGGGTTTCTATAAATTATTCATGCATCCAGGATGCTTATGGAAATTATTAATTGAATCAATTTACCGCCTCTCAGGAAAGTAAACACAACTATTGCTTTGACTTATACTTGTCATCTGTCGATTTTTGAATTATCTGATATATTTTAATATGAGAAAACGCATGGGAGTGTATATTTTTAACATGTCCTGTAGTATTGTGTGTGATAATCAAGTTTAAGGTTGCAGAAAGCAAGCTGTGGGGTGACACGGTTTCGCAGAACTTTAGGTTTTGTATCGTATTTGTGAGATTGTTGCTACAGTAAGCCTGTTAAATAATTATATTATGATGGACTGAAAGATGTTTTTATCCTGTCACAATGGTAAAATTCACAAACTAAGTGGTAGTAACGTTAGCTGCACTACACAACTCTTTCACAGTGCAACAGTGCAAGGATGTAGACTGGCTACCACACGCCTACTATAACAATAATTGTTGAAATTTCTTACCTTTGACAGAAAAACAGGACCGTAAATTGTTGGAAAATCTTTATAAAGCATTCAATTTCGTGAGTGTAACTTGATCTGCAACCTTCAGCACTATCGCCTTTTTTATTGTAGCTTGGCAGCAGTTACAAAAAGGCGGCACAAAGAATTTAGAAATCAACGCCGCCCTCGTTGTACGGAACATTTMTAAAAACCATGTGCAATTTTACAGAAAATTAAAAAAACTTTAAGGATAACTGTGGTTTGTCGCTTCTGTAGAACGAAAATTAGTTGGATATTTCAATACAGTTGGCAACCGTGTTACCAAGCGCAAATGGAAAATAGAAGACGACGGCAAACTAGATCCAGTGCGCCTTCTCTTCCTGCACGATTGAACTTGCGCGCGGGGCGAAAAAAGATGCGCCTCCGGCACACTGAAAGGACGCCAGCGACTCCCACAGAGGCCGTCTAACGACCCGTGAATTGCACACTGCTCCTGTCGATATACTGCTACGAGCAAATTGGCGCGTTTATTTCTGATTCAGGAGATATGGGTCTACACATTTCAGCGAGTGCTGCTGCGGCACTCGACAGCTTGATCCACTATTTTTACTTTTCCCCGGGTAGATAATAATACTGGTTCGGTGTGTAAGTAACAAAGTAAAAACAGATTGCATATGATTAAATGATTAGGTGCCAAACTATTCTCAATAAATTTGTATGTATCTGATTTTTCGAATCTTAGAAAAATCGTATACTTTTTACGAATGTTTAAAACTTCAGACGAAATGATTTTGTCGAAGAATCCTTGCCAAGCCTTTGATTTTAATACATCAGGCGAAAATTGGCAACGAACCATTAATTCCATGTTATTATTGGTCAGACACTCGACCGTTCGTTGTGCTGTGTGCGCGTTTGCAATTGCGATGATTGACAATGGTATGTTGCCGATGTACATTGTTTCCTCTGATATCTATCGGCAAACAAATTGGAGAACTCCAATAACTATCCTTCGACCATCTAGCACAAGAGTTCAGGATCAATCGTTTTCAAATTACTTCGTGAACACACTACTTTTGATAGCTTAGGTTCACTTTGTAACATCCAAACAGCCTATTGCTGTTCATTTTCAGGCTTACATGAAGATACTTATAGACTTATCATAATGTTTTAGACACAGAACGTCAACGTCCGCGGTTGATTTTTGTTCAGCATTTGCTTACACACTTGATACGTGTCGATTTTTGCGCGCTTTTAAAATTGTGGGGATCTAAAACGAATGGAAATATGGAAACCGTCTATAGCAGCGTTCCGCAACCTTTTTTACCTGTGACGACCCATATAACGTCATACAAATATAAGGCGACCCACACTTCATGAGAAGGTAATAAACGTATTTATTAAACTATACTAATTTGAAACTGTAGGATGTAGGGACATAAAAAATATAGGCGCAGACTCGCAAATATTTTTTTTATTTCGTTGGTATAATTATAACAAAAATGTTTTATATGCAATAGTAATAGCGTATAGTAAATACTAATGACCCTTCTGTTTCTGATTTTCCCTGACCACTGTCTATTTTTGGTTGAATATATGTACTTGGTTAACGTAGTCCTTCTTGGGGCATCAATACCATAATACCAACAAGAGGATTTCAGTATTTGTTTCTTATTGAAGCTAGAGCCGAAAAGCCTACTTATAAAAGCCTTTCTGTTAAACACGTCGCCGTCTTTGCAAAAGGCAGCAGGAGTTGTATTGACTCTCGCTTAATGTGGAATATCCTTTTCGAATTTGTATCCAAAATTGAAGCAAGTTTTTTGATCGCTAAATTGTGCCTGACGCAGTTTATCGCTTGACAATAGAGCTAATTGTTCTTCTTCACATAAATTTAAAACATTATTTTCATGTGCTACAAATGGATTTTGTATCCACATATTACCGACACGTATGTCATCAGCAACAGCAGGAAAATAACATAAACTCTTTTCTTTTAGTTTTGACAGGTAATTTTGAAATATGGTTTTCACTGATAAGTGCTGATGTTGGCTTATAAAACAATTTTTTCTTTACAAGAAAAATAAAAAGACACTTATCTAGCTTACAAACATCAAGTACCTTAAAAATAGTGTGTAATTCTGTCAAATAATAAAACACTATATACGCCAGCTACTAGTCAATATCCCCGCAAACTAGTTGCTGAACGCTAAAATTTAAATTTGAATTAGCAAGTATGTACATAAATCGCTAGATCTTCTGCAAATATCGGCGACCCATTTTTAAACTTTTGCGATCCAAATTTGGGTCTGGACCCAATTGTTGCGATCGGCTCGTCTATAGGTTAAAATGATCAGCTAAAATCTTTTCACGCACAACATTGACAATCAACATCCTTTGCAACAAGCAGAGGTACATGGAATTGGTCTTTTATGCTTGAATTATGCAACCATTAAAATGATACACCTCTAAGTTTGACATGGATACGCCTATCTTCAATACTTCATAGAGGAGACAGTTCATTGTGAGCTAAAATGAATATGGCAGAGATTAATCATTCCAAGTATTTTTATATAATTGGGCTATTTTTGCTGGGCTTTTCCAATGGGCTGGATAGGTAATCGGCTATGTAGGTTTTTGTACTTATCGACCGCCATAGTTCGTAAAATCACCGCTAGATGACGTTTTACCGATTTTCATCAAGTGTCTGGCAATCTGCAATATAGCTCTCTGTACTTATAGGCAGTATCACCGCTAAATGACTGATAAGTGAAAGTTTGGCGTAAGACCTGTCCACGTCAAAAAATATTGTTTTGGTAGTGTTTTATGCTAATAACGAAATAAGTACTTTAAACCCACTACAACTGTAATGTTAAACAGTATAAAAAATTATAATAGATCATTAAACTTTTCGCCTTTGTTACATTTTATTAAAACGAAATTTTACGAATTTGTTGACGGATGAGGACGGCGGGCGCAGACTTATTGCTTACCACCAACATAATCTGTCAATGTCATGTTAAACGTCGCTGAAAGATTTCATCGACTATAAACATTTTCCCTGGCTAGGAGCAAGAAAGCTTCAAAATGTCTATTGTTAAACATAAAAGCTTTCGAACGAGCCGCCGTTCGTTGTCCGAAGTAAAAGKATTCACAAAAACCGCTGTCTCATATACGTGACTTTTATTTGTAATCCACCGAAGAGACAACAAAAAAAACAATTTTTAAGTTCGTTAAGCTAATTTTGATAATTATTCTGATGTATTCAGTATTACATTTCTTACCATGCGGTTTGCGGGTGCTATAGTTTTTTATTTACCATTTTTTGTGTTATACTCTAATAACTTATATCGCTGTGAGGGTTTTACAAAAAAAGGCTATTGCAGATGATAAAGTGTTCTTCTTCTTAATCGCAAATGAAGATAAAATAATACTTTAACAGCAGGCGCAGATAATCTAAGTTTTCTATGAATTAAGTGCTTGTAAATTACATCTTTAGAATCGGCAATTGAATGTGTTATTGGTGATTTTGAAGGCTTGTATTACAGAGTTTTATAGTTCTGTTGCAAAGTGGACGTTGTCTGCAACGTATATTTGTATATTATAAGACAATAGTGAGAATTCAATGCAACGTTTTGTATGTTATAGCAATAGTACAAAGTACAAGAACCCAAAAGAATTGTCCAATGTCCAAGTCTATATTTTTGAATTCGGTAACTTCATGAACTGATCAATCTTTATACGGTGTATTTATCCTTGCAGATTGAATTGTGTACATTTATATTGTTAATAATTAATGAAGAAATTCTTATGAGATAATACAGAACGATCGATCATTCTTGGTTTTGGTATCAGTTAGACATTAGACAATTTTAGTTTGTACAGTTCATTCATTCATTCATTTATTTGTCTATATTGCCTACAAAAGGACATGAGACACGTCACATCGTTATACGTAAGTATACAAGCACCAAATAATACATAATTATATAAAATGATATAGAAACAATATTCACAACAGTATGTAATACAACAAGTAACATTTAACACATATTACATACATATTAGACTAACAAGTTTGCCTCTAGGTACTCTTCAACGGAATAAAAACTGTGTTTACGTAGCAATGTGGACACAGATTGCTTAAATTGTCTTATACCAGTAATACACTTGACACACTGGCAATTTATTAAACAATTTTATAGGCATCACCGATGGACTCATATCAGTGAGACCTAATCTATGTGTAGGCGTAAGTATTCTATCTTTATCTCTCATATGATAGAAGTCAGCTCCTGCTCTTTCCAAAGAGTAACCGGACATTTTAATATAAAGGACCCAAGCTAGTATGTACAAAGACACCACAGTAAGCATTCCCAGCGATTTAAAAAGAGGTCTGCAAGAGTCACCCCTTTTTTTACCCAACATCGCACGCATAATCATTTTCTGCCCACGCATAACCCGACCAATTCCACGAGCGTTACCCCAGCAGAGAATTCCATAGTTAAGAGAGGTCTGAACGTAACTATAATAGTATAGTCTCAAGTGATCCAAATCTATCCTGTCCCTCAACTGGCGAATAATAAAACACTGAATAGCCAGGCTTTTTAAAATCTTGTTTATGTGGAAAGTCCAGGACAAACCCGAATCGACTGTGAGACCAAGGAACCTACACGACTCCTTCTGCTCAATTGTAATACTATTGATCTTGACAAGGAGGCTTTTGTCAATCCTCTTAGTGGAAAACAAAATTAGTTCCGTTTTTTAATTATTCAGGACAAAGCCATTGGTTGTACAATACTGCTGCACTGCTGCAACCGCACTGCATGCACTAGCACTCAAATCAGAAATATCTTTTTCGGATACGACTACACTGGTGTCGTCAGCATAAAGAACTGCGAATGTGTCGAGGTGTTTAACGAGGTCGCTAATGAAAATTATGAATAATAGTGGGCCAAGCAGACTGCCCTGTGGAACACCATGTGAAACCGATAGCGGCTCAGAGCACACAGTGTTTGCATCGTTACACCTCAAAGATACACTTTGATGTCTCCCTGTAAGATACGACCGCAGCCAATCCAATGGCGTACCTCTAATACCATACCCATAGCACTTAGACAACAGTAAATTGTGATCAATTACATCAAATGCCCTCCTCTGATCAAAGAATACCCTCGCCACAAGGGAACCCTGGTCCAAATTCTTTACTATGCAGTTATAAAAACTCAAGATAGTTCCTTTATAAACCTATCATAACAATAACCTGTAATGGCAAATTCAAATTAAGTGTACACAAATTATTCCCCCCAATTATTCTCATTTTTTGATAAGCCCAATTCCCGATCTCTGAAGTTCCACATTTGCTGGTAACCTTTTAGAATTGATTATATTGTGCCCAAAATCAAAACAGACGTTGTACACAAAAGTATGTTAAAAGTGCACGTGAGGTTACTACTACGATTAGGAACTTTATTTTTCCTAGCATTTTTAGAATTCTGCTTCAGAAAAAATTGAATTGCAGGCGATGATGAAATTGTGTTATCGACGGTGAAAAGTTTCCACTCTATCGATAAAATTAAAGTTTATTGCCTTCAATAAAAATAACTATAGGTATTGAGAAGTACAGTAAATTAATTGAAGGCTAGTGTCGTCCGCATCCGGGTGAGAGCGTATTGATGTTTTTTAGATTAACTTAATGACTGAAACTACATTAATTTAACTTTTACATACTAAGTTAGCAATAAAACTACCTGTTCGCTGTTATCCCATTAATATACAATTTTGCAGTGCACTAAAACTTTATTTCAGAGACTAAACCTACCGTTACATTTAAAGCTTCATATGTGACAGACTATTTCTTTTTTTTTATAACACCAACCGCTGAGAAAACATAAACAGTTTAAAGCGAATTAGTACATTATTTTATATGGGTATTGGTCAATACTGCTTCTTCATGAACTGGCTGCTATTTTGCAATTATCCACTTTCAAGATGTATGAATATTTTATCAAATTCGAAATGTAACAACCACTTTAATAAATACTGTATTTTTACTGCTCTTATATTTAGTTCATTTGCAATAATAATTAAATGAAACGGTACAAGCAAACAGCATGAAACGATTTAATTTGTCTGGAGGAAAATCGTAATATACCGCAAGTATGACTTTCGTTTTATAAGATGAATTCCAGTAAAATTCAATGTTCTTGTAAGTAATATCACTAAATCCAAGGTATTGTTTTAACTCTCGTATTAAAGTGCTTTATCTATCCCTAAATGCTAAAAAAGTTAGTAATGGAATGCAACTATTATAAGTTTAAGTCATACCAATTAGAAAATATCAGGCGTTCGTATGTTAAGTGGAAATTAGTTGTCAAACTATTAGGTTTATTTTTAACTGTAACTTCTTCATACAATTTAATTTGTAAACGAATTGGCAGAAAACATACCTCTCATCCTCACACTATGGTATGAATCGGGGTCATACATTGTTCTTTCCCACATTAACATACAAGTAGGTATCAGAATCGCCATAGAGGAACAGCATTCTTTGTCTAAAGAGTGGAAAAAGGCACCAGTTGAAATAAAACTTAGCGAATAGAATCTAAACGTTTTACTTGTTCCGCGCAGTCACCGTTAATGAACTGGAAAACTTCTTGCGCCTTGTGAATAACTGATGAAACTCATTTAATAGGTAGATTATTCACCTAAGCTCTGTAAGTTATTATTATTAACACTAGTATTGCGTGCTAAGCAAGAAGTTTGCCGTTATTAGGAATTTATAGCGAGACATAAGAAACTCCTCTCAAGATAATAATTGCAAGGGCTGAGTATTACAGTATATATCAATACAGCGTTTATGGCGTTCATAATTTACTATTTTATTACGTGCGTACATTAAGCAATCGCAAATTTTTCCTTGATTTATCAAAACTAATATATTATCTTGCAAGCGCGACTACATGTCTACAAATCTTTTGTTTGTGAGGTAGTTATAGTTGAATAAATAATAATAGATACAGATGTATATTCCAAACGGGTCTGTATTAAAATAGATATTACTAGAAATGGAGCGGAAAGAGTACAAGTAATAAAATAGCATGTTTAAGCATTTGTTTAGAATCTCTAATCTAGGAATTACGTTTATAAATTATCCTAGTTAGAATTTACTTTTCACAGCAAACATTTTTCTAATAAGAAATGATTTGTGATCAAAAGTCTACTTTCACAGCCCTGTCTTTAACAAGGCAGATTTTCAACAGGATTATGAAAAAAGGATTTAAACAAAATCCGAAGTGACACAGATAGCTTTGAAGCACACAATTTAAAGATATGTGTTATTTGCACATTTTGCATGCTGTTTATCGATAAACTGTCTCCTTAACTGCAATTGCAATGTAATGTTACAAGTTTAATTTGTTTTGTACATTCAAGAGAATAAGTGGTTCAACTTGGTTGAAATTTCGATGAATTAGCATATTTTATCGTTTCAAGAAATATTAGTAGTTGATTTAAAATTGCGATGCATTATTTTAAACAAAATAAGTTGAAATAATACTATATTCATATTTAAATAAACTCCAGTGGTCTTACCACGCAAAGTTGTTTGTTTCACAATTGCTATACTTACTTCATTGTATATGTATTTTATTATTTTATAATACTTTTCATTAATTTCTCCTAAACTTAAAGAAACCTTGTTTAGTTTTATGTTATCTGACTGATGAATCTTTTAAATCAAATAATAATAGTAGTTAGTTTAATGTACATTTGTATAAAAATAGTCACAGGTTACTTCTTTTAAAATAACAAACTAACAAACAAAGTTTTTAAGTAGCTAATAAAAGTGAAAGAAATTCAAAACAATAGCCACCATGTGTTAAATTAAGAACTGCACCTTTTGATGTAATAGTTGCAATTTGTTGCAAGAAGGTGACAAAATTATTATGGCGCTTAAAGGAATAACATATATTTAACAAATCATATGTATTTGAATGAACCTTAACACAGTTGTTTACATCTAACAAACAATGGCTGTTGAATTAACACGTCTTTTTTAAGTAATAGTTTTTTTTGTTTCTCGGAGTAACATATATGCAAATTCGTTACTAAAAAGATAGCGACACGCCTGCAAGCCATCACCGTTGAATTCCGGCTGTTACAGGTTTACGGTCTGTAATAAATCGCAAGCTTGTTGTAATATCAGCTATTGGACTAAGCGGCTCCTACATTTTTTGCTAGAAGCATAGAGTAGCCACAAACTAATTACAAAAATAAACGGTAACACTTGTCCGCATCTAGGCAATAAATTACATCTACATGTTCAGGTGCCGGTGCGAGTGTGTAATTTTCATGCACCCATTTAAATAAATAAATTCTCTCCTGCACGCCTGCTTTACTATTACAGGTTATTAAAAAGCTATACCCACAGGTAATTAGTATGCAGTGGTTTTTAGTACACGTCGTGCGTACGCCGACTACTACTTCGAAGGGTTAATTGCTAATGTACGATCTTTACAGAAGTGTGAGATACTTATTAGAAGCCTTAGGTTCACATTTTAGCAGTTAATCAATTTGATGAATGTGCTAGTATGACTGTTGGTGCGATAGCGTTTCAGAAGCTCAAATAATAATAGTACATACCAGTTCATAAGAAGGTCTTTAAAGACGCAAGTACTTTTAATAAGGCTAGTTATAAAATGAGTACTACACCTTTTTTTTGTTTAGCTGTGGATGTGAAAGTAAAAAATGAATTAGGCAGAATACACCATTTAGCTTGTAAATTTTATTGAAATTAGGAGACGCTTACATTAATGAATGTAGGCAACAGATGGATGAGAAAAAATAGTATAATTATGAAGAATCTGTGTGATGTTCACGCATATGGCGGAAATGTCAAGAATGCCAAATTAGCATTGCTATAACTAGTTAACTGTTTATTTTTCAGTTTTGGGACAATTAAACTGATATTCATTTGCGATGTTTATTTATACTAAACCGCAGGCAATGTTAGGGGTCAATGAGATAGACGACCGATTTTATGAAATCAAATAACAAAGGTTTTAAAGCCAAGAATTTATAGGTATGAACGAAAGGAGAGCTACAGCAATTTTTTGCAAAGAACCGTGACCTGGCCTTTTTGATTCTGAAGGTAGATATATAACGACATTTAAGAAATCTTATTTCAATAATTAAATTCGAAAAAAGTGGATTATTTATGTTTTGCTTTACAATTTTGGGACTTTTAGCAATGGTTTTTAGGGAGCAATCTTGAAGCAACAAAACCGTCATTTAAAGCACAATCTGACAATCACCTTGTTTGTGAGCTATTTAATMATTAAATCACAATAAGTCCACTTTGGAAAACATTCGACTTAATGTTATTTTTCAGGTTGTTAGCGTTTGTGATTTTTTGTTCAGGCAGAAAAGAAATTGCTGTATTTCTTATTAATATACAACCAACTAAGCTGTCCGTGTCTGTGTCACTGTCTGTGAAGCTGACTACAATTATTTAAGAAATATAACAATTTATATTTATAAATATGTAATTGGGAATACTTCAAACAAGTAGTGGATGTATTTACTTTTAGTTTACACCTTTCACAAACTGCGCGCTGCTTGAATATTTTTTGCCCCAAAAATGTGTCAGAAAATATCTAAAATTCACTAATTTTCAACCAGAATTTGAATGCTGAAACGCCACAAACGAAACGGAAATGCACATTTCGCAACAAAGCTACCGGCCTACCGACTACCGATTGTTAGTTATCAACAATTGTTGCCGATTATAACCTCAAGATTTGTTTGAGTAGGTTTTGTTGTATTATATGTATTGTATTTGTAATTATCAAATGGACGCTGGATTTTTAAAGGCAGACAATGATAATTTGCATACGAATTATAAATAAATTATTATAATTACTTGTTTGTTTGTTGTAGATCTGCAGATGAGTCATGTGGCGATGATGCTGTAGGTTATGTTCAGTTGAAGCGAAGCGGTAATATTTGTACTGTTCGTGGTAGAATAACACCAGAACGCAGAGTAAAATCAACACTTTCTTAGAAATATTAAACACACTTTCAATACTTAAAGATAAAATAATACAAACCAAACTGGACGAATAAAGATAAACAAACACGACCTAACACAACAATAACACCGATCGGAAACAGCTGATGAGCTGACGACTATGCGGCGCGGCGTTGCCATAGTGGGCATTTTCAGCGTCGCTTGGTTATCTCTTTCTAACTAAAGAAGATATGAAACTATTTCTTTTTATTCGTTTGTGACGTCATAATTTTAAAGGTAAATCTTAATAAATCAATATCTTAAGTTTTATTCAACATATGAAAAAACAAAAAATAAGACAATTCTAATTTTATTGGCTCTATCAGAAAATTTATTTTGTAAAAATCACTGAACATCCCTATTGTATGAAATTCGTAGATGGATTTAATATTTCAAGTAATTGTACGTTTAAATTGTATTTCAGTTAAATTAAAAAGTGAAGTTTATTAACGCCAGATTAATAATCTAGTTACTTAGGCATCCTTTAAAACATACCGTGTTTAAAAACAAATTATTTGTGCACAATAGGGTGTTTCGTTTTGAGCTTATGATTCAGGCATAATAGTAACTACTCGTATGTCAGTTTATTTTCATTGTGCGTACTGTGGGTAACTTTAGAGACCTTATACGAGTAGTTATAGTAACTATACTCGTATATTTCTTAAACAGATTGCTATGCTCTTTTTTAGTCAGCATAAGAAAGACGCCAGAAGATCACTAAATTATTAAAACGGACAGAAGGTTTTCCTGTACATAAGGAGAAAAAAAGACAACAAAAGTGGATGTTACACCAAAGCATTCATCTTTCTAAGTTAAGCTACTCGTAGTTAGAATATGTAAAGAAGCCTTATGGATTTTACCCCATTTATCTGACAGAGCTATTTAGAACTTACATACACAATTGTGTCGTAAACGGTTTGGAATTGTTAGAGTCGTTGGAATTAAAATACTACAAAGCAAAATAAGAAACACCGTTTATAAACCATAACGTATGGTTTCATTAAAGAAAAATAGGCAAAAGTGGCAGTTTCAACGGATTCTGATGAGCAGCCGAAAATATATTTATTAGGGGTACACTGTACCTTCTAAATTGTCGAAATGTGTAATGCGTGTGCACGTACCGAAGATAGAGCATAAACTCATTTGCACCAAGCTTTATTATACAAAATTAGGTCTGTTTACTTTAATTTGACGCTCCAAAATTATTTACTGTATTAAGCGTTTGACATCATGCATTACTCAGCGCATAGAAATAGGTTCGAATATATTTGCTATTTATTCTCATAGACTTTTTTGTGTAAGTCATATGCGATTGAACCATGCAGTCATATTAGTGCATTTATGGATTAACAAAATACAAAAGCCCATTCAAAATAAAATGAAATAGGTCATCTTAGAACCCCACGGCTTACACTCGTATATGTTCATTGTATGTCATATGAAACTCTTCTACTGTACTCCCTTATTGGATATATTCAGGATCTTTCTTGTTTTTTATAGTTTTCTTTTATTATACGTCATTGCAGTAAACAAATTAGTTGCTACTTGTAGGTTAGGTCCGGTCCGACAAATATACCGTCCGGTCAATTCGCTGTTCGTATAAAAAGGCCTAAGAATGCACGTAGGTACCGTGAGAAAGAAATGCATAGCTAATGACAGAGCTTTGTGCAACCTCCACAGTAGAGAACTGTGACTTGCTCTGTTGGATTCCTATGCTGTCAGCATATTACAACGGTTTACATACAAGCGTGGCGCACAACTTAAATTTCATCTCCACTGACTTGCACCATAAATCCAGATTATCGCGATTTACGCCATTATGGTAATTCGAAAACTGTTTATCTTAGCAATTCGTTAGGCCTGTACCTACACATTAAGCTACCCAGAAATATGTGACATTAAATCAGTTTCTAGATGATATCAAACACTACCTGGCATGGAACACACCGAGGATTTGATATTAACATCTGGTCGGGCGAATTACAATCTAATAACACCCCGATTATGCAGAATACCCGAGGCCTGGCGGGGATGCCAACTTTTAATGTGGATAACCGTGCGTGTTATGCAAATTTTATCCTGTAATCACTGGGTAGTTGACAGTCATTGATTTCGATTACTCTGTCATATTTATTCCGTATAAAGAGGTGCAGTTACAATAAATTGTTTAAAGACAGCTCGATACAGTCCAAGGAAAGCGTTGAGTTTACTCCAAGAATCTTTTATTAAAAAAGAACTAAAATTACATCAAGAATACTTGGTACAATTATTATCAACATCTAGCTGTTTCTATCACATATTTAAAATAAGCTGGACATAACGTTTTCAACAATATACTGCTTTCTTAAAGAAAACTTATAACCTCAAAGATGTTCGTATTCGTTTAGTACAACAGTTAATTGTATAATAAATAATTAATGAAATAGAAATATTTGCAAAGCTATAAAGCTAACATGACTTTATCGCATTTCATTACTTTTCAAGTAATAAATAATAATATGATAATGCATGAAGTCATAAAACTATCAAAACTCAATTTGGCACTATTTTTTTACCGTCTGAACTTTTACGCATATAAATTCAAGGTTCGATGACATTACACGGTGCAGCATGACAGGTACCTATCATTCGATCAATGCGATCTCATTTTCTTTTCTACTGAACTCATGACGCCATAGACAATAAAGTACTGGATTTTTACTTTCGATGGTCTGTGAAAAATAACAACTCAAAAACATATTATTCAGCGTTTCAGTGGTAATATTGTTGCGTTTGTTGTTTTATAATGAACGAAATAATATGTTGGTTATATTAAACAACAATAATTACAATCAGCGTAGTAGTTGGTACCTGTTAGGCTTAAATCGAACCTCATTATTATACATTTCAATACCAGAGATTTTTGCTAAGTAAATAATACTTCCTTTCGCTTCATTTGTTTTAATAAACGTACGTATCCCAATTCTGATTAATGGAATGTTTGGCAGTTGGCTCATTCTGAAACAAAACCTAGGGCAATGAAAAATAAGTAGAAGCGTAAGAAAAGAGGAAATATTTATATAATTAAACGATGTGTATAGAAAAATATTCGAACGGTAAGAAAACTCAAATTTCTTATACAGACGAGGATAGCTTAGTAGTACATTTCCTAATATAGTTAGCGCTAAATGAAAAATGATAATCTATATCTTTCAAAAGTTCATCATTTGACATTAGTATGTGGTTTGGGTATTTTGCGTTTGTATTTTTTACCTAGGTATTTATAGTTTTATATCGAAATTTCACATCTGAATTGAGATCGGTGATAATATTTTCTGCAAACCGTGAAAAAATTATACATATAGTGTAGAAGCACCGAATGTCCTGGCGCAATCAAGAACTGATCACGGCATTTTAACCTAGGTGACATTCCTGCAAACATGTATCGCGCTCAGGAGCGCGATTACGAGATAAAATATATTTAGTCCATGACTTCGTCACACAGAAGAATTAGAGTCAAATTTATAAGCTGAGCCATGTGGCAGTTTTGCTGAAAAAGTAAGAAAAATTTTGCACGAAGAGCTGGTTCTCTTGGATTTCAAGAATGCCAAGGGCAGATCAGAAATACATCTTTAGGTTACCATGGAAACTTTGATGATCATTAATAAAAGTTCTTGCAACGGGCTATTTCAAGTCCAACCATGTTACCATAGTGAAAATGTAACAGTACAGGGGTTCTTGTCGTTTCATCATCAGCAAAAATTACGGCAAACCTTTTTTTTATTTTGAGAGTGTTATTTTTGTCAGAGCTGGAGCTGGGAGCACCTAAACCTACGGTGAATAAAACTATTTATATCCAAAATATAACATAGCATTTTAAATTACAAAAAATATAAACAATAATAGAAAATAACAGTGGAAAATAAATAGGAAGTATCTATCCCGAATTAAGAGGACCACATGTTCTTGCTAATAACCACTGGCAATGCACACCATAGACATGCATTTTAATGACAACAATATTTTATCTTCATCCTGCCTATAGCGGAAACAAGTGGAAGGCGTCGAGCGTTTTGCTCAAATTCACGTTATTCAAGTTGTGACAGCAATACTATACTTATTTATATATACTGCTTTGTACAGTTTTATAATGGATATGGTTTTTGTGCATGGCAAACTTTCAATATTGGCGCGAGGTACGGGGCCGGAGTTAGCCAAAATAACACTCAGCTAAAAGAAAATTTGTTGCGGTGGCTACCATTCTGCAATACATAGCACTAAGTGAACAAAGGATTCAGGAAAATATGTACAATAAGTTAGAGTCAACAATTGATAAACTACTCCCGTATCTAAGGTTATGTTAATGCTAACGGTGAAAAAGATTGTATGGAGAAACCATGATTGTGCAAGTCTGCAAATATGATAGTAATAACTTTCCAGCCTTCTGATTTAAAAGAAACCATAATAGCTTGTAAAAAGTGACTTTTTACTACAGTAACGGGTGTATCTTTTGATGATACAATGTTATTCTAGGTAGCAGTGATGTATAAAATAATAGTCACAGAAATCTTAATTCAATTATAAATAAGCAATTAAGATGTTCGTACATAGAATATCTTTAGCATAAACATTAAACACTACATAATTGGAAAAATATAAATTAAAAAACTGTTCATATTTGGAAGAGCTTATACAACTTGTTTCTGGATTCATATTCTGCACATATACGACCAACATCGTTTTGGTATGCTCGCGTACTACGATCTCACACAGTTTCGTTCGAAGCTTAATTATTTATAAACAAATCCAGTACGTGAGTAAGTAACCGACTTTAATACATACGACCGCCATTAGAGACGCGTAAAAAGAACCGCTAGCTAGCTAAAACACTTCACAATGAACGCGAGCCAGAGTACGCACTAGATTCCTTTTTGTTTAGTTTATCAGCTTGTAATATCTCACCGCGGTCCGCGCTCTTTTCGTAAGGCACTAACAGTTAACGTTTTACGAGGAATGTCACAGAGCAGAAAGTTTATTGACCGATCATATTCTGGCGTTAGCATACCATTCACGTTTTTTACCTTGATTCGTGCATACGATCGTATAGGTTTGCTAATTAAACTGAATAGTCGACTATAATATCAAAATATCATGATACCAATTATGATACAAGATCCCCAAGGTATACAACAAGTGCTGAATGTAACCGCTCCTTACTCCAAGGTATGTATGCCGTAAAAACTTTTGTTATCATCCAATGCCCAACATTTCCATTAAGCCTATGTTTACGAAAATTCAGATAAGTATAACAGTAATTTAAAACAACAAAGGTGTTGTTGTGATGGATATGTAATATATTTATATTCTGAATTTTCGATACCTCAATGTGGTAGCTGTCTTGTAATCTGTTTGAGCCTGTACTCGTATACAGTAGTGGTTAAATCGATAGCCATCAGTTTTATATACCTAAGTACCTACTTACAAACATTGTGGGTGGGCCGCATCTTCGGTACACTCGTAATTTTATTCTGGACAAGTCTCATACATTGTAACAAATTATTATTATACTTACTAGTTGAATAATTTTGCCAGTTACTTCCTTTATATCACGAAACGCAACGATATTTGATTGTTGGAATGTGTTTCCCCAGCAATACGATTTTTTTATAGCAGCACTTGAAAACAGTATAAATTGTTTCCTCAGTGCAATCTAAAATTTTACATTTTTTCGTCATGATTGTTTATGCATTAACAAATATGCTTGTAAACATCTGGGCATGAAAATTATATATGTACACATTCCATATATTTTCCGTGCCGATGTTTCGAAGTAGGTAACTACTTTCCAATATAAAGAGCTCTACTTCCACTGCTAAATGCTACTGTCTATAGTACCTATCTACTGTCACCGCGAGGTGGCATTGCTTCTAAGCTGATATTAAAGACACTAGATAGATAAAGTACCGCAGTTTTCCGCCATTTTAGTGCAGAATATTAGAAAGAGGTGGGAGAGGGAGCCAAACCAATCAAATTTAATATTGAAGATTATAAAAGATATACACTTCTGATGCATAAAACGTGATGCCAATTACCTAGGAAACAGTCAAACAACACTGCACAGGTCCACATCTGAAGTGCCACACGGATCCGATTTGGGACCTGTACTATTATCACTCTTCGTAAGTGATATTTCTAATGTTTGTTGATTACAATTATGGTATATTAGTAGATGATATGAAACTATACAGAACCGTCAATTGTTTGGAGGACCTGTGAAGTGATAGGATTTAGTAGGCACAATGTGTTGGTTCGATTGTGGAATGGCGTTGACCGTATAGATATAGTTGTAGACGTTTGTTAAAGTAGGTATAAGGGAGAGTGGGGGAATTGTGCGCACTACTTCGGGGTAATGGAGCGCTGCACTATCAACAGGTGCGCATAGTTATCCTCCATGGAGCTGAATCAGCTGCATCCTTTTCGTATATGCCTTGGTCGTACAAGCACAAGTCGCTGAAAAATAATTGGTATCCGACCAACTTGAAATTTACTATAACAAAAATACAGAATGGTACAGCTACTTGAGAGACCAATGTAATGCCAATGTAAAAAGTGATGTTACATGCATCCAAAAGGAAATCTTGAGCAAAGCAACATTCATACATACTTATCACCACTGCTAACAAGAAGAAATTGGAAGCAGCTGACCGTAAATTAAGAATAACTGCCGAGCGAAAAGGAGTTATGGTTGCTAGGAAACGTCCTAAATTAACCACTTTCAACAAACGAAATGACAGCGAAAAATGAAAAGAAGAAAAATAAAAACAAGGAAGCAGGAAACAAGGTAGGCAAGAAAATGAAGAAAATAAAGATGAACAATAGCCATATTGGAATCAAGCAATCAATCAAAATTGGAACACCAAGATCTGTGCGAAGACCATGAATAAACTATAATCTTAGTTCAATTCGTGCTTATGTGTGGCCTGAAATGTATTTCATACGTATGCGCACAATTCCCCACTATGTACGCATGATTTCCCCATGGGTTGGGCAATTGTGGGCTTTTGGGATTATCGGTATTTTATTTTTTATTTTTCTGCACCCACATGTGGGGTCGTATCTTATCTTACAAAATGACATTTCACTGTTTGGCGCTTATATTTAGTGTATTAAGTTTAACTAATTGATCCCAGCAGCAAAGCCTTACATGCCCATATTTCCCCCACTCTCCCTTACCTTTTACATTTATATCATAGTTCGTGCAAATAAGTTTATAAAATACACTTGTTTCAAATTTATTATGAAATGCAATACCGCGTTTTATGAGTATATCTTTAATTACTTCGGTTTTTCGTCGCCAATACTTTAATATATTAAAAGTATTTAATAACCATATTTGACAGTTCTCCTAAGTTTGAAGCTGTTCTTAGTGTTTTGGGATTTATGCTGTTGGGGATCCACCTCTTTTCCATATTCCATTTAATATCATCAAATATGGACAGATTCACCATGTTGCAGACTTTCTTATGCAGTTAATCGGTTTGTTGCTAAGATGGATTTATGTGGCATTTCAGAATCAGTTTCCTGGGCTTCTCAAGTCAGAGTACAATGAGGCGCTTTGATCTTTTGAAATTGGTTTCTATGACCTCGACCGTGCGTAAACGATGCGACTACGGTACAGGGCTGTATTAAAAAATTTTTAGTGGGCATCGTCATGCCCGCACATAAATATTAAATTAATTGCTTAATGCACCGATCTTAAAGAAAAGGTAAATTAAATTGCCGCATAATATCTTTAGGAAATCTGAACAACGTAGCTTCATTGTTTTTCGAATTACTTGCACAGCAAGTATAGTTTCACGTTTTACCGTTTACAGAATTTACAAGTACGGTCCTGTTCGTAGCGATCGACCGCTACAATATGCTGGAACGCTAAAACAGCATATGCCTAAAAACAGCGATTTTTCTGGATTGCTCGAGGAGTTTCGTTACCTGTTCCTCGTTGTACTCTGCTCAAGTTGTTAAGATTTAAATCATTATATTCGAGTGTAAACGTGTTGTACATGTCAAATTTTGTGCATGTACAACACATTTAGTTCGCTTAAATATTAGATATTTTGGCACAAGCAAATAGAGACCTGATACTAATTACATAATATCTCCATCTTTACCCGTGGAAGAAGATTCTTATGTGATAAACTTGGGAACGAATGTTGATCTTACTGAAAATCTACCCCATTATACACTAAAATTATTGCGGCTGTTTCAATGTTTTCCAATTGTACTCAATACCAACTTGCGTTCTAACTATGTAAATTTATCAGATAACGCTAAGTTAAGGCCTTCGCCAGAGTTGTATAGCGCACCGTGCACCGTCCCATATACAAGCGTACACCTGTAACGAACAGTTTGTAGATTTGTCTCTTCTGGTTGTTCCCTTATATACGAATGATGTTCGAAGATTTATTTAGATTTCTAAGTATGTTCATACACGTCCGGATATGGGTATCTAGTACCGGTGCCGTCGTGAGTTGGAGGACAGGGCTGCGGGAAGGGGGTGTATTCTCTTCAGTCACGTACACGAAGCTGCGTGGAATATTCGCATAAAATTGTTAGAGAAATGCATACCGTTTTGTAAAAGTCCGATGCGGCACGAGCATATTTATCGAGCAGTACGCAGAACAGCGGGGTATCCTTGCATTTTAAACTAATGTAGATACCCGGTAGGCAGACTAACATTCCTAAATACTATGTTTACGCAGATTAACAGCAAAAATTTCTTTGAAAGTTTTAGAGATTGCTATTTATTGAGAAACGTAAATTATTATATAATATGATCGGATGACTTTTTGAGGTTTACAACCTGATATCACATACCGTGTGTTTTTCCGTCAGTTAAAAGTATTCTAAATAAATCAGAAGCACAAAATGACTGCAAATATTGTCTGTCATAAGAACGTATGCTTTCGCGGCCAGAGTTAGATTGAAATCTTAGTCTTTTTGGGTTAAACCGCGTCTGATTTCGGACGTGTTTCTCGCGTTAGGTGTGTACTATATTCCATGCTTCTTATTCTTGTCCTGAAGATGCCCTTGACAAGTGCGGGCGAAACCCCGACCTTATTCCGAAATCAGACGCAGTCTAACCCAAAAAGACTAATATTTCAATTGTCTGAATTTTCTGTATTAAGTAGGCAAAAGTAGTAGGAATTTAGCCCGCATTCGTTAAGTACAAGCAGTTTCGAATATTCAAGGGGATCTCTAAGGAACTAGTCATCGTAGCAGGACAAGTTCATTTAAATAGATAATTTGAAACAAGTAGGTAACGTAGAACGTAGATTATCATTAATGCCCTAGAAGGAGCGGGATTCAAACCCAATCGTTGAATAATGACCAACACGAAAATTTTAGCAAATAGGTTAATGTTACATTTCGTTTGAAAGGCAGTCCCATCACCTGAACGGTTTAAAAAATTCTAATGGGATAGTATTTTTCAAACTTAATCCCGGACTACAGAAATATTGAGTTCAAAAAAAGTAATTAGAGATTTTGAGATTTTGTTAAAGATGCGTTAGGATAATGGAGACTTTGTTTTACAACAGAACTTCGAAGCCTATGGATTAAATAAAAACTAAAACTATTGTGTAATATCCATTAAAATCTAAAGCAATATTGATGTAATGACTGCAAAACATGAGAAATATGTTATTTCGTGAAGTTATAAATGTCATTGTTTGATAGTATAATCCGTCCGTAGCCTACGATTTTTAATTCTAATCCTGTTTGGAAGCATGCAGCGCGGGCGGCGCTGATTAATTCTCTCTGCCGCCTTTTTGTAACTGGCGCCAAGCTACAATAAGTACAATATACTGTACTGAAGGTTGCAGACAAAGTTATAGTCCCGAAATTGGTGGCTTTTACAAAGACTTTCTAACAATTTACGGTTCTATATTGCTTTCAAATGTAAGAAATAACAATAAAAATTGGTAGGGTAGGCTTGTGGTAAACTCTGCAGTCTACACCCTTGCACTGTGGATTGTGGAAGCTTTGTACAGTGCAGCTAACTGCCACTTAGTTTGTGAATTTTACATTGCGGCAGGCTAAAAACATCTTTTAGTCCATCCCAGGACAATTTAACAGGCTTACTGTATTCACAACCTCACAAGTACGATACATAACCTAAAAGTTATACGAAACCGTATCACACGACACGACAGCTCCGAAATGTCAGCTTTCTACAACCTTGAAGTTAATTATCCCACAAAACAGTAGAGCCTATGATGAAAATACACACTCCCATGCGTTTTCTCATATTAAAATATATCAAATAATTCGACAGTCGACAGATGACAAGTATCTGTCAAGGCAGTAGTTGCGCTAGCATTCCTGAGAGGCGGCAAATTGATTTAATCGATAATTTCCATAAGCACCTGAATGCATGAAAATAAATTAAATAAATATTACTTATCCTCTTTAAATACTTTAAATTTACTTTCAAAGCATGCTATTGTCGTTCGCATTTGCTTAAGGTACAGTGTTGTGATGTAAAAAGCGTTTGTACATTTCTTAACAAAAAAAATTAAAAAATATACAATATTTCAAACTATGGTTATTTTCAAGCGGCACAAAAGTATAGTTTTTTACTGTCAGGAGTCTAATACTGTCATATTGCTTACTATTTACAAAGGAACAACTCTTAGCGACAAAGATAACTTTTTTAGTCTTAGGATTATAATATGCTTCAAATTAATATTTGAATAAGTGATTTCGCTTATAGAAAAAGTAGCATTCATTCGGATTAAAGTGAGTTAGTGTCTCTCAATTTTGCACCCGCTCGTCAAAACTTGCTCATAAAAAAACTAACACTTTTAATCTTAATAAAACTATATACTATTTAGTGTTTCTCGGGGTATACTTTCTCTCATACCTACTGACTTTTTAAAGTGACAATTATTCATACTGGTTCAATCCTACTTCATGTAATATGTCAGTAAATGTTTTATTCTTCACCCATAATCATTTATATTAAACATTTGGTTTTATCTATCTCTTCATCTATTTGAAGCGACTTCACGGCTTTATGTAGGTACATAAACATTTTTAAATTAAAATATGCGGAGCTACGACGTTTTACATATCTACAACAAAAAAATGTTGGAAATTATTTCTTTTTTTGTGACAATTTATAAAATTCCAATAGCCCGTTATAACAATTGAAAAAATAGATAGAAGGCAAAAATTAATTGTAGGTTTACGTCAAACTTGAACGCAAGCTAATTATAGATTACTGTAATCTAATACCTYGCACCTAAACAAATAATGCTGTATACTATTTAAGTTTAACCCACTAAAATTATTATGGCTTCGTATACAAACCCAAGTTCTAGAATGATGAAGGCCGTGTTTTACATTCTAATTAGAAAATTGAAGAGGATGCGTTACAGGTTTCGGTGAATACATTAAACTCTTTCATATCTCAAACATGAGCCAGTTTCCTGCATAAGGTCGAAAAACCTCAGATGCTGCTAGTCACATTTGCAAATGCAAAACGCGGAGCCGTAAATTCCGTCGTTTGATAGTGTAATTGCAAGGTAGCTATTAGAGCAGCATCCACTATCGGACCACATGAACCGCTGCCGACGTTTGAATAGTATAAACGCTTCTGAAATGGAATACGTAATTGCAGTTATCTATTCACTTCGATTTTATCTCGCGGCTTTCGGATAAGGGATCCAAATACGAAGAATATTGCAAGAGTGGAACATAAATTAGACGTGGTCGCGATTGTTCTGCTTCTTATTAAGCGACTTTCGAAGTGTACGGTGAAATAGTAGATACGACGCTGGCGATAAAGGTCGTGGCTGATCAAATTGAAAGAGTTGTGATATATAATATCACAGAGATATTGGTTGCATCCTTGAATGTCACTGAAACCGTTGGCGATTTGTCATAAAGATGTAGACAAAAGTAAGGGACACATGTTCAATATTTGTTTGCTCAACAAAGGGTCAACACATGCCTTTCTCTAGTTTTTATGTTTATGACCTGGTAGACAATGAACCTCCGATAAATGGTACGTGGCAGCATTTGCTTGATTTATTGCACAAGTTTTATAGGTAGTTCAAGAATGCCGTGTAAGCGTGTTAGTTTACTGCCCAGGCCTACCCTTTTTGAGTGTATTGTAGTAAACATAAACGAGACAGCGGTCAAACTAATGTTGTTAACTTATTGATCAGTCGATGTTTTTAGCATTAAGTATTATTATCTTTCCCGTCTCTCCTGCCTTTTCGACCAGCAGCTTTCTGTTAAGAAAGATCTTTTGCCATTTTTTCTAAAATGATGCTTTTATTAATATACGAAAAAGTTATGTATATTAATACTATTATAAAAATGTTACTTTCCTCGACTTCTTTTTTTGCCCTAGTAAGTTAAACTTGCAAAAAATTTTTATTTGACTTGGGCTGAATGCTTCTATCAATGTTTGCACTATTTACAGAAGAAAAATTTCTAAAGGTCAGATAAATACCATCCGGTCTGGTGCCTCATTCGGTCAAGGAGAACTACCGAAAATTGCACATGCAGGACTTAGTACCTATATATCGAATCATCATTTACATAAGTACACTGTAACTATATTTGAAGCCATAAATTTATAAAAATCGGCAGTCTGTTGAAAATTCTTGTAAACCTTGGTAATAAGGTAAATTCCATAAAGTCGTTTAAATCCAGATAAATGTACTTAACTTTAATGTGTGTAACATGCATTTATACGGAACATACCTGTACCCTAGAACTACATAATGTGTGTAAACGGTCAAGGACTAGCAAAATATTTTTACTTTTTAAATACATGCTAACATTTAGGTCGGTATGTATACTTAGTTAAAAACCGCTGCAAATTGAATCATTACTTCCACATCCAATTGCCAAAATGACATTTACGTTTTTATTTCTTATACTATACGATTAGTAGTCAGATTTTGAGCATTTTTTTCTCTCTACACATTTTTTCTAAGACAAACGGTCCTCGTGATATTAGCAAAAACATATAAATTTATAAATAGTTTTTTCCAAATAACTCAATAATTATTAACTTAACAAAAAAATTACAAGAGTACGAGCAGGGTCCAAATTAGGTTTTTTGGAAACATTTCGAAAATATCAAAGTTTTGGATAAATTTTCTAAGACATTTTTTGTGAGAAATTTGATTTCCTATCTGATGGTATTTTCATTTTTTGCATATATAAAATATATTCGGAGATATTTAGGAAAAACCGTTTTCTTTAAGTGACTTTTTTTGCTAATATCTTCTAAACAGTTTGCTGCACCGAAAATTTATAAGAATGAGTAATACTCGCAGTTATACTACTAATAACATACTAAAGTGAAAAAAAATTTAAAAATAAAAATTTGCAAAAATGGTATTTACCTCCCAATTTCGCCCCCTTTCCGATATCCTACTTACCCCACAAACATTAGGTCGCTTTGGGTAGTTGAGATTTATACGTTTGCCAAATTTCAAGTTCATATATTAAGTCTTTCGAAAGTTATCGTGTCCACAAACAAAACCACAGACACAGACACACAGACAAGAACTTGTTTTTGCTCAAATTTTTTTTTGTGTTTTCGACAATTTTAAAGCGAATGAGCAAATAAAAAATTTTGAAAATTTTTTTCGCGATACAGTAAGTAATTAAAGAACATGTTAAATAACATTGATAGGTTGTCACCGACTCGATCCAGTTAAACCACAGATGCGGGTGGCATATGCCGTTAACCACTTCATTACGCTGTAGCGCTTTACTGTACGGTCGCGTGGTGATCTGCGTGAGAATTCTCCGATCATTTCTGTGCCTGAGCGAAAACATCCTCTTGTCCGCACGAATTTTACCGTCGCTATCGTATTCGGCACGTAAGCTTCCKTAGCTTTAGTCTTTTAATCACAATAATTATCGGTTAATCGAGCCTAATTGTCGGAGACCGAGATGGTAGATAAGAAAAGAAACCCCATTCACAGGTTTGATCACTTCCCACAGTTATTACCACATTACACTTCCTGCATTCCTTTCTTTCAGCATACGCTGTAGTAGAACAATTGCATGTGTGAAATACTGAAGAACAATTGATTAAGCTTTATTGGAATGGGATATGCAGAGGAATTGACTAATTAAATATTAGATAATTACTTCCTATTTGTTTTATTTTGCGCTAAACAGAGGCAAGCATGCAATTTTGTCCCTTATGAAGTGACATAAGAATCAGCATTGTCCTTTTTAACCTAAAGATATTTGAGCTAAATGTTAATATTGTAAGAACTAGTTAGTAGTTACTATATTTTTATAAGGTATAAACAACTAATTAATTATTACTGCTGTATGGCCCTTCAAAATAGAATAGATTTACGAGTACCTAATGCATTTAAATTATCTTGACCATTTTATTTCGAGTTCAAATCATGAAAGGCCCGAGCCTGCACCTGTACTTCGAGGGAAGCTTCCTAAACTGTAATTAACACCATCAATTTCTTAAGTGATATTTGGGACTTTATTTGCACATTGTTTTAACTGAGTTCAATCTATTTTATACCCATATAATTGCAGAATAATAGACAACATAKCCTTAACAGCATATAATTACTTCAGAAATATAACCATTTAGAAACATTTTTTATAGTAAATCACGAATTTTAAGGGTTCTTGCAAATTAAAAAAATTTGAGGTTTCGTGTTGATGAATAATTTCTGTAAATCTGGTGAGTTTACTCGGCTTCTAACGTCTTCGCTAACAAAAGATAAAGTGAAGTCGGTCCCTTTCCTAATAAATTATTTATTAAAATAAGTGCAATACGCTTACTATGTTTGCGTATTGTTTATCAGACACTTTCAAATTTTAGTTGCTCTAGATAAACTGTTCAGCCAAGATACAAAATTATTTGTTTAGCACATGACTCATCATTTTAATTATACCTCCATCTAATTATACAAAACAACAACTTCAAAATAGGTGAAGCGAAATTAAAAAAAAACTGAGGTTAAAAAACTTTTGAACATTATACGAACGATAAATCGGTCATGTTTATGCACATTGTCGCTGTAGTATAACCATTAGACATCAGTTACTTGTTCCCTACCATAACGGTGTAATGGAAGAATTAATTGAAAGATTAATTTCGTTAGCAATTAATTCAAGCCATTGAATATCTGTTAAAGTTTTACTATTTGTTAACAGTATAAGGTATTCAAATGCAATAATACCACCTGCTATTACTGGAATTATGTGCTATACAGTGCTACACTTGTAACTACTGTTTTATACCGTTGTGAGTTTACAAAGCTGTGACTTTTATCAATAGAGAACGGATCATGAAAAGCTAACTATCAATTTTTTAGAGGCAATAACAATGATATAAACAAGTATATAAATTTATATCGACACAGACCGTCCTAGCTTATATTGAAAACGCAAACTCACCAATAATTATTAATTCACTTAATACAAAACTAAAAACACGAAAGCTTGTGGTTACTAACAAGATATACTTGGGAAATAACTCGTCTATATCGGAAGTACGCAGGACTGTTTCTGTCGTATCTTGGCCATTTCAACATATTTAGATATATTAAATCAATCAATGTAAGACACCGACGGCTGCTTACGAAGCTTTCAAGTTATTCTTTTATTTCTTTATCTTTTTTATTTTAAGATTGTAGTATTTTAGGGGCTGACCTTACGACTATGTTCCAAATAAAACGAACATTGTGGTGTGAATAAGTGTAAATCTAAGACGCAATAAAGGTTTATAGTTTTCCCGGTGCTAACATTAATTTTAATAACAGTTCTTGTGTAGCATTTAATTAATAAATTTATAGATTCTTTATTGTTCCTTCAAAGCTGCTATAAATCACTACGGAACATTGGGATTTTAGTTGATAATGCCAAAAAAACAAACATTCTAACATACGAGGCATGTTTTTTAAGTAAGTACCGTTTTGCGATTCCGCCGCCGCAGCGCCACGGTCGGCGTTCCGCGCATGCGCACTGGTTACCTACATCTCTTGTCTACGCACTGACGCCATTACAGTTTGATTCTTCACTGTATACGTTGTTTACTGAGTGTTTAAGATGCCT
The DNA here is from genome assembly GCA_025024175.1 of Rhyzopertha dominica. Taxonomy (NCBI): domain Eukaryota; kingdom Metazoa; phylum Arthropoda; class Insecta; order Coleoptera; family Bostrichidae; genus Rhyzopertha; species Rhyzopertha dominica. Next base: position 31,830,122 of record QCXZ01000138.1, on the reverse strand, counting down.
CCGACAATCGTGAGTCCCGCCGATTGTGAAGTACGGACTGTTATACGATTTCTTAGTGCTAAAGGCGTAAAACCGATCGATATTCATCGTGAGATCTGTGAAGTTTACAGACAAAACATTATGAGTGATGGAATGGTAAGGAAATGGGTGAGAGCATTTAAAGATGGCCGCACAAATGTGCATGATGAAGAACGGAGTGGGCGTCCTTCGGTCGTTAATGAAGATTTGGTGCAGAAAGTGAACGAAAAGGTGAGAGAAAACAGACGCTTTACAATTTCATCATTGTGCGACTGCTTTCCTCAATATTCTCGTAGTGTTTTGTATCGCATTGTGACCGAGAACTTGAATTACCGGAAATTGTGTTCACGTTGGGTTCCGAAAATGTTGACGGATTTGCACAAAACCCAACGTTTAGGCAGTGCATTGACTTTCCTTGAGCGGTACCACAATGAAGGTGAAGATTTTTTAMACCAAATTGTTACTGGTGACGAAACATGGGTGGCCTACGTCACACCAGAATCGAAACAACAATCCATGGAATGGCGACATTCATCATCACCCAAAAAAGTGAAGTTTAAGCAAGCAATTTCTGCCGGGAAAATCATGTGCACAGTTTTTTGGGACAGAAAAGGAGTATTGCTAGTGGAGTTTCTGCCTCGTAATGAGACAATCAATGCAGCGTCTTATTGTAAGATATTGAACAATCTGCGTCGTGCAATCTAGAACAAAAGACCTGGCAAGTTGAGTAAGGGTATCGTTTTGCTGCATGACAATGCCCGTCCACATGTGGCTAATCGGACCAAAGATCTCATCAAATCTTTTAAATGGGAAACTCTACATCATCCTCCATACAGCCCTGATCTGGCGCCCAGCGACTACCATTTGTTCCTGCACTTGAAGAAACACCTGGGTGGTCAGCGTCTTCAAGACGATAACGAAGTCGAAACATTTGTGATACAGTGGTTAACAAGTCAGGCGGCAGAATTTTTTTGAGGAGGGTATTCAAAAACTGGTGCCACGTTATGACAAGTGCCTCAATATTCACGGAAATTATGTGGAAAAGTAGATTAAGGTACAGGCTTTCATGTAAGATAAAATTATTGCGATATCTTTGCACGTCTTTTTTTAATTCCAAAACGGTACTTACTTAAAAAACATGCCTCGTACTTTCTCTCTAGGGATGAAAGTTATCTACATTGTGACTTCAGAGAAACTGATGTCTAATACTGTTCGTTCAAAGCACATTTTAGGAAGTGAAATGAAGAATGCACGTCATTGGAAGTTTCGGTTTAATGGAAATCCAATTAAATATCAATACCAAGTCTGGTGTTTAGAAATAAGTTGTACAACAAAATACTGTCCTATTTTTATTTACTTTGTTAGTATAAAGCTAGAACAGACACCAAATATAATGGATTATTAATTTTACTGTCGCTATGTAAAATTGATCTGCCCTTCGCACAGAATGGAAACGTGATGTAAAAATATTTGCACAAGGCGCTTTAAAAACCTCGCTGCATTGTGTGTGCCGAACAACAATTTCTCCTTCACATTCCCACAAAGAAACCTGCATCGGGCAATTCTTTAACTTCGTGTTGTACGTTTCCTCCCCGCTGATTGTAGTGGAAATGAATGCCCAAATGTATTACCCAAGTCAGTTATTGATATTCTGGACGGCAACTCTCACTGTATGAAAACCGTTGGTGCAATGTGTTGTTATTTGAAGCACGTACGCGAAAGCCATTTCGATTGTCGTTTACCACGAGTTAATGCTCCTGGTAGATTTGCGTGACAATGGTGAATGCACAAAAGCAATGAGCGGATACTTAGTTTTCTTTAATACACAGCTTATTTTCTGGGAAGTCTTTTTTCATACAAGGTGTTATCCTTTAATAAGCATTTTGATAATTTCATGCTGGGTAGGAGTAAAAGAAGTATAAAGCTCATTAAAGAACTTCGTAGAGCTTCAATACGCAAAAGCTTGGGCAGTACAAGTAAGAGTTTCTTTAAAATTGTCTTTTTCACAAAGTGACAAAATATTCGCATAGGTATGTGACCTAATTTAAAAATTAAAAAATATATATGCAGTGTGTCTCCAGAACAATTGCTGTAGCCGATTCGTGATTGAACTTTAAGACTAAAGGTTCCTATAAACATGTGTGATAAGTTTTGTCGTTATTTAGAAACAGGGCGTTGATTTTGTTGTAATAAACGAAGTCTAACTGCAAGTGAAATTAATTGATGACGCCATTGGCTATCAAAACTAATAAAAAAGAATATGTTCATTCTAAATGGCCTTTGGAATGGCTGGAATGCATTTATTAGGGATTAGCGAATGATATTGGCACAGAGGCTAGAAGTATACCCAACGTTAACCAAATAACCGTTTATTAAACTCCCTCCCTCTTCGTTTACAAAAAATGGTACTATTGCTAAATCAAGGAAGACCACAACTTGAAGATTAGGTTCTTTAATTATTGACGAAAATCTAGAAACGAGTACCAGAAAAATTGGTCAGCAAATAAACGTTAGTCACAGAAACTCTGCAATACTCTAAAAATGTATTTTTCTTTGTTACCTAATGACTATTATCAGCTCTGTCTGCAGTATTGCGAATGTGCCAGTGGTTTTCAGGATAAATTGCAAACAATCCCAATTTTGCTGCCACTGTATTGACGAAGCCAGCTTCTCAAGACATGTCATTATGAATTTTTACAACAGCAACATATGTGTTGACGAAAATCCACATGCCTCATTTGAAGCGCGATTCCAACAAATCATGATCATTTGGGTTAGGATTATCGACAATTATTTTTATTAGGACCATTTTTCTTTCCTTAACGATTGAACGGTGGTACATATCTTCATAGTTTAGGAAAATAAACTGCCAGCTCTATTTGACTAGAAGGTATATATTATGTGGTTTAAGGTATGACGCCGCTCCGCCAGATTTTGCAGTAATAGTAAGGGAGTTTTTAAATAAGGTTTTTCCAGACCGTTGGATAGGACGACATTTCTAAATGCATCACAATTTTCTAGATCTTAGCATAGGGGATATTCATTTAGACAACCCCGATAGAAAATTTAGACGGAAATATCGCACTTATTGGAATATGGAATGGCTTAAAAACTTATCTTCATCTCGTGGCATACAAGTTGGAACCCAAGTTGTCATAAAATATCACATTAAAGCTCTCTATTGCAGTCAAATTACTTCACAAATGTATTCATTAAGGTTTTTACGATTTGCTGGAAACAATTAATAAGTTGTGTAGATTCGAATATTGCAACCCTAAATAATGGAGTGGTTTATGAAATAGGTATTTATTATATATTTTTAAATATGCATGTTTTCATACTAGTACATCCTACTCTCGGCCGGTAACGTAAGTGTAAATTATCATCCCTGGCAACCTTATACGTATACTACTGACGGAATAATAATGTAAGCGCGCCAACGCAGGTGATAATTAGCAACCGATGTCATCATTACTTCCTTAACGGATTAATCAATGCACTTTCTAGAGTAACGGTAGCACCATACTTGTAAGCCGTAAATTTATTGACACTACGCTACCGTAGATTCATCATAACGTCAATGACACGAAGACACAATGACACAACTACCGGATGTACGTGATGGGACGGAGGTACAGGATGCGCTGCGTACGATCATCGGACATGCTAGAAGTTATGAGACAGGTTTTTCCTATTGACTCCAAGTATTCAGTACTTTTACTAAACAGCCTGTTTTTGTTAATGGGTAAAGTTTTGACGAGCTAAAAAGGTAAAGGACTTTGCTGAACTGCTATGAAAATAAATAAAAATAAATGGTAACAAAACAGCAAACATTTAGCTAATCAAATAGTGGGCAAAAGGACCGGAAAATTTGTACTTAAATTTTGCCTGTCCCTAACTACACAATAAGGAAAAATCATCCTGAAAGATAACATAGCAACGTGAATGTGGGTGTAACCACTTCTGGCCGCTACAAGTTTAGACGCTAAGTTCTATCACTTTTTTTAAAGCAGCATTTTTGTAGAAGAGGTCTGATGTGGTTAATCAAGGTTAGATGAAATTTCATTTGCTCTCTTCAAAATCGAGTCGTATAGAGTGTTTTTTTATTACTTTATTGGTATTTGCTGCCCTGTATCTTCTTTATTTTGTTAAATAGGTAAGTATAACAGACCCTACATATTCATAAATGGCACAAAAAACTCTTCTACCTTTTAATAAACTGTATCATACCATACGTCAAAAACTTTGAGGAAGAGTTTTTAATTTAATGCGTGACATTCTTCACGAAAAAGGAAAAAATCTATCAGCGTAAGATTTGAAGATCTAACGGTGCACGTAATTAAAATTACTTATCCACATGCAACCGTAAACTGTACTTAAATACTCGGTTACAATTTTTGAGTTATGTGGTGGTGTTTTATGCTTTTACTATATCATGCGATGGCTGTCGTTTAGGAGCAGCTCCTCTAAGTGTTAGTTGGTTCCTCAAAAAATCTAGGTGTAAGTGTACCTTCGAGGAATTGTGCACCAACAATGTGAGCATTAACAATCCCACACCACACACTGACTCCTCAGGTATTTTCAAAGTGTGTTTCTCTAAACCACAATGGATTCTTTTGTAGTTTGTAGTTTTATGCAGGACTTTGAATCGCTATTTTTTGTTCCAGTTTTCGTTCCGGTTCAAATAAAAAATAAATATCTGTTTCGTTCCAATTATGGTTCTTACAAAAGTAATGATTTTTTTGGGTTAGTTCCAAATGACTAGTATTTATTAAATTTTTAAAATACTTTTATTCGTCTAAAATATTTCGTTTACTACATACGCATACATTTTTCCTTTCTCTTATAATCCATAAGAAAATAATCACGCAAGCGTTGCCAATAACTGTATGCAAAATGCAACATACGCAGTTTGTAGTAACACGTGGTAAAACCTTGGCCTTGGAACAGGCATAAACAGAACCGAATAAACTGATATTTATTTTTTCCTGTTCGAAGCTCTAGTATTTTGTATCACGTATAGAGTGTATTATACAGGGTTTCTATAAATGATCCATGCATCCAGGGCGCTTATGGAAATTATAGATTAAATCAATTTGCCGCTTCTCAGGAAAATGAACACAATGACGTATACTTGTCATCTGTCGATTTTTGAATTATTTAATATATTTTAATATGAGAAAACACGTGGGAGTGTGTATTTTCAACATATTTTGCAGTGTTTTGTGGGATAATCAACTTTAAGGTTGCAGAAAGGTCACATTTTGAAGCTGTGGGGTGGCATTGATCTGCAACTTTCAGTACTATCGCTGTGCAAATTGTAGCTTGGCAGCAGTTACAAAAAGGCGGCACAAAATATGCAGAAATCAACGCCGCCCGCGTTGCATGAATCATTTATAGAATCCCTGTACTTAATTAGCTGTCAAAATAAAGAGGCTGTAGGGCTGTGAACACCAAACTGTACTACCCCGTATAAATCATGTCACGCATAGGTACTGATAAGATACCTCTTTKATACGTGCAAAATATTAGTATTTTAGTGCATCCCTGAATTTGGGTTGTAATTGCACAAATAAATGCAATTAAGAATATCGGCCAATTATTTATGTTTTAAATCCTAAAATTTTTAAGGCTCGATCCTGTGTCTTGTAGGTATAGCAGCTGAATGTCGTCAGTTAGCAAAGTTTTATCACAGATGTTTCTTAAGTAACAAATTGTACCTTTCTGCTACTATATATGCGATATACCTACTACCTATACATATTAGAATTTAAATTTTATTTATCTCTTTTCAACAACTGTTTTTGTATTAAATAAGAAAGATAATGGATAACAGTAAGTGCGCTGGCAGTAAAAAGACAAGCATATTTAGGACACTACCTACATAATTGCAATTTCCAACTATTCTGCTTCTAGGTTTGATTTAGTTATACTAAATAGAAGGTTGAAAAACAATTAGGGGACTAACAATTTATTATTTTAAGAATTTATTACAATTTTTGAGTTTGGGATTGCTTAGAATTTAATCTAGATTCAGTAAATCAAACCAGTTTAAAAAAGCAACCATCAGTGACAAAGTGTTTGTAGACAACCTTTAGCTATATGTTTTAACAATTACTTAATATATCACGGTTTTAAAAATAAAAATAGATTCTACGCATCGCCGTTAACTTTAAGTAATCGTTTACGCAGATTACATATATTTTAAGTCATATCCAACGATGGTACAAAGCTTTATATTACATATGCCTCCAGTAGCACCTAAGTTTTGTTATAAAATTGGCAATTAAGAAAATGCCTGCAGAGTGACATATACATTTGAAACTTTTAGCGGCCGTGTTTAATTTAATGCAGAATTTTAGTTTATTACAAAAAAATCATACATTATCCGTAACATGCATCACCATCTATTCCATATAAGGAAACAGCTTAAGCAACAGCGAACATACATTTTACTTTCGTTAAGAAGGCAAAGTGTTGCCAACTCCACCCACGCGGCGACAATATCGGGACAATACGTAACCGGAGAGGCATGTCTTTCGTAATTTGCATAAATGCATAATTTAACAGGAACGGCAACTGCGGTTGTCCCGGCATCGAATAACAGCAGACAATTCGAGAAATTATAAACATCTAGATGTCGTGACCCAGAAAGTCTAGCATCTGAACGGAGTGAAGACTGCAAGACCTTCGTCTCGTAGTTTTAATTATTGTAAAGTTGAGTAACATACAATGTTTATAAATTTAGTTTATACAGGGTGTCCCGCAACTTGCTAGAATAATGGAGCCATAGATTGTAGGATGTATATATAAGATGATTTGACCTTCAATATTTATAATACAAATTGTGTTCCTAAGAAGCTATTACGGCCGTTTAAAAGCAAATTCCAGTAAAAAAAAGAAACAAATGTTAAATTTTGTCATTTATTGATTGCACGTACAATTTTGTTGATAAACTCTATTTTTTGATGAAACCAATTTTACCAAAAATAGAATTACAAAAATATTAAAAATTCACATTCATGAACGTATTTTCTACATCGCTTTTCGGCAAAAAGCTGGTGTCACATTATCAATGTCGAATTTATCCGGCCCTTCTTATTTAAAAATCGTTTAATAATATTCGATAATTATCTAAATTCTTTACAAAACGAGTTGCCAGGACTAGTAGAAGTTCTATACAGTTCAGAGAAAAACAAACATCTGGTTTCAGTTAGATGGTACTCCTCCATATTTTGGTAGAAATTTCGGTGCCTATCTGAGTAAAATAACTATATTAATACGTGGATTAGAATTGAAGGTCCCATTTCCTGGAAATAGAGGTCACCATACCTAACTCATCTTGGATTTTATTTTTGGAGCGTATGAAAATGGAAAGTTTAACTTATGTTGAGATGTCTGTAATCATGGGCGAACATAATCCGTAAAATAATGGCTACAACTACGTCAATGCGACCTCACCGTGGTACTATTCAGAGATTTAGATTTTCAATTGTGAAAAGAACGAAAAAGTATTTTCAAGCTGAAGAAGAGCATTTTGAATATTTGAAGCAATTAAAATACTTTTTAAATAATAAAATTAATACATCAATGTAATATCAATTTATTTGTTTTTTTCTGTTAAATCACCGATAATTAGATCATACATCTATAAGTATTTTATATCTGAAACTGTTTAAAGAACGCACCTTCATTAGTCTATATTCTGTTGAGTCACAGCACACCCTGATTAAGATAATTTTTTACACCATTACTTAGACACTAAAGGCTTCAAATAGGTTTTAACCGAAAACTATACCTACAGATCATATTTTTGTTTTGTGGAAAATAAATCTACAAAATATTTAATTTCAGGGACAAAGCAATTTCCAAAAAGGTTGTGATAGTTTTTACCTCAATCACCTCAATTTTAACTTGCTTATAAATAATTTTTTGAATAGCTCCCTCACAATCTTTTTTATTATGTAAAATTTTGCATATTTTCTACAAATCATTTTTAAGAGGCTCCAGGATACCCTTTATTACCACAGAAAAGTAACCGCCGTATTATTAGTAAGGTAAGTAACTTTTGGGACTATTAGACCATAAGGATTGTTAAACAAAAGACGACTTTTTCAGTTTTAAGCTTTCGGCCTTTATTCGTCTTCTTTATGGCTTCTGCAAGCTTTCAACCGAATGAAATCCCAAATAAAAAAATATTCAGGTTGCATCTAGATAACAATGTTTAAATTGCCATTGCTTGGAATTTTATTGTAAAATGGGATAGTTCAGTTAGTTTTAAATTTTGTTTCTGGGCCATGGTAATTCAAACATTTTTAACATATAATCCAAAATTCATATTTGTCAAAACTAAACGTTTTTCCATACGCAACCCTAAAATCCTTTTATCTCATTTTTATCACATTGAAGCTAATAGCTCCTTACAAAACATAATGCAGACCCTTTTGCTAAAATTCTGCGATGAATAAAGAAGTACGAGTTTGTGGGAATTTAGAGTAATTGCTTGGTAACTGATTTTTTTTTTGTAGAATGGGTAATTTAGCGAAACGGTTAATATGTTGGCCACTGTTAATGACCAAAACTTGCAATGTAGCAGTCATTTTAGGAGCAGTCCTACAAGAATATCCCATGCCTCTCTGCGTTGTATACATAAATACGTATAATAAATTTCGTAGAAATCAAATATTAATAACTTCTCTATGTTTTAACTTAATTTTAAGATTTTACTCTTAGTTAAGGATAAAGTAGCAGAAGTTGAAAAAGGTAAGTACTTACATTTATAACATCCAGCCATATCCAAACGACTAACGGAAGTATTATCTTCATTTTTGCTGAAAAAAAAACAAAATTAGAGGTTAAATTATTGTAATATATTTAACTACAAAATATGGCAATAAAAGAGAACGATTTGTGGTTATACAAGTCTGAGATTCAAAATATCGCGTGCAGGAATACAAATGTTGCCTCTTCTTTGGAGACAAAATTTTAACATATCTGAACATCTAATCATGGACGTTCACGTTCAGTAACACATTAAATTATAAACTAGTACATTTTACCTTCAAATATGAAATTTTCTTGTTAATTCTGTACAAAATGAACTTCTGTTTGACTTTCTTTTTGCATTCGACACTCATGTAACTTATCGGTTGCTTATTTGCCGTGTATTGTAGTGAAACAAAACTTAACATATTTGTTACGTTGGTTTTCAGAACAAACTGAATCAAAGTAAACAGTTCCAATTTCGACTGTTACAAGTCATGCCGTACAGCATGGTATTTATCAGCAAGGAACTCTTTTTGTCCAAAATTTTTTGTCGGCACCAAAAACTGCATGCTGACCGCTGGAAGCAGTCTGTCAGGGGATATGCATGCGACAAGACCAGCAAAATCCGACGAAAACGACCGCATGCCAAATATAAGTGCAACAATTTTGACACCAATGGCGAACAATTTGCCAATACCATACGCAACAGACAACGCCCAGAACTCAGATACGCTTTCAGAAGTATCGGAAACGACTACGAGCGCTTCAGGATGGGACACAAAGGACGAACTGAAAAATTTTGTTACGAGGTTAGGATGTTCCGATCTGTCGGAATTATACCAGGAGCGATTTCGGATAGACAGAAAGAAGTTGGAACAAATGTTGGTTGGTAAGTTAACGCCTAGAACATAATTATTATTCAACGGTTCACGTAAAGTTGGAATTTGGGTAGCATTCTTTGATACTCCACGATATTGGGAAGTTACATATTCTGGTAAAAGAGGTGCAAGTTTTTTCTTGTTGTATATTATGTCATTTATCGACAGGCGACAGCGAAGCTCCGTCTCCAGCTGACGTATTTTTCGAACAAGTGATGTCAGATACAGATACATATATTTCTTGGCCGAATAAACTGAAAATTGGAGGGAGATCAAAAAAAGGTGAGTTAATTTTTGAGACGGAACTGTATCGCCATTTGATATCATTGTTTGATTTTAGATCCATATGTCCGTATCGCAGGCAGGCAGAAGGATGTACTTTCAGCCAAGGAGAGGATAGTAGCAATTTTGAATACCAGAGTAAGGTTTTAACGTGATTATTATTAAGGTGTCATTTTCGTCGTCATAACTTGTGTTGCTTTATATTACATAAAAACAATGTTGTGTGTTCTTTCAGTCCAATAGAGTTACAATGAAGATGGAGGTATGCTATACCGACCACTCACACATAATTGGGAAAGGAGGGCAAACGATAAAAAGAGTAATGGCGGAAACCAAGTGCCATGTACATTTTCCTGATTCAAATCGTACCAACCCAACCGAGAAAAGCAACCAAGTGTCGATCTCTGGTGACATACAGGGTGTAGAGTCAGCCAGAAGTCGCGTGAGGGTAAGTCAATACATATATATTTCGCTTACTTAGTAGGCTAGTAACTATTATCTATAAAGGATCGGGCTACAGCATTGAGCTTCAACGATTATTCGTTTTGTAGGAACTGGTGCCTCTAATATTTGGTTTTGAACTACCCGTCATGTCAAATAACATAAATCCAAGCAATCCCTATATCTTGAAGGTAGAAGAGCAGTATAAAGTGCAGGTGACGCTAAAAATTAGACCAAAGCTTCACGCTACTCTTGTTTTGGTAAAAGGAGTTGAATGGGAACTTGAAAAAGTGAAAAGCGCAACACTTACTTTGATGGAGTATCTATGCCAAAATCTTGCAGTAAGTCTTTATTTTAAGATGTAATTCCCAGAATATGCTAAAATTTAAATAACTTTAAAAAACTTAACAGTAACAAAATATTTCCTTTGAACGTACGTATACACTGATTCTAAAATATGTATGTCCTCGAAATACACCGACAACGTTTGACAGGTGATAGAAAATGCGAATTTTAATCAATTTTCTTAAAGCAAAAAAAAATTCAAAAACGTCTTGTTTTTAATATACAGGGTGTTAAAGTTAAATTAAAAAAATGATTTTTAAAATTATTCTAAACTGTAAAAGATATCAACTTCAAATTAGGAATCATTACGAATAAATTATTACAAAAACAAGTAACCTGGAATTTTTTCAAGCACCAGTGGCGTGCGCTAGGGTAATACGGATGCCCCTTTTTACCAGAACTTTTTTGGACAAAACTAAAACAGTTTTACAATTCCAATCAATTCTAAAGAAAACATGTCTCTTTGATGTTTGTCGTAAGTTGACCCTCTGGCCCTTAAAAACTGATGTCTTATTGAAACACACGGGACGCCATTATTTTATGAACTCACAACCAGTATGACACCGACAAAGCTTGAGAGGTGATAGAAAATGCGATTTTAAAAAACGATTTTCAAATAAAAAAAATAAAAAAAACATCTTATTTTTTATATACAGGGTGTTAATAAATTAAAAATATATATTTATTTAATGTAACTTTAACACCCTATATATCAAAAATGAGATAAAATTATTCGAGAAAAAAAGTTTAATCGTTTTTTCTATTACCTTTTAGCTTGTGGTTTCACAAAATAATGGATTCCCGTATTCTTTATTAAAAACATCAATTTTTAAAGACTAGGTAGTCGATTTATGGCAAACATCAAAGAAACATGTTTTCTTTAGAATTGATTGGAGAAAAAAGGGGGCTCTGCATTACCTCAGCGCACGCCACTGGTGCTTGAAAAAATTCCAGGTTATTGTTTTTATTATAATTTACGTCGTAATGATTCATACAAAATTTAAAGTCGATATATTTTATAGTTCAAGAATAATTTTAAAACTTGTGCATCAAAAATATTTTTGGATTTTTTTTATTTCAATTTTTTTTTCATTCGCATTTTCTATCATCTGTCAAACGTTGTCGGTGTATTTTGAGGACACCCTGTATGTACCATTTAAATAGATAGTTTAAAAATATACTACTTTGGAGTATTATTTAACTACTTCTATCAAATTTTATATCTACATATCTGAGAACGGCAGTTCATGCCAAAATGATTGTCATGTAATTTTTTTTTTTTAGCTGATCATTTTATTATTTACGGCCTTTCATTTTATAACTTCTACAACAAAAAAAAACAAGCACAGAAAATGCTTTTAAATGGTAGTATTTTGAATAAAGTGCTACATATAATTGTGCTGGCTAATTTGTGTGGTTCTGGTGGTACATAACTCAGTTTATGGAATTGCAGTCTCCTCAATTTGATCAAAATTTTGAAATAATTATTGCCAACGGTTTTTGCCATTATTCCAGTAACCGTTATTCGTACATTATAATTAAAAAATTGCTTTAAGGAATCAATTTTTTTGCATTTTTTTTATCAACAACAAGACAATTTATGCAAAATAAGAAAGCCGTATAACACAAGAACTGTTTACCAAAATATATTTGTGGAGCTAAGTGGTCTTTAATTTCAATTTTACAAATAAAATACCTTAGAGCTCTCTCTGCTTCAATTCCTTGCCATTAATTTCACCTAGTTAGTTTTGCAGTATTTATTATTTTTAAGCCTTTACAAGATCACAAGCGATTTGAGCAGCAGAGAAATAATAAATGTTTATCTCAGTATTTTAAGTTAATGTATTTGTGTTAACAAGTTACAACATATTCAAAGCTACTACCATTTTTTTTATTTTCACTAATCTTGAATACGGTTAAGAAGATTTAAATAAAAAATTGCACACTGGGGGCTTTCGTTACAGGAAATCAAATTTTTATACCAATTGTATATCAGAACCTAAAAAGGTCTTGTTTACGCTTAGGTTGTTTTTTGAAGATTTAAAATCAATAAAGTAATAAAATTAGTATTGCTAAGTGTCTCAAGTACGGCTAAGGTTTTTAACTTTTAACGAATCAAAGTTTTCTATTTAAATAGAGTGCGGTTTACTAGTTTTAAAAAATCATAAGTAGGAGTACAAGTAGTAGCAAAATTACATCTTTTTAATTTGGATAGCATAGCTGCGCTTTCGAAGTCCTAATAATGCAAAATAGGTATAATAATTGGTTTTCCTAGAGCGAAAAACCCGATGTACAAATTTTCTACTAAATCTACCTAATAAAATTGCTGACAAAAGGGTACAGTTATCTCTGTAGAAGAATAACTTAACTTTGACTATTCTATATCTGCCAACCTGTAAAACCTTAGATTTTATACGTCCAACGGTTGTCGAGAGAAATTGCAATATACCAAAACTGTTGGTCAATTACATTAACTCCAGTCCATTTAGGCCATCTTTTTTTTTCAAGCTCTGTGCTACGGTTTTGATGTGTCTTATGAGTTACCCCTCTCTTAGCAATTATTCTTTTTCAAGAAATTTATCAACATAACTTTACTCTAGCAAATTCTGTTTAGACTACTGTGGTTAGTGACAAATACTCTCAATACAAAGAGATACCCATATTAATAACAAAACCTCCATTTGGATATTAGGTGTAGCTATTTATTTACCCATGTAGTAATCACATGATATTAGTTTTGATTATAAAGCCAGATGTAGGATTACTTGTCTTGAACTCAATTACGTTTGCCATTACAGGGTCAGACTTTGGTACACATGACAATGGAGATATCCCCCCATCATCATCCTCTCGTCACTGGCAAGAACCACTCTAACCTGAAGGTGATTATGCAATGCACAAACTGTCGCATAATCTTACCTGATGCACAGGACCCAAACATAGCCGTGCTGAAGAAGAGCAACGTGAGTATAGCGGGAAATATACACGATGTCTACAGGGCTAGGCAAATGCTTACTGGTTGCCTTCCGGTGAGCGTTGTTTTCGATTTACCCGAGGATTTGGACGAAATCAGGGCACAACCGCAATACTTATCCGAAATCGAGAATTCATACGATCTCTTGATCAGTATTAGACAGAAGATGAAGATGAGTACAAAGACGTGCGTTATTAAGAGCGTCGAAAGAAACTTGGGTAAGTAAGCTATTTAAAATGAAAGAATATTATAAACTGGTCCACTTGCTCGAAGTGGATAAACTAGTTATGTAACTTTTCAAAGATTAACTCCACTCCACTTTATTAACAAACGAATTGGCAAAGCGCTTTTAGCTACTAATAGCCATCATCAGCGCCTTATATACTAAGAGAATTACAAAATAATTTAAATTATGTGACATTGTCAAATTGGAAATAATCAGCCTTGACTTCAAACCAAAAGTAGCCTGCATGCCAAAAACACAAACATGAATTCAATGATCAAATAAAGAATTTAGAATAGGACAACTAAAATTACAAAAATCATTCAAAATTGTAAAATTACAGTTATCTATAATTTCGTATATATCCAAAATTTGTAAGAAATTTAATTTTGAGGATTTGTTACAAAAATGTAAGAATTTAAATTATTAATAGTGGCAGTGTGTTTAAATGACAATAAATGATTTGCTAACGAAGAATTTGTAGTAACATTATCAGTATTTATATATTTCTCATATTTGTTGCACTAGTAGATCACATGTTTATAAAATTTGTGAATAATAAAAGCAAGTTTCATTTTGGTAGTTTAAATGTGAATATAAAATAAAGTATACAAATACTAAAAGTAACTATTTATGCGTACGTTAATTAGTTAGATAGCTTGGAAATAAGCCAAATGTTTGAAATTGCTTGGTTTCACCAGTTTTACCAGATAGTTCTAACGCTCGTTTTAGAGTATTAAATTATACTGATGGTCTTTAAAATGACCGTTATATGGTCGAAACTATCGGCAGGGCTATCTGACATAACTCGTAAAACAAACCTTTTTCAAACAATTAGCTTGTTTCCAAGTTACTTAAATAATTCAGAATGCTTCATCAGCATGAGTGCAGCTTAGAAAGGATTCAATTTACTTATTTTTATTGTAGTTATGTGGTAGACATATAAATAAAATAACCGCAAAAAATTCTTATTGTTATTTAGCTCTGATTATTAACAGTTCAGTATTTTCCCGGGAATTGTTAAAATATATGAACTTTGACTGTATTGACACTACAAGTGGTAGGATCTTGGTGTAATTAGCTATGAATAAAGATATTGCTAAATCCTTTTAAGTAAAGGATTTCCGTAGATCCCAGTTTCCATGCCAGGTGGGCTTCTTCGTAACAAAGCATTGTTCATTGCTTCATTAATCCCAGGGTTATTGTTATTCAAAAGCACTTGGTATGGAAATATGCCTAGTTCTGGAGAAATTAACGATGCTTTGTAATACTACTGGAAATGGCTACTCTTTTTTATAAAACCAGTAATCTAAAGTATTCGATTGAAGACGGCTTGATTTCCAATGTGTAGCTTGCTAAACTTTACTGTTCAATCTGTACATGACATAGTAACTAAGTGTTCAGCAAATGCAGTTCTGTTTGCATCTCCATCTTTCGTTAGCTACATAACTGATTTTCAGGTAACATCTACAAGGCACGAAACATGATCCTAAATGTCAACAGTCCACCCGTAGTCGCCAATATTCCACCAACGTATCAGTTGCCGAATATACAGCTTCAGTCCCCAATGGGAGGACATCATCTATCGCCTTTAACGCTCAACCCGACGCCCATATCACCTCTGATGAGCCCAATGATATCACCAACTTGGCCATATCCGCTCACTCCATTTCTTCCAAACACCCCATCTCTTGTAGGGATTATAAAGCCACCGCAGCAATTCACCTTTGCGCCATCACACGACACCATGGGAAGCAGCGGATATCAGTCAGCAGGACAAATGACAAGCAGTTCCCCATCTATGGGGCAAATAGGCGGAGGGTACTCGCCTCTTAGCAGCATTGCTACTGCTTCAACTGCCGGTAGCAGTCCGTCGAATGTATCTCACAGTGATTCATCATCTTCTTCGGGTAAGACCATTTCTTTGCCTATTATTTCAGACACAGATTACGATAATCCCATAATAATTTTCCTAAACAAGACAGGAAAACAAAAGCATATTTTCCTAAGACAATAATAGTTATAAAGAGAACGAATAGTTGCTAAATACTTATGAAATTACTCAGT
This sequence comes from Rhyzopertha dominica, assembly GCA_025024175.1. Lineage (NCBI taxonomy): Eukaryota > Metazoa > Arthropoda > Insecta > Coleoptera > Bostrichidae > Rhyzopertha > Rhyzopertha dominica. The sequence continues at coordinate 31,814,128 of QCXZ01000138.1, read as the reverse complement.
AAATCCTTAATTTCTTTAATACATTGCGTACTACCCCGTTCATATTGCTCCACTACTAGTGTGACGTAATGGCAGTGGAGGGGATACAGTTCTAGGCTCGTGCGACTGTCTAACGCTCCGGTTCAGCATATTTTGAAGTTGAAAACATCATGAAATTTGTGCTAGCTATAATACTATCTTTTTTGCAGTTATCTCTTCGATTCTATCAAACATAAGCACAGGAAATTACCATGGTCCCTCGGTAGATAAGCGCCAGGATGCTGTTTATCTGACACCAAGTGACTACGAGCAAAAACGAATATCGGGAATAAAAGCAATGAAGGAGCACCTGTCCGGTGGAAATAGAACTCCTAACAGTGCATGGGTTGGGTATGGAATCAGTCATACAAGTCCGGCTGATATGGAGAACCATAAACAAAGGGTAAGTGAAAATCAGAATCATATTTTCGATTAATATTGACGAGTATTGCAGCTGCAGGACGGCCAAGAATGGAAGTGCGTGACACCAGTGAAGGAAAACGTTCCCTCCACATCCACTGGCATCAATACGAGTAACTTTCTGGATCACATGCCTGCTCATACTGTTAACCGCTTCACTAACACGGACTGGACTGATCTTTCTTCCCTTTTGGTATCTGTTGGGTTAGAGAAGTACGTTTCTCTGTTTATGTCCCACGAAATCGATTTATCAACTTTCCCGTCTCTAAGCGATAAGGACCTACTAGAGATGGGTATCACCGCAATTGGAGCTCGCAGGAAGATACTGTTAGTGATTACAGGTAAAATATGAATACATGACCTTTTAACAAAACTTCATACAAACAAAATACAACGAATGTACTCATCACTAGGGCTGGGCGGAGTATCAATACTTACTCAAAGTATCGATGCCTTTCGCGTTATCGAGTATCGATACCACATTCAAAATATCGAAGTATGCAGAGTATTCGAAAGTATCGAAGTATTGAAAGTATTCAAAAGTATCGAAGTATCGAAAGTATTCAAAAGTATCGAAGTATCGAAAGTATTCAAAAGTATCGAAAAAGCGAAACTATTCAAAAGTATCGAAGTATCGAAAGTATTCAAAAGTATCTCGAAGTATCGAAAGTGGTCAAACTTATCTGAAGTATCGAAAGTATTCAAAAGTATCGAAGTCCTAAAGTATCCAAAACAATTGCGACATATCGAAAGTATTCAAAAGTATCGAAAGTATTCAAACTTATCTGAAGTATTGAAAGTATTCAAAAGTATCGAAGTCCTAAAGTATTCAAAAGTGTCGACGTATCGAAAGTATTCAAACTTTTCTGAAGTATCGAAAGTATTCAAAAGTATCAAATTCCTAAAGTATTCAAAAGTATCGAAAGTGTTTAAAAGCATCGAAGTATCGAAAGTATTGAAAAGTATCGAAGTTCGAAAGTATTGAAAAGTATCGAAGTACGAAAGTATTGAAAACTATATGAAGTACTGAAAGTATAAAATATATTGAAAATATCGAAGCAATGATCTGGCCTTACTCAGAGTATCGTTACTTCTGCCAGTATCGAGTATCGATACCACTTTGTCGTGGTATTCAAGTATTAAAAGTATTCAAAGGTATTGAAAGTTTCAAATGTGTTGAAAATCAAGTATTCACTAATTTAAAGTATGAGAAGCTTCATAGGTATTGCAGCATCCAAGGTATCGGCGTTGTTAATAGTAATGAAAATGTTAAAAGTTGAAACAATGCAAAGGTGGAAAAGTACGTACCTATCAAAAAAATAAAAGCGTCCCAAATATTGACAGCATCGAATATATTGAAGGTATCGTATATCGTTACTTGTCTAATGTTATCGCCCAGCCCTATTCGATACATTCGATACTTTTGATACTTCAATACTTTTGATACTTTCGATACTTCTATACTTTCGATACTTCGATACTTTTGATACTTCCGATACTTCGATAGTTTTGAGTAATATCAATACTGCAACGGTATCGAATATCGATAAGCAACGGTATCGAATATCGATACCTGTGCAATGGTATCGCCCAGCCCTACTCATCACTGATGATGCTATCGGCGAAGAGCAGCGAGAAGTTTTAACAAATTTTTTATGGACCACGGCATGATATCCTACAAAATGTTATTTAATGTTGCTGTTTACGTTTCAAAACCTCACTAGATTATGACAAGCCGAAAACAATTTTTGTGTTTCTCGTTGTATTTGACTTTTAAGGCCGGGATTCTGGAAAAGGACGAAGGATAATGGATAGATAGAGAACCTGTTTTTTTCAAATGCAATTCAATCGTTTCAGATTGAATTGGAAAAAGTATTTAACTTTACCTACAACAAATACTTTTCATCCGGAAGTGATTACTTTTTGGAAGATTTATCTAAAAGGGCAACACTGCTGCCATCAGAAACCTAAAAGTTTGTCCATAAAAGCTCCAGTTGGTGTTTTAAAGGTTACAGGATAATGTTCTTTAGGCTTTTATGGCCGGCCTTAGACCTAATCAAATTTTCTTCTTTCAAGCTGTTATGGCGTTGTTCAATGTCCTTGCAGCATCTTCAGTGGCATAATTCATAGTTCGACCTGTAGTGGCTACTAGCGAGAAGCAGTGAAACGTATGAAGAAGGGAGAAACATTGGACCACGGCATAACAGCCTAAAAGGAGAAAATTCGATTGGATTTAGAATAATCAAAACCATAAAATAAAAGTTGCTAAATCATTGTCATATTTGGTCTAAATTATAACTCCTTTGGTTTCTAAAATAGCCATGCCAAATTATCGTCGATATAGTTATTAAATAGATATTAGCTGGTTTAAATTGTACTGATGAGTATACAATTATTGCTTCAGAATTCAATAGACGCTCCTTCGATCGCGCTCCGGGAGCGGAAAGAAAACCATCTCCTTCTGGACCAAGAACTAAGTGGTAGTCGACATTAAGTGTTATTTGTTTGTTATAAAACTGTGATGTGTTAGCTGTAGATAAAGTAACGTTAAGGTTTAACATAATCTAAGAGTTATTTATTTAACTAACGTACTAGCTAGCCTTTATAGTAGTATGCGTTACCTATTTATTATAAGTAGTCAAATGACAATATCTACTTCTGCCTGGGGAGCATACTTCACTAAATTGTTATATAAAATAACACTATTTTTATATAATCAATTTTGCTGTGTTTTTAATATTGTCTCCAGACAGACTTTTACTTATTTCTGTTGGTGATAATTTTTAATGTGTCATGTATGCTATTTATTGATTATATATTTATGAATTGTTGTAATGCAAAAGTTCCAATTTATGCTTTCATATTTCGATATTTCTCATTTTTACTAAATGAATTGGAACTTTTGTAAAATCATATTTTGTATTGAAACTGTTTAAATATTTATACATTCTGATATTATACAAACTACCATTTTTTGAATACATGTTTTTCTCATATGTGAAGTGGTTGATTTTTTTATCTCTTTAATCATTTTTCCAACACTAATAAAATAATTTATACGTACAGATAATTTTTTGAACACGTACTATCATTCCTGAGAATGGGTGATGTTGCTAAAGACATCCGAAACTTTTACATTTTTGGACTGTTGAACTTAAACAGTTTGGCCCGGTTTTTCCTTAAATTTTGAGCTAACTTGAAGGTGTCACAATTAGCGTGTTGATTTCAGCTTAAATAAACCCGGCCTTTAATTTTAAATCTCATTATTTAAGTTGTCTACACTAGATCGAAACTTGTACAAAATTTGACTTAATTGGTATAAAAATTATCTTGCTTATAGGCTTAACTACTTGTTAACAGAAATCAAACAGTACATGTTGTGGCAGTGGCGACGTTGAGTAGAACACTTCCTTCTAGTCAACTACAATCAAAAATCATCTCCTACGATTGTAAGTGCTGAAAAGAGACAGTCTAATAAAATGTAGCTTAGGTTACCTTCCCCACCCTAATTACTACGTTCTAGTCTGATATAGACTTAAATTTCATAAATACTAACACTGAAGTCAATTCTTAAATTTATAGTATACAGTTTTCACTATCTCAATAAATGTTTGAACTGTGTGGCAAATTACAAGAGCTACACTCATTTGAATAAATCCGCTGTGAAAATGGCTATTCTTAAATCAAAACCACTAAAGCTAAGGATCTAATGTTTTCTATGGAAAATTCGAAATAAGTCGTTTCTAGACCATTTGTTTAATAAATAGCAATGGAGCTAGTTGAAAAATCTTTCTCTTCGACTCGGATTTTTAAAACAACTAGCGCTCATCCTATATTTAATTTTTAAACAAATACCGTAGAAACTCGTTTATCCGAATTTTTCCGAAAAAAAAAATGATGCACTAGGGATATTAATTGCAATTATTTTCTTCATCCTCCACCTGTCAAATTTAAATTTCGGCAAATCACTTTCGTAGTTACGATTGAAAATAACCAGTCAGACACTGATATCAAAGACAAATCGAATATCAGAATCGAATATTTTAATAGGTACCTTAAATCAAGTACACTATTATGACCTTTTTATTGTCAACTAAATAAAAATGTCAGAGACAAAAGATCCAGTCGATTCGGTAACGTCTCTGATGAAATGATTGATAATCTATTTCAAAATTTGATTCAGCAACTAATCTAACAAATATCACTCGATCTTGATAAATTAGCGACTATTTACATTGTCTCAATTTTTCTCGAGTGCAGTGCCCCAAAATGTAACTCAGCCAAACTGGCATTAGTAATTTTAGACAATACTATTGCCAGTTTGTTCTCGTCAAACTAACAGTCGCGCACTCTCGAAAAATTGATGACAGTGTCGACTATTTATCAAGATCTTGTGATATTACCTTGAACTGCGTTGAATGAAAAATTTCATAATGTCAATACCCCTAGGTGACAGTCGATTAGTCATTTGACACGTACAATGTCAACTTGGGTGGGAAGTACTTCTTTTAAATTGCATTTAGAGAATGGAAAACGCGGCAGATAACAATTCTATTTTAGAAAATGTTACTGTAGAGGAAAAGGCAGATGAAACGAAAMAAAATAAATCCGAGGTACTCCTAAGTCAGTTTAAGAAAATGAAGAATACTATCCAACAGCTGGACAACAGTATTGCAGAAGCGCAGCATAACGACCACCAACTTATAGTCAATCTGCAAAGTGACGATCTAAAGAACCAGAAGCTGTCCAGCCAGTTGGAGCAGGCCAGAAAAGAAAACAAACAGCTGATGAATATAATCCAGCAGCGCTGTAGCGAGACCAACAGAGTTTCTCGTTCGTCATCTGCATCGTCATTTTCAACAGTAAGCATGGTGCACTTGCAGTATAAATACGAGGAGCTACTGACCAGTCACGAAGGACTTCTAAAAGTTCTGGAATCAAGACTAAAAGAAACGAAGGAATATCAGAAAGAAAATGAAAAGCTGTGTGAAGAAATTAAGAAGTTAAGGTGTCAGATGGCCGATTACCAGCAAAATTTGCTGTCAGTACGCGACAAGTATATATCTCTTAAGAAACGCAAAGACAACAAAATAAACCGATTAAAAAGCGAACTCCACACGCTGAAAATGGTTCACGGGCAGTTGGTAAAAATTCTTAACGAACAGTGTATGGAGAGGGATGGTTTGCTAGACGGTATGCTTGAACATACAAGAAGCCCTAAAAAGGCATTATTGGTGCAGGAGATACGAAAGACGAACAAATTGCAACACGAAAACACAATTTTACGACAACAACTCGCGTTATTACAGATTAATTATAGTAATGTAATGGAAGCTAAAGATAAATCTAGATAAACTTAACAAATGGCACAACTGGTACTTTCTTGTGCTACGTTTTGGTTTTTCTCCGTACCGTACAATTAATAAAAAAAGCTGCATGATCTTATTTCAGGCGAGCAAGCTTCAAAGATACTATGTATACTTATACAAAAAACTAATGTAGTTTACATTCTTTAAAAGCAACGGATGCCAGCATAATCATTGCAGCAGCATCCTTGCAGCCAAACGAATAAATTTAGCCGCGCGCACCGCAGTCATGAATAATAATATTCTTATTATCAGATAGATACGTGCAAATGAAAAGTGGAATATTCTTGACAAACGCGAGGCGTTCCTATCATATAGTGCACTATAATTACAGCTTTTGTGTTCTTAAAACATGCAGACATTATAATTATCATACAGTGGCTACATGAATGCAAGATTGTAAATCAAACGAATTTTTTGTGGCTTTATGGAAATACGAAATTAGGTATAATACATAGACAATGGTAACATCTGAAACCGTTTATGGCAAGCTTTACGTTAAATGAAAAATGTTTTGTTTGGTTATACTGGGACATACACAGTGTTTACTAGAATCTTGCATCAATATCTCCCAAACATAAGCAATTTCAATTGCTATACCCAGGCTCGGTTGATCTACAAGTCCTTTTGCAAAAACTATCGTTTCCCAAACTGCTTACGTGAGATTTAAAACTAAACATTTTTCTATTAACAGAACAGCTTCTAATCAAAAGCAAATATAACTTTTTTTCTAACTTATATTTAGTTCAAATAACGTGTAAGAAAAAAATAGGGCTTCCGTACTTGCATCAGTAAACTGTAAACTGTAACTGGAATACACAAATTAATTCTCTTTCAAAAGAGATCCGGCAAAATTGCGTTCTTACATCGTGGCGTTTTAGCTAGGGCGATACTGAAAACAATACCAAATGCACAAATAACAATTTACTGAAACCACGGATCTGCAAGAATACACAATATTCATTGAACATTTATTATTCTGATTATTGCAATAGGGTATGGTGTCAAGAGCACATCGTACTGAAGCTTGAGCTTATCGTGCCTCCAGTACATTCTAAGAGATACGTTACTCCATTAATCCTGTATCCCCAAAACATTTTGGCATACAGTCAATCGGATTTGGCAGAGTTAGTCCACTTACTGTTCTTAGGTGACGCCTGCTTAATCCAGCAGTTCTACAACTTCTACTTGGAGCAAACTCAATTCAGTAAAGCTAATGTTCCTTTCTCAGTAGTTCTCTGACTGACGAAGTGCATCTAGACAGTGGTGATTTCCATGGCTATCAAGGCCGCTTAGCTGTCGGTTTTAATTTCGATCGGCTTATTATTATAGACCCTATACCTATATCGCTGCCCTAATCCATGCTGTGGTTGTCACGATTACCTAGGTCTATGCTTTCGCATTCCCAAATATTATACACTCCCGTCTCAGTTCTATCTTAGCTTTTTGAACCATCGGTTTACCATAATATATTGCAGGATCTCGCTAGCATGCTGTTGTGACCTGCTTTTACCCCTTCAATGATAAATATGGTGAAGGATTTCTGGAAGTCAAACGGCGCGCTGCTTTGTCTGACAGCATGCTCAGCATCTAGCTATCATTTAAGCTCCTGAATATTTCGGAGTGGATTTTTTATATTCATTATCCGCGATTTTCGACCTATATGCTGCCATTAGTTTCCCTGATGTTACTGCAAGGAGGCAGTTCCAGCAACATTTTCATGACTGCGGTAGTACACACCGCCTCCTTGTTTTCCAAACATGCACGTCTTTGTAGTTTCTTTTGCACTTTCGTTGGTAAATTTATGTTACTATACTAAGGACGCATATGTAACTGTCAGAATCACAACTTTGCTATAATATTAGTTTTAGTCCCCACGTTCTTCCTGCCATGTATCTACAGGCCCTAAAACTTTTGTTGTTTTACTTGTAATTTTTTTAGTGTAAATCCCAGGTGTTTTACAACAGTTTAACACTTTTGCTCATCATATCGTACTCATTAAGGTACTCTTAGTCGACTCGCGGTGATAAATCCATTTTTTCGTATAAAACTGCTTTGTTCATTATTTGTGCACCTCCAGCAATTTCACGCAGATGGGAATTAATTGCCTTTAAACAGTCACGATTTTCCAGAAAAGTTTATGGAATGAGCTAGGTGTGTAGTCGGAAGTTCAAACAATAAAGCTCAGTTGCCTATAATTTTTGTTAAAGAGTGCTCTGCATTCTGGATAAGAACAGAAAATTTCTGCAGTACACGAACAACTGCAATTAAGGAGCATGGATACGCCTATAGTGTAAAAAATTTGAAAAACGTAGTCAGATAATATAAAAATACCAGTACGCACCGAACGCTTGAAGTGAGCATCCTGTAATTAACTATATAACTGCTCACAGATGCGAGCACTTTTGCGCTTAGCAGACGACCATTCTTTGAAATTACCTCTGACTGATTATTTGCGTATTGTTAGATGAGGTAACGATTCGTGAAATAATTATACCGTGTTCTGCACTGTTGTTAGCACAAAACAAATTATTGCGGTTTCGTTTGTTGTAAGGCTTGCGTAGTGTTTTAAGTGTCGTCAGGTACAGTTATAGGAGTACGCGAATAATTTGCAAGAGACATGTGCTGATGTAGTGATTAAGGCGAAGAAGAAATCGCAACAAACAACAACTGATCCGGAATCAACTACCACTAATGTGTGCCAGTTACCAACATAAGAACTGTGGTATCTATGTATTTGTGTTGATTTATCTAAGGCGTTTGATACAGTCTGCCATCACTTGTTATAGAGAAAGCTTGAAGCTTTTTATGATGATTTATTAAAGATGTAAAATAAATTTCTTAGGTTATGGACATCTAAAATGCATATAACATATAGTATTGGCCAATTCTAGATAAGTTGTCCTTGGATTCCGATCGCAGAAGGAGATCAATAACAAAACTCTATTCAAAATCAAACTTATAACTGGATATTTTCTCCAGCAGACTATTGAGAACATTACTTCAAATATGATAAAAAGAATATTTTTAAAGCAGATTTTTCGGTATTCTATTCGAAATGTCGTCATGTATATTAAACTGTACCCACCCACTAATCGGTTTATGTTTATGACGTACTACAATAATTTAACAAAATTGTATCCAACCTAATCTTATATTAAGTAGTTAATTTTTGAAGTGACACCAAAGGCTTTAACTAACTTATCTCGGGTAATAGCTAGTACCTATGTTCCCTGACGGTTATGTGCTAGTTTATTATGTGCTCTGTAAGTATAATAAGTGTTAAATTCAATTTTTTTGCCTGTGTAAGAGCAGGTGATTACAGTCTGCAAGCCATGATCTTAACGAGTGGTCGTTTAGTTATGTTCTTGCTTAGGTCGTAAAGGTTAACCACGAATAGGATAATGCGTTGCATATGCTGGGTGCTCAACGTCAAGCCAACGCGCAGGATACGTATGGACATTGTGGTTTGGTGTAAACAATCGACTAACGTAATTCTTCTAAAGTACATGCCTACTATGACTCTGCCTGGGTTGTGGGTTCTTCGGGGATCCTAATAATCATAGAAAACAGGAAGTAAATTCCACTTTCGTCAGTTACTCAATAACGTAGAGAAAATCCTTTTTTCTTTGGGCATTATTATTATTAAAACACAGAATATAAATGCTTTCATTCGAATCACATTTCAGCAGTCAATTGTCACTAATACAAAAGAATACCACAATATACCAGAAATAACTATATATAGTTTCCCGTAGTGACTTTTATTTATATTAATTTGTAAAGAAAATCAGATTAGAATAATCATAGCTATATAAGCGTTCTTCGTTAAGGGACAAACTTTGTTTCGTTGCTTCCCACTAGAAATGCCAGAACCTGCACAGTAAAAATTTTAGCGTGTAAAGCCAAAATAGCAGGTGGTAAACTATTTTCGTGTTAATATTTACACTAAATATGGTGAAAATCAATTTCATTAACCAAATCTACATTTCTTAATTTACCCCATATTATAAAGTGGTCGAAATGTGTCACAGAAAAGGGTAAAACAGATAACTTTTATGTTAAAGTTCTACGTACTTCTATATAAATATCCAAAGCAGTGTGAAAATTTTACACAGACTCGAGTTACCGTAACTCGCTAATTTGTTGCCTTTACTTACTGTAAAATAATAAATAAATACTTCGTTGCAAGTATTTCTCTCTCTTTCAATAATAAGTAACACAAAACTGTATAACCGTGTAATAGAATTAATGATCTTATTTCGTGAACCTCACCAAATCAGAAGTAGCTTAATTAACCACTTTTAGTGTTAAATTGTCAGCATCATGCAGTTCTAATACTACTGTACAGCATGCATGTTATATCTCCTTAACTTTTACTCATTTTTAAAGGTTACTGTATTGAAATTTGTCTTCTATATAATAACGCAAGGATTTGATACTGTTAACAATTTAAACATCTAGAGTATAAATCGTGATGATCACTAAGTTCCAGAAAAAAAAAATTGGTGCACCCTTGCAGTCTAATGTAAAAGTACATGTATATCAATTTGTTATTTCCATCTATGTTGCTTAAGTAGAGAAAATATTTGATAAAATTCTAACTTTTTATGTGAAAACTATACAATTATGTTTTTGTTTCAGAGCAGCATCGCAGCATAAATGCATTTAAAACTAATACGAAGTATTATGTGAATTTCAGAAATCGCAGTAGTCCTACTTTCTGGTTTCTTATGTGTAAATTTCACAATGCCAGGAGTGTTCTTTTCATAAATAAATTGTAATGCAAACACACTAGTTAAAATTTGCTTAATGGAAGTTAAATTCTTAAAAGCACATACTGATAAAGCAAACATACACTTCGTTTTACGCCGTCCCAACACGTTTTTGCAGACGGGCTATTTACTTTGCGTCTGGTCAAATACTTTACAATGTGAAGCACACAAAAATGTTCAACCATTCTGGATTAAACGGGAAAAGGTCTTCATTCTGCTATGCTACGGGTTTCACTCACAAAAGTACCGCCTTTTGGTTTATAAAAATCTTCGTGTGCTTTAGGGGGAGAGAGAGAGAGAGAGAGAGAGAGAGAGAGAGAGAGAGAGAGAGAGAGAGAGAGAGAGAGAGAGAGAGAGAGAGAGAGAGAGCTAAAGCTATGTGTTCCATTATAGGTGCTTAATTTGAAGACGAATATGAGCATACAATTCTTGGAACCCCTTCTAACAGTGCTTAAATGACGCGCAAAATTGAYGACAATGAATAAACGGAATCGGTCCTTACTGCCTTATCGTCCATCTCCCGTTCGGAATGGCGGACGCGTTTGATTCTGACGCCACATCGGGATGGCTTTTCTCTTGAAACGCATTAATCATAAAAGAAGTCATTCAGGGGGTCGTCGACCGTCGCGTTGTTTAGAATTACAGGCGCTAAACGCATGAGATAACATGTGAGACTGCGGTGGATTTAATATGCGGTTGTAAATGGCAGGTGGGTAGTGACTGAATACGACACTGGGAATGTGTACTTAAGAGGATCTGGGATCCACGATGGAATTCGGTAAATCCATAAGATCCTATCGGCTTCACTTACTAAACCCAAATTACCTGCCTATTTTTTTATTTTGGTAAATAACTTATACAAAAACTCTTTTCCAAGGAAGCTTTGTCGCACAGAAAAACTCTTTGCAAATGTCAACTCTAATTGTTTTAAGTAACTGATCCGACACACCCACAGCTCTGCGTCTGTGCCTTTTAACCATAATAGTTATATTATGTAATATTGGTAATTCTTTTGAGCACGTGTATCTGGCTGCAGAATACAATCGGCACCATCAAGCAGTCAGTTATATAGTCTCATGTCCTTTTGAAGCTCGTAACTACACAATCAATATTTTGAAGGCCCAGGTAGGTACTTTATTCTTAACCCAACGTTCCTTTTTACAGTAAAATAATATACATATGTTATCCGTATTATTAGTAATCTAGATGAAGTTGTCTGAATTTCAGGCACTGCTTGCCGAGAAAATTCAGAGGATTTTGTTCATGACCAGGCTCTAAAAGCATTGCTGTAACAATCAGATCAGAAAATTTTATTGATTACATACTTTTTCTTCATGTAGGTAGATCGTATTTTAGACCAATACTACTTTTTATTTAAGCTAATAAGATCCTGAACTATATATCACATTCAAAAAACCAGCATTAATGCCTTACTTAAGGATCCAAATTGGATTTACTTTACGTAGATTTACTGCTTTATCGAAAAAGAAAAATCTCAGTAGAGATCAGCAAACTGGGTATATACCATTTTGTGGTCAGTTCGCAGGTTTTCAATCCAATTGGCTTTTACCTCCTTCGTCTTTATAGTACCATKCGTCAATATGTGGTCTATCTGTAGCAGCAACGAAATGAAAAAAAGCGTCAGAATTGAATTAAAAATATATTATATATTTCTTTAAATCTCTAATAATCTAAGAAAAGTATGTTACTACGTAAACCTATTTTTTTTTATAAAATTTTATATAAGATCGCTTCACGGGGTACCGTAACAGGGACGGAAAGCAGCTATAGCTCTGGACTGGTTTAAATTATGGTTAAGCAGTGGGCGATATTGTGGAAGTAGGTATACAAATCAGCAGTACCTTAATTTTGTTAATAAATTTGTATGAGACATAGCTTCATTTTTAATATTAACATCCAGCAACTATATTTTTCAATTTTTACTTTCTCGTTGAATTTAAAGGCCATATTTATAAACACACGTGTGATCTTGAGTGCATTGTCATCGAATTCTATAACGCTTTCTGAAGATTTCTATATTTGCAGGGTATTATGAAAAAAGTATATAAAAGACAAAAAGGTACTATTTGCAGCAGCCACAAAAATAACTTACCTAATTCTAATGAAAATCGTATACGACATGGATCGCTAAATTTTGAAATTGTATATCATAGATAACTCGATTTTTTTAAATAATAATTACAAGAAGTAGAACTACTACTTTGTTGATTTTATTATGGCATATTTGGGCCTATCTTTTATTGTTAGGAAGATTTCCAATTTTCACTTTCGTAGATATGTATTTTTTTTATTATACACGAGAAAAGTAATAAAGCAATGTAATGAACACGGCCTGTATAAATGTACCAGAAAATTCTTAATTTGTACTCAATCCACTGCTATAGCAGCTTGGTGTTCTTGTTTGACAGCTTCTATAATGCTTGTTGAACGGTATATGCTTAATTAATGCAAATTAACTCGTTGCGAGACATTTTTTACAAATAGTGCGCAAGAAAGGCTCTTCGTTTGGACACATACACTGCATATTCATAAATAAATTGAGATTCAGAATTCTTCGAACAATGTTTTAACGATGATGATTATGATTGGGGTTGAGAACAAATAAAATTAAATTTCGATAAGGAAGTCGTCGTAGCTGCTGTCACTTACATCACTTTTGCAGTCATTAAGATTTCAGTACCAAAATTATGTAGTAGTTGTGAATCAAATAAATTTGCTTCAAGAAATAAGTTTACATTAAGGCAAATACTACTATATATATTTAGTCAGTACACAAACAGCAAGTTAACTAATTTATGCACTAGGTCCTGTAAAGTTAAAACTTCACTACTAAGCTCATGCTTACACAAAAACGTACTGGTATATAGTAGATGCTCAACTTATTGATAGCCGTAGACCGTAGCTATCTAGCAAGCTAATGCTTCCTATATTCTTCTGCGCAGTTTGTACATCATTTTATTATTTTACTAACATGTAATCAACCACATTGAGTGTACGCTCTTATGTGTATAGGTATGTAATATAAACAATCGTTCATTTTGACCAGATAGCTACATTAAATGCATATATCACACCATTAAATTATTAAATTCTCTCGAAATGAAAACATACGTTTCTAGGGAATACTAGCATGTACCGCTCTATTTTGAATTCTGAGTGTTTGAGAAATAGGAATGTGGAAGCTGTAGAACTAAACATAGTATCTAAGAAATGACACAGGATATTGGCAACATTCACTTTATTCTGGTCATCAAACCAGTTAGTCCTCGTCGTTATCTGACTTCTTGGTGTACGCATGCATGTTTCCATGCAAGAATTTTAAGTACATATAGTGGCGATTACTGATTCCTCAGTCCATTATGCAAACAGATTTATTTATTTAAGGAAATTAGGTGTAATCATTGGTCGTTTAGCTTTCGCAGTTAGCTTGGGAGCTTTAACCGCCAATACGTGCCCGAAGCATCGTCGACCCGTAATATACTAATTATACAGGCGCAACAGTCGTTTTAAACATTTATGTCTTTACATCTTATCTACCGGATTTTTTTATATCACATCCTTAGTGATCTTTATTGAATTTCGGCTAAGAAACGACGAATTTTATGTATACAGCTTGACATAATCAGCTAAACAGCAACATTAATAATTTATGAAGTCTCTGTGAACAATTTTCTATAGTATATTAAGCATTTTCGGTTTTATCAATCTACAACTTAATTAATTAATGTTACATGAGTTTCTTCGCATACGATGTTTCCTTTGATAAAACAAAGCCCGTACAACTAAAAATATAAACATTTATGCTATCTAATGTTGGTATTCGCTATATATTGTACAGTTCATAGCAAGTTTTATTAAACATGGGCAGAGAGCTGTTTTAGTATCACAAAGCGAAACCTGTGTTAGGTATGTCCTTTAAATGCCCGTGTCTGCAAGAGATCCTCTATGCATAATCTATCAGCTCATTTTTGATGATGCAAAGAAGACATTTACAGCGTTAAGCTTTTAGACGGCGTACTTAATTGGAGTTGCCTAAATGGACAACTAAAATTTTATCTGTATGTCTCAATCGCGCTTGCATATGCAAGTGAGTATGAATAGCGTATAACAGACATTAGAAGCACAACAACTAGTAAAAACTCAATGACGCTTCTTTTATACCAGAATAACACATACGTAATATACAAATTTCTTATGGTACGTGCACCTTTTATTAGAAAATATTTAGTCCTTACACATCTTCATTGTGTTTGCTATGTTATTTGGCGAGTCGCCTCCAAATTCTAATAAATATGCATGACTTGCGTGCAGAAGGTTGCCGTTAATTTCGTAAGTACTGTAAACTACCAATGCAATATAATGACAGGTGCTATTTTCTCACATGTGTAAAAATTTTATGTGCCTTGGTACTGCAGCCTTAGAGGTCATGAGAAACGGTTCTGCGGTCAAAGTTCTCTCAGATACGTCAAAACGAGGTATGTCACATCGACCGTGAATTTGTACAATGCAGGATGATTTGGAATACACTGTAAAGTGAAATTGGCAGCAAAATAATAATGATTCACAATGATAACTTACAATATAAATAAAAGCAAAACTATATTGTTCTAGTTGTCTGTACATCCACAGCCTTCTCTGCAACCTCTAAATCCACAAACTCGTGGTTATGAGGGTGGATATATACATTCCCCAGTTGATAATAATTGGAGAACCCCCAAAGGTGGCATATTGCTGAAACTGTCTTGCAATGGAATAATCTAAATGCGCCGTTTTGAGAAGTCATAGAACATTCTGGAAAATTTGTCGCAGGGGAAAGTGGAACGTTTGGCGTTTCTAGCATGTAATAAAATATTCAGTAGAAGACGAGAGAATCCTCAAGCATGGAAGTTTGCCTAACCTGTCTCGACGTTTCGAGATGCAATAGAATATTCTGGAAATTTCGGCGCAGGGGGAAGTGTAATGTTTGAGGTTACGAAAACGTTCTAGAATATTCCGGAAGATTCAATAGAAGACGAGAGAATACTAAAAGAATTGACCGAAAATTGGAGATCCCCCAAGTGTGGTACTGTCTCGCGCTGGAAAAATCGATAATCGAAATTTACAGACGGACATAAAGCATTCAGGAAAATTTTCAACAGAGGAAAGAACTGCCAAGTGTAGACATTGCCGAAACCCTCCAGCGATGGAGACCTTGATAATCCACGTATTAAGTAGGTAGCTCAACGTTACCACAATTTCTGTAACTTTATGCAATCGTCCAAAATTGCATAAAATGTTCTATAGTCTTTTAAATATTCTACCTGACCGAGCAAAGCGGGTCTACACTAACTAGTATCATATAAACACAACTGTTAAAGATGATTTACAGATTCGTGAATGACCAGAAGAAAGTAAATTGCGTGAGTTGCTGTATACAATGTAGTTCATCATATCACTCGCTGCAGATGGGCATGGTGTAGTTCGACAGATTATGAGAAATTGTGTCCAGCTCTAATCGGATGAACAGCTTGGACCAGTTTCTGTTTTTTATGTTAAGTTGAAATTAGTTGAAATACGTCAAAATCCACCACTGGTTATTGGATAAAGATTGACTTGAACTAACATTTTAGTTACCGTCAACTTAAAGTCAGAAATAGAAACAGGTCTTCTTACTTTTAGAACCAAGCAGAAGTAAGTTGTGTGTGTTCAGCTAGGCAATGCTCTATTAGTTTTATCCGTGTAGAGATTGTGTTTAATCGCACTGGGTTTGGTAATCTTTTGCCTCCCAGGGATTTTGCGAACAATATAATTAAAAATCGTATGGAACAAGTACAATTAAAACAATAAATCAATTTTGAAGGTCGAAGGAGCGATGAAGTTAAATGGGAGAAATAGTATCGGTTAAATATCACAGTTATAATAAAACCTTATGGATTAAAAGCATTATTTTTAAAACAACTGGTAAACAAACTTAATTAGTTAAAGTACCAATGTTGAAGAAAGTAATTTAGAAACGTTTATAATCGATAAAGTTTTGTGCAATATTGTTTGAGAGCAAATGCAAACGGTTTTCAAAATATAACTTGTCAGGTCCCTTAAAAATCGTTTCAATATGTAATAAAAAAATGCATTGAGTAATACAACATTAATTTGACAATGCTGTTGAGCATTTTTGCATAAATCATCCTTGTCAGTATTTTACAATTTCTGAAAAAGAGGATACAAAAATTTTTGCTCGCATATATGCAACAGACTGGCCCAGTATAAATATGTATATTCTTCATTAAGCTGTCCAACTGTTCGGTTGAAGTAAGTATATGTCATGTTCGTACAAACTTTTGTAAGTTTGTGATATCCTGTTTGCTTTCTGTTACCACTGTCAGAGTAAAAAGGAACAGAAGTGACTGCGAAAAGACGCCGCATCCGATACGCGTATAATCCGCATTCTATTAATGCAACACATATAATAACGCTTCCCTTTTTTTATCAACACACCTGTATCCCGTCAGATCCGTATCTCAGGTAGAAGTCAGACCGCAGTAATCATATACGTGGCGGAGTGCACGCCCCGCATTCTTTCACCGCAACCCCGGTCGAAAATTTACTCTACGTCCCTTAGCAAACATGTGCGTTCATCATTTGCGTCGGTATGCATGTAGAAAGGTATAGGGACACTCAAGAACATTTTCCACTAGGAGTATCTTCTTTTGAAAAACGTCAATTATGTGTGGGAGTATAAATGCTAAGAATAATAGTAGCTTTCCTATGCGTAAGTACGGGAGTTCCAAAGAGAATACAAAAGTAGTTAATAGAAAATCAATCTGTTTTAGACAAAAGTATCTTAAGCCAACAGCTTATAATACAACTTCATACGTATGCAACATACATAAAAATTGTTACATTGAAACATCACTATTATAGGTTATTTATACACCAGCAAATCATCTGATAATACTGATATATTCGATTTTTTATGTTCAGAATTAGTAATTTGGAAGAATTATCTGCTAATAATTGTAACATCTAAGATAACATTTTCTCGGAAAGATTGCTGAAAGCATTCATCCTCGTAATTGTAACATCTGTAAGTAACTATATCTTAATACAGCATCGTCAAAAGATGAGAGTGAACGTGGCACTAGTTTTAGCTCCGAGCTTTTGGGAAGGTCGGTAATGGATATGGATATGTTTAGTTTAAGCCTTGCTGATGTATATGATGGAGCTAGTTCTCTGAGGTGTAGCAAAATCCTGTGGGTTTGAAAGAACTAGTTTGGGTGGAATTACTAAACTCAAATGTACTTTTTATAACACCGATTCATATATCAGGCAATAAAAAGAACTTATCACGAATCATGGTGGGATTAGTAAATTTTATTATGTAAGTACAGGCAAGAGTGACAGGCAATTTTGAATACTAATGCTAAAAAAATAATTGTTCATTTGGTCATAACATGTTATTCCAGAAAATTTCCAGAAAAACACCGTTCATTGCAGTGGATTGCAAGTGGGCAGCGTTACCGGGTTCGCAAAATGTCTTTGGTCACCTTTCGAACCGGCTGACCTCGCCATCGGACTTGTGAAACGTTCTGAACTGACTCACGACCAATCTAATGTTGCGGCGGTATAGATTTTGATCTGGGGGAATTCTAAACGCCGGATGGCAACCACGACGACGTCTCGCCGCTCATCTTTGTATAGCTTTGGCATGATGATTGGCAGCTGGCCATCGTTATGTGGCCAACAGAAATAGGAGTGATGCAAACTGTTAGGAAATTCGACTAACACGAGACACTGTTATAATAATAACGTACACGTCAGGTTTAAAGGAGCCAGGTAACAAACAAATTATGTACAGTTCGATCGCGCTTGTTCGGCATATTGTTAATGTTGCTACATAATAATATCTTGAGCATTCTCGCTGCATTTCCCTAAATGTAAAAGCACATTTTGGCTATTATCAAATAAGTAATAACAAGTTCATGTAACTTAATAAATAAAACTGCTTGTTAAAAAAAATTGAATAATTAAATGTACTTGTATGCCCAAATTCACATGCCTAGGTATTTGGTCAAAGATCTTATAGATACTAATTTCTACATATAAGGGACTGCATTTTTATAAACTGTATATAGGCAACCCGTAAGCGGAGGATATAATCATGCTTCTCTAATATATTTTGTCATCGGTATTTCACTGACGTACACATTCACTGAATGACTGCTGATTCATAGGCTGTATGAAAGAATATAGACGCATATACGCAACATTTGCAGGTTGCATGCCTATCTGGCAGCCTCACCTTTCCATTGAGAGGTTTATATGGGCTGTATCCAATGTGGAAGAAAATCTTTGTACCTATTTTATTCAGCTCAGCATTGCGTMCTGGACACTGGTACGCAGTTATCTTAAGAGAACTTATTGATAAAGCAACACATTTTGCATATCTATATATTGTGCAGGGAATATTTCAATTAGGCTTCAATCATAATAAGCATTTATTTTTTGTCGTGGCACGTAAAKCAAAATTGTCTATCAATTATTTTTTTAGAAAKTAGTAAAAATAAATCTGATGTACCTATTTTGTAAGAAAGCCGAGTATAAATGTCGGTATATTTTTGTCAAGATTGCTTGCTCCTAGACGAAAACATGTAGTTAATGTAAAGTGTGTCCAAACAAGTGTTACCATTCCGATAGGGAACTGTTGGGAAACGTCAATGTTCTTTTGGGCATTTCGCGTTACATGATTTCTTCGGTTAACACGGTCCTTCTCCGAACGTACAATTTTGATTATCATGTACAAGAGTCATCATTGAGAAACCCATGCAGCATGCAGCCACAAAGAATCGCCCTTGATGCGATTTTTGGTCTGGCGGCGTTTTCGTTTTCGAAAACGACGCGGGACAAGCAGTTACGGGGAACGGCGAATGTTTTCGCACAATAAAAGCGGAAAATGTTGCCGGAATTGGAAACTATGGACCTTGACCACATGTGCTTTCAGCAAACTGTGCCATTTGCCACAGCCGAAACAACAATGATTTTTTGCATCAAAAGTTCCCGCGATTTGACCCATTTCGACTTCTTATTTTGGGTTTTTTGCGGTCTAAAGGGTATATGCAGGAAAGCCTAACACCATTTAAAAGCTGAAGGCGGCCATCATTGTATCGATCAACACCGCGGAGGAGCAACTATGCCCAGTGTTGTCGAAAATGTACAGAAACAGAACGAGGTCTGCTGCCAAAGCCGTAGTGAACGTTTTGCTGATATTTTGGTCCACACCTAAATGCCATCGAATAATAAAAGTTTTGCCACAATTTGATCAAAACTGCCTCTCGTGTGTCATGTTTTCATGGTAAAACTCTTATTTGAACATCCATATATTTGCAATACTATTATAATAGGCATTATTATACAGTGCTTTCGAAACGTAATATTTTGCCGACGAGACACTTCAAACAATTCTAATAAATTTGGCTTTTTAAAACTTTTTTGGCGTTTTTCAATGATGGTGATGGCATCGACATTTTTTAAATAGAAACCCTAATTTCTCATTGCAAATTTAGAAAGTTCTTTTTCAGTCTAAAAGTATAGTATAAACCATGAAGTATATCAAGAAAGTCTATACTGACTGTCGTTTTAAATATCATACATTTCATTCAACCGTGTGTCCAGTTTGAGCGTGTTGTAGTTGAGGTTGTATGTTGTCAATAAGTGATACTTCCCCGCGCATTCTGAAGTTGTCCTTCAACAACACCAACCCACACATTATTTTTTTTTGAGGATACTTATGTGAATAAACTATATGTGTAGCACTTCCCTGTAAGAAGACCTATGAAAGAAAATGTAATAAGGAAGCTTCAAGTAAGTATATTGACTGTTACGGTCAAAGCCCGGTTTTATTACTCTTCTGACATAAAGGCTGACGCGCAGATTGCCGTACGCATCAACGCCGATGTATACCTCACGCCGAGCAGTAAATTAGTCAAAAAATAAATATAACACTCACGAAGCGGTAATTCACTTAGATGACAAACATATAACTCTGCACTATAATTCGCAATGTGATAAAAAGACTAGCGATTTTAATGCGCGGTCAGACGGGTAACCCGGGTTTCGCACATTTTATAGTAGGTATAAGTGATACTAATACCTCCCCGCTTGGCTGACTGCAGCAGGTGGTGGTAATTATGGCGACCCCCTACGTTGGGGGCATAATACAAAATTTGGAGTAGGATTGCACCTTTAGTCACATGCAAGCTGTTATTGGTATAAATAAAGAAATCGTTCCTGATATATTGATATTGATGTTGTCGGATTATAATATAACTTGCAGTATTATTACTGTTCTAAGAGTTATGTTACCTCATTATACCTGCATTCCCAATAAATTTTAGGATACAGTCCACGCATGCAATCTCCTCAGGTTCCGTAAATGGTATCCCAAAGAAACGTTGTCTTTTTTCCATAAGTTCTAGGCATTCAGATAGAACACGGTTGGTGGTTCATTTTCCTTCATGCACTTTCGACTTGTAGGATCATTTGCTTCAGGTAATTTTTTGTTGTTCTCGAATAGAGTAGATTTTTTTATATTTTATTGGAAATATTTTTAAAACTAGCCAAACAAACGTATATTGGAGAAGAGTCATTAACACAATACCTCATATCGTTATAAGATAACGTTTGAGAATCGAACATTTTGATCCCTTTAGCTGTCTGAAAAATTCAATGACAATAATTTGAACACACCTTTACTTTGTTTTACACAAAAAAAAAATGAATTTTATTATTAGCATTGCCAAAGCGACTGGTGGAAGTAGGTACTAGAGGCATGAAATTATTTTCAGTTACTTATACTTTTTTCCCAAGCTTATAAGTTGAATTTATATATTACTGATCTTGTTGCCACACTCTATAGTCTATATTACATACAGTATGTTTCCGGATTTAGTTTACAAGAGTAAAAATATTTCTGGTTTTAATTAATTCTTTTTTAAGAAAATACAATTGAAGTGTAACCCACTTTGTTCTTTTAATTGTAAAGCGCCTTCGGCTACAAATAGCCATCGTCAGTACAAGCAACATAAATAAAGAAAAAAGATAACTTTTACAAATACGTATATTATACAACGCAAACGTACCTTATATTAGAACTGGACAATTGAACTTACTAAAATCATGTTTGCTTGTATCTATATTTTTGACTTGTCAAAACATTTGTAAAAAAATCCCTTTTTTCTATATTTATGTTGCTTCTAGGACAATTACTATTTGCTAGCCGAAAGCGCTTTATAATTAAAAGAATAAAGTGGATTACACTTCAAGTATATTTTCTTAAAGAATAATTAATTGTTAAAAACATGCATCAGTTATCTGTTTTTATTTTTTATTTTAAGACAAAACTGCAACAACAAAAACTTTTCTGAATCTGTTAAAAATTTAGAGAAACAGAAAAACCATACGATGAAGAAGTGTGTGTAGGATCAAGAAAAAACCTCACTAAAGAGGTCACTCCAACTGGGCATAGGTAAATCACACATTCACACAAACTGAAATTTAATCATACATAAGAACACAAGAACAAGGGATTATGTTTGCAGATCGATTATATTTATGTTTGTGGAATAGAGATCAAATATCGAGAGACCAAAACTTTTGTCATACAATGTATTCTGATTAGGGAACATTTCCTACCAGCTTGGCAGCTGCCTCACGGCATGTAGTGTATTAGAGCAATGTTAATCCAAATTACAGAATTTTAAAAAGTAGCCGTCAGTATTTTGCCGAAGTTGCGGCGTACAAAGTTTTTTCTTTATAGCAGGATGGATATTCTGCACATTATTCTCGGACCGTTACTGGTTAAACGTTAAATTTGGAGATCAGTGGACTGGAAGAAATGGTTCAGGTATTGAGGCCTACCAAGTGTATCGATATACAATTTTGTATTTTTACTTGTGGGGACGTTTAAGGTACACTGTGCACAGGGATAACCTGGCTTATAATGTTGAATAATAAAAATATTACTTTTCTTTCCACAATTTCAGATTTGCAAGTTTCGGGACATGCAAGCAAGATACGTTTCTCCTTTGCAGTTTTGACGTAAAATCAGAGATAAAAAGTTATATCCCTTTTGTAAGCTCAGTCCGGCGAAAATATATGAATGTAGCCAAAAATTAGGCAAGCAAATACTTTTGAAAGCATACAAGATTCAAGCGCAATAAGGAAGTTTGTAAATGTAGTGGATACTTGTGCTACGTGTCTATTTTGTCCTGGATATGATTTTATAAACAAAGAATGAAAACTTTTCACATTAGCAGCTCTTATGCATCGCCAACTGGCTTAATAAATGTCATTTTGTAAATAGAAAGTAACAGTTATTTGGTTAGTGTGAGTAATTATTAACGGGCTGGCGAACTACCTGCTTTAAATCACCATACCTTATATACCTTCACCTGCATACGAATTGCGATCATCCAACTGTGACACTATCACCTATTATGCTGAAGCTACGCTGCTGTAGCGGTAAATGTGAAGGTTGGACTGAGGCTGCTTTTAGAAGAGAATTTTATGCTATTTTGTAGTGAATGTGTACATAAGAGAGTATTGTATACTCTCTTCGGTGAGCCGGAATGTTCCAATCAAACAAATGAACCCGAATCTTCACAACCTAAAGAATTAGGCGAGAAGCGTGTGGGTGGCATTTAGGACAAGAAAAACGAACAAAATAAGAACATGAAATATCCGTTTCGCCAGTACCTTCCTACTTTATAATCAATTGGTATACTACCAACAAACTTCGTCTCAGAATTTCAACTTCTGCATTTATATTTAGAGTACCGAATCTGCTAGTAATAGGTATATTGTAGAGCTTTGCTGCAGTTTAACATCTTATAGTTATGAAGCCTGCCTTCGTTACTACAGTCACACTATTTGGTAATACTGGATAGGTTTTTTTTATCTATTTTAAGCTAAAATCAACTCTGTACTTAAAATCTAAACGATTCGCATACCTCGATTTAAGGTATTGTCAGAGTTACTGAGTTGATTTTAATCAACTTTAACAAAGGAAACCGGCTCATTATGTTTAAGTAGAACAACGTATCGACAAAAAAGCCCGGGAAAAATTAGCCCCGACAAAATAGCGCATCCACAGAATAGCCTGCGACAAAAATAGCCCGGCGACTAAAGAGCCCCTGACAAAACAGCCCACTACTAAAATATATACTAAAAGTAATACAAATTTCTGCCTATATACATGAAACTAGGCCCATCAATTAATTTGATATTCACTTTTTAGATAGGAGAGCGAAACTTGATTTCTGATTTCAAATAAAAAATAATACATCTTTGGTGGTAATATAAAAACTACCGTTTTATTTTGATGGAGTATTTTTGTATACACATTACCTATCCTTTATTTTGCTGGTGTTACTCCAAATTAAGTGATATTGTTATCTTTGTTAATGCAACGTTTCAGAGTTAATTTTGTGTATTTTTGCTTCTTTTGGTTAAAATACTGTATAGATGAAATCAATTGTATTAGGCTTGTCAGTGTCACTGTCATTTATAAATAAGTAACACCAGCAAAATAATAGGTAATATAAAAAATAATATATGTTTATATTCACATTAATCGTTTCTAATAGCGTCGACATTAGTTTTTAATTTTCCATGAGTATTCTGGGGTGGATGATCACGGTACTCTATATTTTCACCGCAGTTAAGACACCTACCGGGAAAAAAACTTTTGATAATTCGATGGCTTTACAAAAATACTTTCTTTAGGTGTGGATTTTGTTAAATTTACAATTTACAAAAAATTTTTGTTGCTTTTCCGATTTTTCAAACTCTTCGTTCATATAGTCATTAATGAAGTACAATATTGTTAAAAATTAAATTAAATTTGGGTGTATTATTATTAAAAGTGTTAATTATGTAATTATTAGGGGTGTTAATATGCCATTTTTTACCGGTAACATGTGTATTTAGTCGGATAAAGTTTAAGCCATATAAAGTTCTAGCACTTTGAAATTTATTCGTTTTCATGATAAAACACAATTATAATGAATGGTTAAGAACAATTTTTTTTAATCGTTAAGAATATTTTTTTATGCGATTAACGGCCAAATATGGTGAGAATGAGGTATTTTATTAATGGGCTGTTTTGTTTAGGCTATTTTGTCGGGTCACGTAAGTAGAACAACTGCATAAAATGAACTACATGACAATAATTACCAATAACCAAGGGTATTCTTTTTTAATAACTGCCATTAATTTTGTGATTACGTGTTACAAATTATTTTATAAATATTGTTCCGACAGTTTCGTAACGGTCTTTCATAAATCTCGGGGTGACACCTCTTGAGTCATTCATTAGCAAGTGCAGACGGGTAACCTTCGATTTGCAGTTGTAGCACAAAAGGTAGAGCCCAATTAACTCACAACAATATTCAAATGGGTCGCGGTATTTCGAGCACATACGCCCAAGTTGCAGCACACTCTCGGCTCGTACACCCACATGACGTGTTAACACAACAATGGAAAGCTCTCGACGTCTCGGAATAGCTTCGATCTGCAAACTAGGACACAACGACTGTTGCCCCAGCAGTGGTGTCCTGCTTCTCAGAAGAAAATAGACCATAAATGGCGCGGTAACGCATYCGGTAATTCATTTGCGAGGAAATCCGAGAAATTATACGAAGYTGGGATGGTTTAATGAATTATAATAATTTCTTTTTCATTGTTGTTAAGGAATTTCCGGCTATTCTTTTTTATGCGTATATGGAATGTTTCCATATTTTATGAGATTTTTAATTAACCACATATTAGGTTTAAAATGTAGCACTTTTGTGAAGGAGGCATGGAAGAAATACTTTAATTTAATACACCCTTTATATGATGTATTCCATCGAAATCTAGTACACTTGTGTTTCTTGTGAAATATAAGGGTTTTAAGTAAATAAACAAGTTTTACTTATTTGTAAGACCGAAATCACAGAAAGTCAAATCGACTCCTTGTTCAAGGTACTACAATTAATTGAACGATTTGGAAGAAGAGGGCTAAGAATCATGAAAAGGAACTAAGGAAACCAGCTTCGGAAGCAAGCAAGAGAATACCAGGAAGTAATTCATTTCCGAAATGCCAACTTGCTATATAGGTACCGTAGGCGTAGTACGAGGAGACTCGTTTGTAAATGTATATTCCGATATTTCAATGTAGTTATGCTTGCAATTATTGTGAGGCGGTGCCGACAAGCATACGGCGCTAGACTTACATCACACTTATTATAACCTTGTTAAGAAGTAATAATTGCTAAGTAATAATTTGTTCTATTAAAACAGCATTGCATTAGGAAACAAAAACTAAGAATTGTGCATTAACATCAGCTACAATTTTTGTCATTATATATACATTATTTTGTTTGTTACAGAATTAGTGCTTAATTGATTACAATTTAATGCAAGCAGTTTAATAGTCATCGCAATAGCTTTAACCGCCGCGTGGGTGGTATTTGTTAGGGTTCCGTAAATATTCTAGTATCAACCTTACCTCATAAACAGAAAACTTTTCTGAAATCGAACACTAAATGCAACTCTTGGCAATAAAAATATTAAACTTAGGAAGATTAAAACAAGTTTTTTTAACTTTCTCTTTTTAATGCCTTTTAAAGCTCTGTGTTACCAGTATTCACGAATTGTTTGTACATACACTCATTGTGAGACATTCAAAATTAATTATTTTGTTCCTGTGTTGTAAAATTTAGTTGGCCTGGGTTTTAAAGTCGACTTTATAACCTAGGTAATATTAAAGGCGTATTATAGGCGGACATTTCTTTTTGCGTATTTGATAAATGTTTTTTTTTCTGACACTGTGCTTTATTTTTTCCAAACGTTGCAAATGGTTTAGTTTTTCCTCTTCGTTGGTAACGTAAGACTTCTGTGTTTTGATCTAAGCCTAAGCAATGGTTATTTTTGATGCAATGATTAGCTAAACCTGTTATTTGTGAGCTTATACTTGCATCGTGTTCATTAATCATATATTTAATGGCTGTACTTGATTGTGCTATGTATAGCATGATGCATTTTAACGTGTTGGTTTTTGGCTTATTGTTAACTAGAAGACCCCTCCCCCAAATTAAACTTATTTACTTCTAATGCTTTAATTCCATAACTATTGAGCCTGTTTTAACCCAAACACTAACAGCTTTATCATTTCTGGTAGCACTTTATAGCATTCTGTGTATTATAGGTATATTGTTTGGTATTCGATTCACAATTTTCTTTTATCGTATCAAGTATGTTAATTATTTTTAAAATGGTATAATATTTACTATCATGTTTATTAAACTGTAAAAAACGGAATGCTTAATTTGTAATGATTGAATTGAGCATGCCGGAATTGTTACACCTGATGATGTCGACTTTATACGTAATAATAATAATACACTCCTCGCTGCAAAGAGTTTTTTGTCCAAATTGAACATGAAAATATCAGCCATAATTGGAAAGAAAAACGACCTCATGGATAGCCCATCGTCTTGCTTGTAAATTATGGAATTGGAATATGTCATTAAACCTACGGAATTCTTCACGCTATATTTGGATCGAAATTCAGCTGCACGCATTAAAATGTTATTGACGGATTTGAATAATTTATATGATGAAATATTAATGTAAGAAACGATCGGTCTCAAAGGTATTCATTTTGTGAATTTTTGCTAGGAATTGGAGCTCGTGGGTTCATTATTCATAATTTGTATTTCTCCTGTTTGATATCAAGTATTCTTAACATTTTAAAATGCTAGTGACGTTTTTCTGGAACTGTCCTGTGGGATCTGAATTAAATTTAGAAAAGGTTGGTAATCATTTACTTTTTAAGTATCAAATAGTTTTTTGCACATTTCGTTTTATATTTATTAATTTAATTTCGACATTTGACCCCTATGACTGGTGTTTTCTCATTTGTTTCTTAGTATTTAATATTACATCTGCACAGCCGTATCTTTTATTTTTCGAATATTAAACTATATAACTTGGGGGGACTCGACCTTGGGGAAATAAATTATGTGGACTCTGTTCTCAATAGGCAAGCTTTCGACTTTTATTGGAAGTCATCGTCAGGGCTTCTACAAGTTACAGCTACAATAATTAAACATTACAAATGTGGAAAACTTACAAAAATTGAGGATGAATAGAAAGCAAACTGAATTAAATAATATATCATGTATCCAACTACCAAGGGGCTTCAACTTGTTTAAATTGTATAAAATTTCCAGTACACAATTACGACTTTTATTTTTCGTATCTTTCTTAGGTATTTTGTCTAAAACTTATTCTGCAAAAATAAGTGAAGTGACCAAAATTTTACACATCCCATTTCTATTAAAATTACCGTTAGTTCGAGCTATTTGAAAAAGCTCGCGAATAAACAAAGTTTCTTCTCAATTATCTTACTAAAAGTACCTCAATATGTTTTTTGCCCATATCAACTGTTTATTTGCAGATTATGTCAAGAAAGGTAATTTGATGTTGAGTTACATCGCTAGGACCGTAGAAATGATCTAAAATCTACTCAAGGTTATTATAGGATTACACAGACTTTGGCAAAGTTAAACAAAGATTGATAGCTCGAGTTAAACGTTCGCAAGATTCACAACATAAGTCAGCGTCAGAGTCAATCAACTTTAAGGATGCTATCTAGTAGCGTAACTGTATTTTACTAGTAGAAGTTGAAATGATGGAGAACAGGTACAGATAGTTATAGACGAGATAAAAAGAAAATTTAATTTTTTATATTTGTTGCTATAGGTCTAAAACTAGCGTGTGCTTTTTGTTTCGACAGTCCAATTATGCTGTGAAACTAGACATGTATTCTAATTTGTTAACCTCTTACCTATCTGTTGCAAATCTGTAATTAGCCCTTGCGCATTTCTTTCACCACTGTGCTATGGAATGGACCTACTTAAAAACTCGATTAGGATACCTTCTTGCTTAAATTAATATTCCGTTGTTAAATATCGCTTATGCAGCTAAATTGGCCGTGGAAAAAAATTGTTTAGCCTAATTCAGCGCCAAGTTGCAGCAGCAGCTCTTGGCGCATTCACTGCTGAAAGTGAACGTGTGCAKCGTTGCATTCGATCCAATTAGAGCGGACCCACCTGGACCGTCATCGATCAAATCTCGTTTCCAGGAGTAAACGGTTCCACGCGTATATTATTCCATGGCATTTCATAACGGTGGCCTTGTGGCACACGTGAAGGTTGTGATGCACCCACACACTGCCTTGGTGCGTGCACAAGCGAAAACAGCTGAATTTCTCGTCGCTAACAACCAGAGAAAAAACAATCAGCATTTATAGGTCAACAAGAATTGCTAATTAACACACTTCCTGGTCGGTGCGATTGAGACTTTTACCCGATTTGTTCAGTATAACTAGAGCGGTGGGGAGCCTTGTATTGGTGCCGGTTTCGTTGAATTATATAGCTAAAGCTTGTCGCACCCACTTTCATAATATTCGAATTCAAAATGTCACAGAGGTTATATGTGAGTCACGAATCAGTAAACACCATAATGAATTCGTATAAAGCAAGTTTGTGTTGGAACCTATACGTTTGCAAAACGACAAATTTAACACACAAGTTCGTGGTTACGGGAAAAATTAATGAAATGTCTCTGATAGTTATTGAATAACAAGAAGGGCTGTTCAAGTTTAACAAGAAGATCAACTCTATGTCGCTAAAAATTGTTTTTGTTTTATGTAGTACCTGTATTTATTCCATTACAATGCATTTCTTCTGCAGATTACATTGGCATTTTAAAGATCTACGCTGCCAAATATTCATTTTTCGTAACAATCTAATTTAATATACTGTAGTTTTGTTGCAACAAACATTATAGTTTACAAGAATAAAGTGTTTCCATGGACCATGGGTTGATCACTGATTAATAATCTCTAGGATAAACTTTTCATGAAAATTACATATTTAGCAACACTTACTTCTTACTTTCCTTTTAACATTATTGCCTTATTCTATTGCAATGCCAGCTTCAATATCATTTCTTTGTTAGTTACCCCAACAATACTTTAATTTCACTTATAAAGTTAAAATGCAAAAATTCATCACCTTTTTAAACCCGACCTTTACCACATTCGCGTTCCTTTAAGTACTGCGAGCAAGTACCGAACACGAGAAAGTACTGAACGTTCAATTCAATCAAAATATGTTTGTTTTCCATTCATTATTCCATACCTATAGATTTTTTAACTTTCTCTCACCGGTTTTCTTTCATATTCTTAATAAACAAAGTATTTAAAAAATGCGTGCCTATATACACAGTATTTTTTCAATCTTATGATGTCGTTGGCTAATGAAGGGCGTATTTTTAGAAATCCACACTAAACGACACGTAAAATTCCCGCGACACTTCTAATGCATATAATAATTAATTTAATGCTCAAATCCACACATCCAGTGCAAAAAATATGTTCTAAAAGTTTCACCCTTGCTCTAGGAAACAGCGGATATATTCTTCCGATGGCTGTGATTCCGCGCCAGGCTGCGGACGTTTTGTAGTGACGCTTTATGACCGCAGTAAATTCATTCTAACTGAAATTTTAACTAAATGTTACATCTGCTAATCTGTCAGTTTAATTGAGTCATTTTGTCTGCAAAAAATTAAATTAAATCCTTCAAAAATCTATTTTTGGTAACTTGGAAACAGCAAATTTAAAAAAAAATACGTTATTCGCAAGTCATCTCCTTATAGTAGAGCGCACCACCATACCAAACTTGTTAAATTAAAACATTTTCAATTTACAGGCAGACGCTAAACGCTAATGGCTGACCTTAAACAGTTTTCTGACTAAGTTTCCTTAGTTTATCGAAATTATTAAATTGTGCATTATGCAGTTTATCACAACTACGAGAGTTACTATACTCTATTTTAAAACTAAAACGAGTGATTTGAACTCGATGAGCGTTATCTTAGCATATGATTTACCAAATGTCAGCTCAGCTCACATTGCACATAAATGTGGGATGTCGACGTTTATTTTAGTTTAACTTGTCATTATCATTGAACCTTAAAAATGATGGAATGCTTTAAAGACTATCGAATTTGTGTCAAAAATAGCGATGATTTTGAGCAAGTCAATGAAACAACTATCTATTAAACTTTTCTACAACTGCTAATACGCTTTAATTGTAGTTAAATCTACTACCTATTTATCGAATAATAAAAAATTATGCATCTACCAGATCAGCCCCGACTTCTAAACACAGTAGTAGGCAATTTAGAATCATTACTTAATTGAAGTAGATTTAATACTTAGAGGACCAAAAGCAACATATGTCTAGCTGTTTCCTGCACCATTAGTGTTTTTAGTTTATGTCTATATTTAGAAGTGTAAAGCTATAATAATAACGTATTTTATCAAATAAATACTTACACTTATTTTAATATAAGTAATTATTTGTTTTTCAGCGGAAGTTAATAGAGTTCAATTTCAGACTTTTGTCTTTATTTATTATTATTTACAGTAAAAACATCATCACTATAAAGTTAAGTACTTGCAAAATTATATGGAGTATTTGCAGTATAAACGTGCTTTCCTATTTACTCCTAGTAGTTTAAAGATAGGGTATAGTTGATACTTATAGCTAATCACAAATGTAAGTAGCAAATCATAACCAAGTTTTGGCAGAAACTGAAAAAAATGTGCTAAGACCCTTGAATTTTTTAAATCGCATAAAATACTTATTCTAATTTCTACATCACGTAGCTTAATTTTGTCTTGCGCCTTTATAATTTAACTATCTTAATACTTTCTTTTTGAAATCACTTTAAAAATGACTAAGAAAACAAACAACTTTTGTACGCAGTGTTAATTTTCAAAATAAAACACATTTTGTTTCCGATGGACCACTTTAACGCCTTAAAAGATATTCATGTTTGCTCAGTCACGTCGGCACATAAATGAGCCTAAAATAAAAGTGAGTGTTTGTGTTTCGGGATATTTTGAAGGGCATGTGTGTAAAGGACTTGCCTGAATACCACCAATTGTGCCACTTCTTTGGACGGGAATTGTAAATATTTGACGTACAGAACAAACAAGTTCTCATAAAAATATAGCATAGGAGTGAATTTCTAGCAATATTTAAACTTGTCAAGTACCGACATCTCTGCTTATTATAACATCCCAAATTTAGTAATAGAGGATGTTGAATGTATGTGAAATTTAGTTAAATACATATAAGTACAATTTTATTGCTCCGACTATTTGGCTAGAAAGCTCGTCTGCATCCCAGAAATGACGAACAGAGTATTGCGTAAAGTAAATCTGCAAAATTAACATGTCAAGCTACCTAATTTCAGGATTTTTCTCTTTTGAAGGTCAAATGAACCTTCCCGTTAGCTTAGCTGTGTGGGAGGTTTGTCTAATATGGATTTGCAATATATTGGCTCTAAAACAAATATTTAAATAACACCTCAAATGTTAGTGGGTGTTCTCTTGTGTACTACTGTGATTAATATTCGTAAGGTCAACTGTGAAGTATGGCTGCAAATTTGTATGATACAGACTTGCAATGATTTAAAGATTTGATAATCGATTTCTAAGTTACATCAACATAACCCTGACAACAAAAATAGGAAATTCGAGAAAATATAATGGAAATATATATATATATATATATATATATATATATATATATATATATATATATATATATATTCTAAAAAGTGCACTGGATTTTGCCCAAATTAAAGATACGGATGAAATATAACTTGAGACTATACCATACATACTGAAACCAGGTTTAATTCTTTAATTAGGTGTATCTTATACGTAACGTAGTTGTGTAAGCAAATGGGAGTTGGAAAAACAACTCCATATGGTTCTATTAAAAACTACAATTCCTACGTAAGCAAATAAAAATCAAGGTTTTGAAGTGCAGAAATCACACAACAGCACTAATACCAGAGCCACCTATACAGTTACAAGAAGCAACGCGCGGTGTTTTCAATAGGTCGAAACAGATGCTGGACGTTGGAACAATGAACTTGTTTTGTGAACGAAGGATCTTGTGAACTGGACAGTATTTGCGCAACTATCATCAGCGTCTACTCAAACCTAACGGGGCAGTCAAATAAGCGCGATACTCAACACGTTATTAATTCATAAGCGATATATGAAATTTAAAAGTGATTAATATGGTAACCGACTGTCAGGTAACTGTGTCTTTGAACGGAGCGCTAAGGCAGTGTGAATGATAACTGTTTTCATCGGACAGAGCTTTTCAGATATTTCCGCGGCCCCGGGCGATTGCAACCGTCTTATGTTGTCGTTAGGCGGTTGAGGTTTTTCAACTTTTACGATGCAGCGATGACTATGGTTTAATTTATGAATGGTTAACTGAAGATTGTAAAATACTGCTTACGAAACATTTTTGTTTTCATTATGATGCTGGTTGTAAGCCTTTGCCATAAACATGAGAGAGCGATCTCGCCGTAATTTTAGAGATATAAATTTATCAATGTTGTCACGACCAGTTCTAAACATTTTTATCAATTTTCAACAACGGTTGTAAAGTATAATATATACCCAACTTTTTCGGTAGACAATAAGTTACCAAATACCGTTCAATACGTTACTTGGTTACGCGTTACTTGGTTCAAAGTCTGTTAATTTATAATTAGAACGTATTGCTTACACAACCGCTTGGTGTCATATGAATGTTGGACATGATGCTACGCCCATTTCTGAGCCTGAAAGTAGTATACGTGTCATATACACGTCACCAATTAACTGTAAGGAGTATCTTAGCTTATTTTCTGGAGGAAACCTTGATTTGCAAAAGCAGTATTTTTTTATCTCATCAATAAGCGAACCGACGTCACAGATGTACTGTATAAGGTCGTTTTAATGTGTTGTATGATTGTTGTTGTGGGTACAACGGCAAACTTGTAGATGAAAAAATATCTTTTGGTCTCACCAGGGCTAACCCGTACTTCCTAGGGCTAAACCAGAAGAGAAATATATTTTTCCATCTAAAAATCTGCCTTTGTACCCACAAAACAATCGTACACGACGCTACAGATTTCGACACTGCTAAACTAGATTGGGTTCCCATGAAAAAGAAATACAGCAAGTGACCTTGCCGAGATCATATTACTCAGTATTGCAGCAATAGAACTAAACGGAAAACGATTTGTATGAACATAACAAGGATATTCTAGTAGGGATCATTTCACTTCACGTAACTAAAATATTATACATTAATTAATTAAAATTGTCTGCACATCTAGATTGTCTTCTTAGTTGACGATTAATGATAACTGTTTGATGTTATTTTTATAGATTGTTCTAGCTCCGTTAAATATCAACCGGTACAGTTTCATCACTGTATTTATAATGTCAGGACATCGTTTACGTTCTTTTCCATTCACTTAACAACAATTTATGTGGAAGAATTTGACCCTTTTTTAAATCCAAACGATAAAGGGTTGGTTCCTAATCTCTTTGTTAAAGTTGATGTTAGCTAAAATCAACCTAGTACTATAATGACAACACCTTAAATTGGGGTATGTGATCAGTTTAGATTTAAAAAAATATAGTTGATTTTAGCGTAAAATAGAGAAGAGAAACCGGCCGGTTTAATGCAACAAGTAAACAACAATTTTGAATTCTCAATAAATCACCCCAATTTTCTAGTCATAATTAAAAGTGAAGATATAAGATATATAACCGTTACACTAGCCAAAGCTACTTAATTTTGTTACAATAATACAAACTGTCTGTTCGCAGTAATGTAACAGGTTTCTCAAACTTGGGGGTTGGGGTGGTGTTTGATTATAACAATTTTCGTTGGTCGTAAATAAATGTTTTGAAATTGGTAGGCACACTTAACATTTTTACCTGTAATTTATATATATAGTAGAAGCAGGAATATAATAAATTCATATTTTTATGGTGTATAAAATATTCAAACAACTAAAAAATACGAAAATAAAGTAACTTCCTTCAGGAAGTAGTTCCCGATAAGGCAGCTATATGGCTTTGTTGTTTTGTAAGTTTATTGCTGGTAGATGGTACTGCTGTCTACTTTTCCATACTTTTTCACTAACTGAAAAGCATTATTTTGTATAGTTTTGATGATTCTTGAAAATTAAAGGGATCGCCAGCGAAATTTGAGCAAAAATTAGCGCAATAAAACTGTTGACTTACTTCATTGATGAATGTTACAAGTAGTTATTACGTTAGTAGGTATTTTACAAAATTAAAAATTGTTCATTACCGGCATTATTCATTACGAAATATTTGCAATGCAAAAAGAAAATAAACAAATTTTGTTTACTAGAGGTATTAATTTTCATAATGACTACTTATATGCAAGGATCGCTTACACGGGAAAACTTTAGGTATGGATAGATTTTAGCTATTTATACAAATTCAACTGGTTATTTCTGTACATATCATACATGGTAATGGCTACCTTTTACTGCCTCCTCGTGCCATCTATGCTTATTTAAATTTTTATGTTAAAACTATTTAATTTAAAATTTGGACAATATTAAGATGCTATGGGTGTATTGAGTGCTAAATAAATAAATGTTTGTTTCTATTCATATTTTTACGAGTTTTACGAGAAGGTTCGCGACTGAATTTCCTTAATACGATATTCTTGCGATTAAATGTTTAGTATTGTGCATTGTATAACAGGCGGTTTCTGTTCTTAATTTCTCGTCCATTCATAAACCGAATACTATCTTGCAAATCGTCGTGTCGAAATCTACGAATCAGTGGCTTCCTAAAGTTAATTTCGTAACACACCTACACCTTTTCATCACGGCTTGCAAAAAGTGAGCAGCTGTCCAAACAGTGCGAACAATTTTCTAAAATTGCTAGTTTCGAATATCAGCTACACAAGCATACTGAGAATTAAACACAAATAATCAAATTCCGACAACTAGAACCTCGTACTTTGCTTCTGATGGCCAAATTCACAAACATGTGTGCAGTTGCAGGAACTCTTATGGCGCCCACGTTGGAGAAAGTGGTGACGTCAGTGGCCGGTCTCCTTGCAACTGACTTAATAAGTACAAAAGCCGCCGCGGGCAGCTATAACTTTGTCGCTATACGAACACGGCCCGGGATACCCGACTGTAAGAAAGTTAATGGTATTGCATGGCATTCGACTTATGAAATTGGTAACGAATTAATGGTATTAAGAGGAGCAAAATTCCAACAAGTCTTTTAAATTGCTTATATAGTGTGGCAAATAGAAGCAATTAGTGTTATAGCAACGGAATATATAGGTACCATAGCCTTTTAACACTGATATGAGGAAGGCAATAAAGAGCGTAGATAAATTTTCACTAAAATATCCAGCATTTGGTACGTAATGCGCAACAACAAAACACAAAACAAATATATTACTTGTTCTGCAACCTCTACCTAAAATTTATTTCGACATTCATAAAACTTTTTAAATTAATTTAGTTAGTATTGTAAATGACAGTGGCCTTTGAAATAACGGTTTTACTATCCTCTTTACAATAAAATTCATGGGAAAGCTACTCATGTAACAATTATAGTGTTACTGCAAAATCGCTAACAAATAGATACACTCACGAACAGAATATATCTAAAGGCTGTAAAATAACTGATATAAAAAAACATAAACGTTTTTAACTGCTACCAGGAATTGCGCAACGTTCACTAACGTTTCAAAAAACAACTCCATAACACTAAACTGTCCGTATGTGGGTATGTATTGTAGTTGAAAAAGATTACAATTTTTTCCGCATATGCAAATTTGAATTTGAATGCAGATATATTAAAATTAAATCTTTTTTAGTTTACATGCAAACGTATTAGCACCTTTCCTTGACTCGAACTGAGCACAGATTTATTAAACATGCACATGGTTTAAACCAGAAAATAACATACAGATATAAAAGATAAATTGCCAATTCGCTAAGAATATTTTTGACACAATCTCTCATTATGTATTAGAACTATTAAATCGCAGTACATTTCAGTCACATGCATCAAAAGGATTATGTACTGGAACCACTAAAAGCTATCGGTACCAACGGTTCTCCTAATACAAAAGTAAAACTATTACCTACAGGTGTTGAGAAAATGATATGCTTTCAATTTTTTGTATCCAGGCACGTATCGAGTATTTTCTTCAGGACATATGTCGCAAAAAGCTTCCAAACCTTTTCTATTGTATCATCTATTAATAAAATGAAAACGAAATTGTTGCAATTTAAAAATAGTATACTAAAGAACCACTTTCATAAGACACAATTTTGTCGCACGCACTTACACTGCCTTTTAAGAAACGGATTTTTTCTATTATTTTGTATATGTTACGTCTTTCCGTATTCTACACAAGAAAAGGAAATTTTATACAAATCAAAAATTTAGGTAATTTTACTCTACCATGTTTAAGTTAGCGACGTGATGATTTTGACAAGGCACAAACGCAAACTTCAAATCATTGGTTTTATTTTATAAGCTTTTGTAGGGGTGTTCGAATTTTGTTTTACAACTTAACAACTGCTTTACCTATAGTAGAGAGGTAATGGTAATTATTCATCCATAGTGAGGCTGAATTAGATGACATGAAGTGTACACCCTCCTAGCTGCTGGAAAACATTGCAATAAATACCTAGTTATATACTGCAAAAGATTAGTTTTAGTT
This sequence comes from Rhyzopertha dominica, assembly GCA_025024175.1. Taxonomy (NCBI): domain Eukaryota; kingdom Metazoa; phylum Arthropoda; class Insecta; order Coleoptera; family Bostrichidae; genus Rhyzopertha; species Rhyzopertha dominica. The sequence goes on along the minus strand of QCXZ01000138.1, from coordinate 31,776,841 downwards.
TAATTTTTGGAGTTATAGCGCATACTTTAACAGTTAGGAGTTGAAGTTTCATAGCTTTAATTTCGAAATGCAATTTTTTACATAATGACTTCATTAAGATCGCAAAATAGAAAAAGCCACTAAAGCGCAGGGATGCTTATAAAGACGTATACATTACCTACAAAACATACGTAATAGGGACGCTATAGGGGATGTGCTTCTTTGTTACTATGCAAAGTTATGATTTAATTAACGATTTTTGTATTCCCACTTATAATCCACTTTTTCCAAGGTTTAAACTTTGGAAAGCAAAATTAAACCTATTTTCGCTGCAATCTATGATGTTCTCATGTAATTTAGCTTCATGTATGGTACCTATTAATTATTAATTATTATGAGTGCTTGCTTAAGGTATCATGTGAAGCAATGCAACAGCTTGTCGTTAATATTCTTAACTCTATAAGTGCAAAACTTATTGCTATTATTGCATTTTACAACGTACTACGGGAGGACAGAAATAATATATCGCATTAAAAGTCAGGATATCTTAAGAATCTCCAAATGCTTAATAATTGTATCCTATTCGAGCAATGCATGAGCTATTCTCTCCCCTTGTATGGAAAGCCTACCGTTTCCTTATTGCCAATAGATGTGACGTCAGGTCATTATGATTTAATTCGGATAAGTTACACGTACCAGTTGGTGTTATATATTTTGAAAATCTGGTTGTTGTATTTATTGTACATATTATGTGTGCCCGTTTTCTTTTTCTATAAGCAAGCAAAAAGTTGGGAGACTACCACAGAAACCCGAGAGACGCGAATATTCTAAATGCGTCTTGCTGCCAGTTCGTTTTGAAACGTTTACAGATCTTGAATTTCCTATATACCTATACTGAAATCTTAATGTCACTAGGTAGATTTCAAATCAAATTTACGTGTACCTATATTATGTTTTGGCTAATTTTTTAGTTAGATCTCAATTAACCACAAAATTACACCAACTATATGTAGAACAAAATCCACTGTGAGATACCTCAAAGCAAAATAAAGAATAAAAAACGACCGATCGTGTACAAAGACTAACAACGGCGGCAAAATAAGTAAGTTTTGAACCTTTATATATGCACAACTACCTTTACGACTTAGATGTTACCGCATCTCTATTTAAGGATAGGCATCCAAACCAACGCTATGCGGTTTTAAAATAGGTTGCTGCAACTTGATATATCAATTAAGAGAGTTGGAATTAATCAGTAATTGAATTAGATATAACCATCGATCTTATATTTAGTATTTGGTATTATAAGGTAATCAATATTCAGTTTCTAACAACAAGAAATAAAAGCAACAGACTTGTCCATTCACTTTAAAGCAATGAATAGTGAGAGATGTTACTTGAAACACTAATCACGAGATTATATTGAAAAACGACTAATAAATAAAGGCATTTCAGTGTCTCAAGACCTTTACAGCCAATACATTTAGTTGATGGTTTTCAAATTTATACTTTCAAGCCAAGGCAAGGCGTGTACTCGAAAGAGAAAACAGCGGATTATAAGATACAACTGTAAACCTCGCCGGGGTTTGAGGTTACGCTCGTGCGCTAGCGTTAAAGTCTCCAGACAAATATCAATCCGGGAATCTCAGACTCGATGGAGGGTGTGCAGGAAGTGGATGATGGCAAGGCCAGATGCGGGAATAAGGACGTATGGAAAAGGTAGAAAACACTCTCGACTTTTATTCCGCGCAAAAAATATCGTTTTCTCGTATCCACGAGCGTTGCCGGTGAGCGTATTTAGGTCGTGCTCGCTTGATTTCACTTCTCACCGTCCCAGCTGCAATTCTGTCTCTGAAAACACTATCACTGCAGTTCTTGCACCAGTTCCTGCCGTGAAAATCGATCTCGGGACACACAAGCACACGTTAGTTTAGCCCGGATCGAAAGTCTTCGTTTAGGGGGTTAAGGGTGGCGAGAGGAAGGTGAAGGATTCGTGGATCACCTAATCTAAGTACTTACCCGTCGCCATGGCCGTGATTCGCCAGGGCTCTGTGCCCCTAGGTGTCCAGTGTTAACACGGGGCCGCACTTCTTCTAGCTCACTCAAAGTCTCGCGATGGACTGACTCGCGCCGTCCCAAGAGGTTCAGCGTCTTGGCGGTGGCCGTGAGAGGTGCACCGCGATTGGCCGAGGCCTGCGTGAGACGGAGTCAGTCACTCCGGCGGTCGTCGAGCCCTGCTGAAGATGCTCCTCGCAAACGCTGGATCGGAATTCAGCGGAGGGCCTATGTAGCTGATTCCCGTGTGCATGCCTGCAACTTCAACTACCCTTCGACTTCGAACAGATCATCTTAGTGGGACGAAACTGGTTCAATATGGGAATATTTGATCATTTCTAATCTTTGAATTATTTCGAACAGATAGTTTCCATTTCCCAATTAACTGAATTAAAAGCAATTTCAAACGATGGTAGGTATACAATATTATTAAATCATATCTCAGTCGACATAAATTATATGTTACATAGGGGGTGTTTCAAAATTCGATGTCATAAAATCGGGTACATGCTCCTGAAGTGAAATTATGACAAAAAGGTTATATAAATATGGGTCCGGAAATACTTCGTTTTTGATATACAGGGTGTTGAAAGTACAAAAGAGTTTTAATTGTTTTTAATTTTTGAGAAAACCATTTTTCAAAACTTTGCAATTTTTTTCTAATGGACGATGGCCAATAATTTGGCATAGAACACTTTTTCATACATAGCGCAGGGGCGGTTTTATATTTCTAGAAGGGGCAATAAATGATGAGCAATAAAGGTACCCTTATTTCATGTCGCTATAAAATGAGTCGTTTTTAAACAAATCTAGAAATTGCGTTTTCATACATGTTAGAGCAAATTAAGCAAAGAAAACAATTATTTTTGAAAAAAAGGAGTTTTCAAACTTAACAATAACAATTAGAAAGTTAACAGAAAACAAAAAGATTCTTTACAACAAATGTCTAAAATATGTCCACCGTCCATCTCGGTACATCGGCGAACTCTTCGAAATAACGACTGCCGAACACGTTAAAAAATTCCGAGATTATTACGAATTTGGTTGCAACCATTGAAAATCGTTTCTCGCAGTATAGAAACGTCGGCGTCGTTGTTGAAGCTGCATACACAGTTGCATAAAGTGCACCACAGATAAAAATCTAGGGGATTCAGATCAGGAGAACGAGGCGGACATGACTGAGGTCCACCTCTTCCAATCCATCTTTGCCCTAAAGTGGCGATCAAATAGTTTCTTACAGTAACCATGAGTTGTGAAATGTGGAGGCATATCTTCTAATAAATCCGGCAAATCAGTTTGCAAGAATTCAAGGTATCTGTCCCCATTTAATACTTGTGGCAAGAAAATGGCCCAATCAAATTGTCACCGACTATACCCACCCAAACTTTTAAACTAAATTGCTGTTGTTGCTGTTGCCGTCTCTTCTAAAACCCGCCTCATCAGTAAATAACACCACACTTCCAAAATTAATATTGTCAGCACATTTATCAGCGGCAAAAGTTAAGGCGTGTATGATAATCTAAGGGCGGGGAAAAGTCCTGTACAACCAAGTAATAACATGAATGCAGTAGTTGCTCCGATAAAACTCTCCAAGTTGTGGAACTTGATATCCTCAAATGCTGTGTAATTTCTCACTGCATAGTTTAAGTCCACTTGACGTAAAAACACCTTCTTCTGTTTCGGCTGCTCTTGTTGTCCTTGATATTCCTCGGACAGCACCGCTTCTCAAAAAAGTGCCTAACAAGTGGATAGAATAATAACAGTGAAATAAAATAAAATGGACACCATGTACACTCGCCTTCAGAAGTAATGTCGTACGGGACGGTGGCGAAAATAGCGATGCGCCCATTTCGCTGCAACCCGATATTCAGTTGCGGACGACGTAGATGTCGCAAAAGAAGAGATACATACTTCTCCTTTCTTTAATCCTCAAGTGGTACACTCAAACAAGTTTAAGACTGTATTGGACAGGAAGCACGACTGTCTACTTGACAGACTAAACGGGTTTAGCAATTATTAAAGCACAAGTTAACTCTTTAAATTCTGATGCATGAAGGAAGCCCGTTTAGTTCACCATTTACATGCAATATTAAGTTTTTAATAAAATTCATATTTTCTCTTCTACCATTCCACCTCCTAAAAAATTTTAAAATCAGCTTATGTTCATGTGATATATGTCTTCTTTATAAAATAATACAATAATAAAATTGTAGTAAGTTCATTTAATACAGAACAGTACGTGTTGCAACCATATATGTAGATGATTTCTCGCATTAAAAAATATTTAGCTTTCAGTGCTCATTGCTTTGATAATTTCTATTTTTTTTCAACAAAAACTATCCCGCGGCCTATTAATATCGATGCTTCGTTCTTCTTCCATCAGGAAGACGACGATAAGAAAATACTTCGTGATACAATCTTTTTGCCTCGACACAATTTCCGTGTAACCGTCCAAACATTATATATCGGCCATTTCTTCATTTGAAAATTTTTCCATTATTTTTAAAACAAAAGGCACCCAAGAAACGAACAAGCACAATAAGCAAGTAAAACAAACTGTCCAAATAATCTCTGTTTATCATTAAAACAAGCCACCCAGATTCTATATTGTAATGAATCTTAGAACAGTAAAGATTTAGCAATCATATTGGTATTTGAAAATATTTATTTACTCGTATTTGTAAAAAAAACCTACGCTTTTCCCAAAACCGCCATTGCTATGAAAGCAAATCCTATGGCTGATTATTTACTATAATCTGCTACAATGTAATTGAAGAAAGTCTTAAAATAAGAAATGTTCAATTTAAAAAAAATAGGAAAACATGACCTTTTTGCTCAGTTAGCTATAACGTGTATGGAAAACGGTCTCTCGATTTTCTCGAAAACGATTCATTTTAACAAAATGTAATAAGAATGCCTTTTTTGTTCAGATTTTGTTGCACTTTCTAAAAATTATAACTCGATTTTCAGAAATTTGTAAAAAAATGTTTTAACCAAAAAACCCCGCTGCCCTTCCCACAACGCCGACCCTGCTTAAGATATAAATAAGTACTCTTTGTCAAATTATTAACCATAGTCTATTAAAACATCTTTCCAAAAATTGTCCAGTTCGAAAAACTCATTTTTTTAATAGAAAAATACATTTTTTTGCTCTATTTGCTCTAACACGTCTGGAAACAATTTCTATGGATTTGTTCAAAAACGACTCATTTTAGCGACATGAAATAAGAGTACCTTTTTCGCTCATCATTTATTGCTCTTTCTAGAAATATTACTTCGGTTTTTAAAAATTTMCAAAAAAATATTTTAACCAAAAAACCCTGCTGCCTCTCCCACAACGCCGCCCCTGCTTTATATACGAAAAAGTGTTCTATGCCAAATTATTGGTCATTGTCTATTAGAACATCCTTCAAAGTACTGCAAAGTTTAGAAAAACGGTTTTCTCAACGATCAATTTTTTTTTGTATCTTCAACACCGCGTATATAAAAAACGAAGCATTTCTGGACCCACGTTGATAAAAACTTTTTGTCATAATTTCATTTCAGGAACATGCACATGAATTTATGACGTCGAGTTTTGAAACACCCTGTGTAAAGATTTTATACCACGCCACTTTATTTTTGTTTTAGTTGTTTTATTTATAAATGATTTATTATTAACTTTAGAATCTAATCATCTGCTCTTTGCTGATGTCTGGAGAGGATAAATGTATGGTGTTGTAGTAACAGATTATTCGTGTAGCTAAATGGTGCACTGCAAACCGATTACCTTTTAATGTTGATAAGTGTAAGGTTTGCACTTGTACCATTGGAAGGGATCCTTTAACATTTAATTACGCAATTGAAACTGTGCGATGTAATAGCATTACAGATCTTGGTATATATAGATTCAACTGTAAAAACTGCCTACAAGGATCTAGGTTTTATTATCGCAACTCAATATGGATTAATAATGTGACAAAATAAAATCTTTGTATTATTCCCTGGTTCGTTCTAAAGTTAGAATACTGCAGTCTAATGTGATATTCACGTTATCAAATGCACACACCATATTGAAAAAAATCAGAAGCGGTTTATTACATTTTTATCTATCCCACTGACAATCATTATCTGCTTTGAAGATATACGCACATGTTGTTGTTCGAAAGATTTAACATCAATTATCTGCAAGCTAGGATGATACAAGCTTAATGTTTCTGTCCAAAGTGTTTCATGGTGCCACTGACTGTCGCCCTTTGCTGGCATTACTTAATGTAAGAGTACCCAGGCCGGGATTTCCAGATGCTGGAATTTTTGTTGTTTCAATGCTAGAACGAATGTACCTGTTAATTCGCCTATCTGTCTATCTAAACACTGTGGTATCCGTCATGATAAGGTTAAAATTTGTTAATGATTGCAGGGACGAAACAGTTGATGTATGTAGGTATCACTGTGTAATTTGGCATATTTGTTACCCCAATTAAGAAGTGTGCGTTACTTGAAATTTTCTTTTTATATTTACTATTATTATTATTGTTATTACCTATTATTAGAATTTGTTTTTATTATCATTATTGTTATCTTTTATTGTTTTATTATGTATTACCAATCACCCTTCGCACTATGCTGCATGCAGGTATCCAAAAGGACGGCGGATTTCTGTAGTTATGTATATGTCCTAGTCTAGGCCCAGCGAATGAAGACCGCTTTTCAAATTCTTCGGTATTTCAGCAGTATTATGTGGATTAGATGCAATAACGCGAGCCTATGAGAAGAGACCTAGCCAAATAATTTATTGGGTTCGTTTCCGCAAAGACCCAAATAATATCTTCCACCCTAAATGATCGTTAAGGGACATGAATACAATTATATCAGAAGCCCTGCACTGTGAGGTTATGACAAGCAAAATTACAACGTAACGACATTGAAAATGGACGAAAGTTTTTCATCTATAACCTGGAAGGCATACATTTTTGGTACTTTTTTAACTTATTAGCTTAATTTGTAAAATAGCTGCTAGACAGATTAATTTTATATAATTTGGAGTAACTATTTCTTCTTTATTCTCATACTCATTTTTCTAGTCAGCAACATAGTCTGAACTTTTTGTTTAATATATTATATACTATAGTTCTATTGTATTTCCAAATCTGTTTCTTGATAAATTAAGCTTGTGTATGTAATTTTCAGTCCCACATTTCAACTTACGTTCTATTTTGATAGAATTTGCTTTGTTTTTTCAGGCTGCTGCGACATAATATGTTGTTATGCTTAACCGAAACTTATTTATTCTGTTATAACTGAAAGTTGTATAGTTTGTTATAAATGTCTATACCTGCTTATTTTGTAGAAATGCCTAGGAATATAAAGCATTTTTGGCAGAGTAATAAATACCACGGAACACATATGGGTTATGCTACATCTTTTATCTGTCAACTATGTTGTGGGTAATGTACAACCTACTGGGTTCTAGCCACCTTCAATAATTCCTAATATGGGAGACGAACGTGGAAACGAATTAAAATCTATTTGCGGAGTCTTGTGTGATTTCTATTGTATTGTAAGGGATGTAGATCATGCGGTAGGTTTTGTTGTTTTTAATTTAGCTTATAGATAAATATGTATTTTTTTCTTCTTTTGCTGGTTTACTCCAAATATTAAAACTATATTCTATTATGCGACGTTTATATTCTATCATTTTTTATAGTATTTCATTATCAAAGATATATGTTTTATAATTTCAGAATTGTATTATAAAGTAGAAAAAATAATAAAAGCTTGAAAAAGGTGGAAAATTATCCACCGAAACGTCGCATAAAAGAATATAGTTTTAATATTTGGAGTAAACCAGCAAAAGAAGAAAAAAATACATATATATAAAAAAATAACTCCAACAAAATAAAAGAAGATACTTATAGATAAAATAAAGGATATTATCTGAATATTTTATCTTAAAATTATTGATGCAATATGGTTATTTTGTGGTAAATTTATAGTAAGTAAAATATACTTTAAGAAAAAACTGAAAGGATTATCAAAAAAGCCGGCACTTATAGGACATCACGGGATGACATGAAGCGTTTTTCTTCTAATATAAACAAAATTTTACAAGATACTTTCATTACGAAATATGCTTTGCAAAACATCGACGTTTAAGCGAAAAAGATGGTCATCCAAAAAGTGTGACAAATGCATACTTTGAGTGCGTGACACAAAATCCCAAAAATACTTGGAAAGGGAATCTGCAGTAAGAAATGTCATTCAAATTCTAAAGTACGTTGAACGTCACTGTACGTGAGAGCGCAATTGGTTGTACATCCCTAATGACTGTAGGGGCGAACTTACAAGAAAGAAGATGCAAATAACCATGTAATATATCACTACTTTTGGGAAATCTGCATAAATTACTTCAACAGTTTGTCATTAACTGTTTACTATTACCTCAGAAATAAAAATTTACTGGAATTCGAAGAAATACTGATACTTTTCAAAGGCTGCTCTGGTCAAAATAAAAACGTTACTATAGTGGGAATGCTAGCCAATTGGCTTTATGGGGAATCTTCTCAGACAACTAAATCAATATAGTACATATTTCCCATAACACTGGCCGATAAGATTTTTGTAACACAGTTCATCCCAATGTTTACAATGATAATACCTTTCTAATAGAATAGAAAAAATAAAAAGTATTAATAAATCCCTGTAATAAGTCTACTTTTCAATGGATTCGGTAAAACCTTTTATATTGGCAGGTAGTAAATTTTATGAGAAGTTATTAAAAAGACGGTGCATTTGAAAATAAATGTAACTTAGAATGGATCAAAGATATTCCTTTATTAAGTTTTTCTTTGTTTCGGATTGATTGATTCTGAAAAATAAGACGACGTATCACACATAGTTGTCGAAAAATTGGAAAAATTTCAAAAGTGAATCAAAACAACTTTGACTAGTGGCTTTACAAAGCAACAAAACTAGTGGAAGTTTGTGTAATACAATTTTGAAACTCGGAATATCCTATTTCTGACATATTTCTATAAACATACAATAATTTTGTGGAAAAGTATGGAAACAAAACTTTACTCAATTAGTGTAACATACGGCAGAAGCTAATCACTATATAGTCTATGATAATATTTTCTTGGAAAGATCGCTGTCTCTTGAAAACACTGACAAAAGGTTATAAGTCTGATGTCTCGATTACACCTGTAATCTTTGTCAAAGACGAAGAACCTCAAAAATTTGCCTGACACAAGTTCAAACAAAATTTTGTAATCGAAACGTCAGGCTTATAACTWTTTGTCAGTGTTTTCAAGAGATAGCGATCTTTCCAAGAAAATATTATCATATATTATGGACGCTGAAAGCATTCACCCTCGTATACTATATAGTGTGTCATCGTCATGCCAGGAACAATGGTCAGACAATCGGAAAAGTTGGCCAAGGTATAAAGGTGTTATTGAAATTCCCTGATTTTTAGTATATTACGATACTGAAATCAGATTTTCAATTGGGTATTATCACTTTTTTTGAAAATTACGTAAAATGAATCTTGAAGTGCATATATATCGTACGCCATATTTAAAAAAAGAAACAAAAAAAATATTTGTAGGTAGAGAATTTCAGGACTGAAATTCGAATCTTAGGAGTCACCGCCAAAACGCTTCTATCCAAGGTTATTCAACTCGTGACGTCAAGTGTCTTGTAAACATTACCGAGGAGCGTGCTGTTTAATGGTGTAGTATCAGTCTTGTACTGGAAAACCTTTTGTTTGCTGTTTATTGGAAGGACGGTGTAAGAGGTCGTACCAAAAAGTGGTTTGTGTAGTTTTACAAGCATCTATTATGTATGGAAAACAAAACAAGTGTTGTTTTGTACATGGTTATAAAAGTACTTCAGTCAGTACAGCTAACAAAATTTTTGTAACCGTTCGTCGAGATTATCAACGTATGAAAAAGCTGTTTAAGGCCCCTAGACGTGATATACCGAAATCGCAAAGTTGGTTTTTCTGTTGTGAAGATCATCTTAATTCTTACTGTAAGTTTTCTTATTCTTTTTGGGGTTATAAGTGTTTACCATTCATTTTCCATTTTGTTATAGCTTGAAGAGGATATGAAAAATTATAMGCGTTTTAAGTTGATAGAGGGAAATGTTATAATAAAGAACGACGTTATTCCCCATATATTCGACTGTTAGCCAGACTGGAAACGTGCCGCAAGAGCCACGAAAATAAATGGCAATTTATATTTATTCTGATCTCTAAAACAAATGTCAAGTTCAGGGTACATTTTTGATTCCTACATTTTTATATTTACAAATAGTATGTTTTCAACAACCCACTGTGATCAAATTATCAATGCTACGTTAATTTGATAAAAAGTTTACTTATGCTGTTGCGTTTACGTTCCTCTTCTCCGCCGCGTTGAGTCGCTCGTCGCTGTACACAAATTCCATAACAATGAACATGTGCTTCAGAAGTCATAACTCATGAGTATTTCACTTTTTCTTGGGGTATTTTAATTCGCTTGTCATAAAATGAACGCAAACAACAAACTGATAAATTGACGGGCTAAGGCTGACCCGTGATGCGCTGACCCCAGATGTAAACAAGCGGCCATTTACAAGACACGTGACGTCACGGCTAATGTGTTCGCATTTTGGCGGTCCCTTTAAATATTCACATTTTTAATATTAAAAATACACCTTACGATCCATTTTTTCGAATTTATAAGCTGTCACAGCTGTTGTGTGGATTTTTATTTAATAAAATGGCAAATACCCAATTCAGAATGACAGACCCAATATGGCGGACGAATTTTGGTAAAAGTCACAATATTTTTTAAACTCGGTATTTGAGAGCTCTTCAAGTTGTTGGTTACAATCAGTGACGGGCAAGGTGAACTATTCCATCAAGATATAAGGACAATATGGAAGTACATTATGAAGTAGTATACGGAGGATACATTTTTTGTAGAAGCAAAAAAAAAACGTGGATCATCGTTAGGTTGGATCTGTGCAACGAACCCGATCCATTGAGATATTTTCCGGGTATTAATAAAATGATTTTGAGGCCGAGAAGCAGATTTCTCGGGATCAAGTAAATCAATCAAACCATCAACGAGTTCAGTCCGTTAAGCTGTGCTCCAGCTATGAATGTGACCGACGGCAGACTTCAGACATCGGACGGACAAAAGTGCGTACTAAATGTAGTGGAAGATGCACTATAAATAGAATTAGTGTATTTCAAATAAAAATTTTTGATGTTGAAATGAAATACAAAAATATTAGTCATATATGTTCTGATTTACGACTGTCCTTTGTGGCGACCAACGTCAAGTCATACAGAATTAAATTTTAAATTAGTTCTGTTAAAGAAAATAAGCATTCCGTCGTGATCAAAGCAGATACAACACGCAACAGTGCGTTAGGGTAACTTCGAACCATTTCTTAAGAAAAGGGTGCCTTATCAAACTACTGCTGAAACAAAAATTTACCTGAAGAGCATTTTGGAGAGGTACAGAAGAGAGTATACAATGAGCAGAACTAAACGTAGATAATAAGAAAACTGAACAAAATTCTGTGAAAATAAATGAATTTTACGTGAAATTCAAACTTTTAATAAATTTTTTAAGCTTAAAGTTTTTTTGAAGAATGTTATGAAAACCTTGTTAACCCTAACCTAATAGCTTAAGTTTGTTATATTTATATATTTATATAAAATGTATACGAAGACTAACAATATTCAATATTTTGTAGCAAAACTGCTCTTATCAATTTTTTGTTATGGTAGAACATTAGAATATTTTCTTATTCAATTAGAAGCCTAATATATTAATTTACAAAATATTTATAGACCCTTTTCGTCTAACAGTTAGCAGAGTCCTGAGCTAGAAGCATGGAATTATCAATTATTAAACTATACCGTTAGGCTTCTCACATTTTGTTAGTTTATTTGTTGCTAAAAGCACAGGAAACTATAATAAACATATCTTAAAAGTCGCGAAATTTTTAATAACAGGTGTCAGAGGAAGTTAACAATTTGCGAGAACGATGTAATCCTGAGTGACTTCAATGCTAGATCTGAAATCAACAATTTCCTCATTGCGGATAGTTCCTGAATGAGTTGTTAAAATATAAATAACCTTTGGGTAATGACGAGCAATTAGTGGCTAAGGATATGAACTGTTCAAACATGATGAGTGGTTGCAGGTATGTGGCGGGTGTTAATAATTATTTCAGACATATTAACAAATGATGCACTTTAGAATATTATATGCGGGATCCGCTGGATGAATGTCTAAAGTGCGAATGCAAGCGACAAGGTTTCTATAAATATGTTTGATAAAACATTCGTCTCCATCTATAAGGGTCAAAACAAATGTTTTCATGAAACAAGCGTTCTGTTGGCATCTAACAATATATATTTGAATGAATTTAGTTTCATTTAATCGAGTTTATGCCACATCAAGGCACCGAACTTTTTCCTATTGGACCTTCCAAATAAACAAATTAAATCTTAGGGTGATTGAGGATAAACAATTGCTTTCTGAGCCCATATACAGTGCGCGTATATAGTCTCCCTTCTGGCCATTCTGTTAGCTTGTGAATGTGTTTAATTATAATAAGATTCGGGTAAGGMGATGTGTTTTTTTTAATACACAGAGAGAACAATTTGTTTGGAAGAAATAAATATATTTACGGCAAACAAATTATTTGTTTGTATATGGCGAAGTAAATGACTTGTTTGTTTCAAACCTTCAAAATTCTTGAAGCTGCTAAAATAACATTTATTTAACATAATATATACAAAGCTTTAAATTAACTTTTGAAACTATTAAATCAAGAATAATAATTTCCTTAGTAGAACACAGTATTTGTTTCACTAAACCATGAAGATGTTTGGAATAAACATATGATTAAATTTGACTGAAACAAATATTTGTTTGGAATCAGAGAATAGGTAAGTGATTCTCTGCATACCAAATAAATATTTCTTTGCAGTAAAGATATCACTGATTTAGTCCAATGAAACAGCTATTTCCTGGAATCAAACAATTGTTTGATTGAAAGAATTGATATGCTCAATTCCTTATCTCTGTTATTGCAGCAATCTGCATGTGAATTTTAATGAAATATATAATTTTTAATTAGATTGTATACATATTGCATTCAAACAAGCCCTTTAAACATATAAATAAATGGTTTTTAAGTTAAAGAAATAAATTTTGATTAACCCACTTCGACATGTCTATGTATTTTATGCAAGTGTATTCTTGTGGCTTCCTGTTTTTTATAGAGCGTGTTTCTTGTAATTAAAAATGCAATATGTCACACAATTGTAATTGGTTTAGTAAAAAACATCTGATTTAAATCAGCCTAACCTACACAAGACCATTGACAAGGTAAATTTTGCTACTTATATGTACGAATATAATGCAGACGGAAAGTATGATATTTATTTTAATTTAAAGGACAATCACAAATCTACTGCTTTCTATAGCGTGATGAATGTGTTCCATTTTAGTATTACAAATATACTGAATAAATAACGCATTACTTGTAATAGCAGTTTGGTACAAATAGGGCACTTCATTGAGCAGACTTTACTAACATATACCTACTTCAAGATGTAGAGAAACAACGCAGTAATTAATATCCTTACGAATCATAGATGGCCATTTTGTAACAGAGCTTGCGTTAACGATCATGTGCTTGTTTGAATGCCTTATTTTTCACATCATATTAAGCAAATACTTTATTTAGGCTTCATACTTACTTTTAAAATCTGTGGCCATCTTCCTCTTTTGTTTCACAATTTAATGAAATAAACTGACAATAATAAGAAACAAATAATGACGGTTTTTCCCGATTTACCTTGATACATTCTGTCCAGTGTCCAACCATGGTTAAAAAAGCGGAACTCCAAACTTCCACTTTGGTAGCGGCACGCGCAAATTCAAACAATTATTTCTTTGTATCCAAAAACACATTGTTGCATTAAAGCATGATTTATTCTGTTAAAATACTTGTTGTTTGCTGTAACAACAGGTGTGTTTGAGTTGAACATTTAAATAGTTAAATAACAAAAAGAACCACTGATTTAACGAAAGATATATTTATTAGAAACAAGCATTTACTTTTGTAAATATATTTCTTCAAAGCATTTAATTTAAATATTTGAAATTTTAACTCATTGGAATAAATTATTTGACCGTGAAAAATAATATTTTATTCGCTCAAATAATTATTAGGTTACTTGAATTCGCAAGTTCTGTTCGATCTCAAATTAATGGTAATATAGTTACAAACAAGCTGATATTATTCTTACAAATAAAATTTGTTTGTTTGAAAATAAATTTGTTGGGCCTAAAGAAATGTAAGTCAAAAAAATTGATTTTATAAATCCAAACAAACAGTTTTATCTGGGTACAAGATGGCACCGCGCTCGCTACCAGCTCTAAAGTTTTAAAGAGCAAGGGGTGGTTATATTAAACATAATTCGAAAGCCACTTTTATTACTTACATGCCGTTTCTAGAAAACTATAATCGGGCAATCCTTTCCAACATTTTGAGGGTTTAACTTCAACGCTGCAGTGTCATATTTACAACAAAAGGGACAATCAAAGCTGGTCCTAAGAAAAGAATGCCATAAGAGCTCAAATTTATTTCTAAAACAATCGGTAGTGACGCATCCGCTGTTGTATTAAATCGGCGACATCAGTTATCTGTGTCAGTTAGATTGCTGTATTTGTGTGTTGATGCTTTCTTCGTATTACCCGTGTGACTCCTACATTGCTATACGTATTTCTTTTTTTTAAGTGGTTCGCACGCTAGATAAGATAATTGAAGTTGCTGCTATCTTTTTTTATGTGGGCGAATTTGTCATGTGCAGTTTTAAGCTTAATTCACAATCCACTTGTAAACCACGTTCACAATTTAACTAMTTAGKAATTTTGTAAATTAAAAGCAAATTTAAATGGATCTTTCAATTTGGTTTCGTTTATAAGCTAATATATTTCGCTTTTGTTTTTTCTTACCGTCAAATTGTACATTCAAAAAGAACAAAACTATAGATACAATATTTGTGCGATTTTTTTAATCATTTTTTATCATTAGGTGAAAGTAGGTATTTAATAACTTTTTTTGCAATAAAATATTGGGAGTGTCTACTGGACCGTCGGACGGTAGTTCAACGTGTGTAAATAGCCGTCGGACAGTTAAATATCGCTAGTTATTTGACCGGCCGGCGCGGCGGGCGTATGCAAAATGTCAGAACGATCGCAATATCAAAAAAATAGTTAATTTTAAAATGTAAAGCCTTATCTTAAGAGATTACATTTAATAAATCTTCCGGCATACATACATACATACTGCAATTTAGTTTACATTTAAAATTTAAATAAATGAATATAATAAAAAATAAAAATAAATATTCTATTAATATTTTAAATATAAAGATGTATAAAATCATTGAAAAAGAAACATAAAGGATTAAATCGTATTTCTAGGATGTATATCCAAACAAAACAAGAACATGAGATATAATACCGAATACCTACTGCAATTAGGGCATACAAAAATAGACGAAATCGTTTTTATTATCAACGCGATCTAAATGAAACCAATTTAAACATAGGTCACACCTGATTGTGGCCATGTGAAACTGCTTCATTACACTGTGGACATACCTATGTCCCATTTTTAGACAAAATATATTTATTTGTTTTTATTTCATTACATACAGGTTTATTTCTGTAATTTTAACATCCATATGGCTTATATGCTTTATTTCGCATTTATTGAGAATTTTCATTTTGTAAATATCTTCTGGTAATTTAACAATCCACTTCAGAATTATATTGTAGCGTCATATTATAATTTTGGATGCTATTGCATCCATGACAATAATTTGTATAAAAATAACAAAAATGATGACTGATAAATTGTCATTAAAAATATAATTGTTTAATTATCCAAATATACAACTATAAATTGGTGACCCCGACAAAAATATTTAAAATGATTGAGGAAAATGTGGAACAAGGAACTCCTGAAAATGTCCGCATGGTCGCCGCATCGGCTCCTCCGCAACTACCTGCCTTTTGGGGAAATCGACCAGCCCTGTGGTTTCGTGCTGTGGAAGCAAAATTTAATTTAGCATTCCCAAAAATTACAAGAGAAGTTACACGCTTCGAGCAMGTGATCTGTGTGCTGCCTCCGGAAGTCGCCGCTGAAGMCAGTGACATCATCGAAAACCCGGATCCTACAAAACCTTATACAAAGCTTAAAGAAGAGATAATAAAGAGGATGTCTTTGTCAGAAGCCCAGCGACTGAAACAGCTTTTATCGGGGCAGGAGCTAGGATCACGAAAACCCAGCCAATTGTTACGTCACATGAAAAGCCTTGTCGGGGATGAGCAATATGTTATTTCAAACGCACTGCGAGAGCTTTTCTTGCAGCAAATGCCTGTATCAATACAGCCGATTTTGATCGCCCTAGGAGATCTTCCTGTAGACCGCGTCGCCACCGTAGCGGATCAAATCATGGAAGCGACTCCATCGGCTGCCATCTCCGCCGTGGCACCATCAAAAAATTATAACTGCATTGCCAATCCAAACATGCACGTGACATATAGTGGTGCAACAGCCAACCAGCCCGACGCTATTTTGACAATGATTTTGGACCGGTTAGATAATCTGGAGAGACAATTAGCCTACAGAAACCAAAACCAAAATCACAACGCCAGAGCAAGAGACAGATCACGAAGCAAAAGCCACGACAAAGGACGTGATCAATGGTGTTACTACCACAGATGGTTTGGTAATAAAGCACAACATTGCACCACCCCTTGTGCATATTCAAAAAACTCTCAACAAACACAGGAGTAAGCAGTGCTCCTGCAGACAAAATTACCAATAGACTATTTGTGCGTGACAAACTCTCAAAAATTAGTTTCTTAGTGGACACCGGTGCTGACTTAAGTTTATTGCCTCCACAGTACAAAATCAGTTCTGGTATAACTGAAAGGTTTAAATTACAAACTGCTACTGGAACCCCAATCAAAGTGTTTAATGAGAGACAATTGAACCTAAATTTAGGACTCCGCAGAGACTTCAAATGGACATTTATAGTAGCTGAGGTAACACACCCTATACTAGGTGCCGATTTTTTGGGTTATTACAAGTTATTGGTCGATGTACACAACAAAATACTAATCGATACCGTAACATCACTCAAAGTAGCATGTATTGAAAAGACAACACAGCAGTGCAGTGTGCGTGCGGTATTCGGTGCCATCGACCCCGAAGTACGGGAACTTCTACGGGAATTTCCAAATGTTATCCGAGCATTTGAAGAACCAATAGAAGCTAAACATGCGATTGTCCACCATATTGATACAAAGGGCCCCCCAGTGCATCACAGGCCAAGACGGCTCTGCTTGGATAAACTGAAAATTGCCAAAAAAGTGTTTGGTGAATTGCAGTCTGCCGGAATCATACGACCATCATCCTCCCCTTGGGCAAGTCCACTGCACATGGTACCAAAGAAAAATGGTGATTGGAGACCATGTGGCGATTTCCGTAGCTTAAATGCTCGCACCATTCCTGATCGCTACCCTATACCCCATGTTCAGGACTTCAGCGCCAGTCTCCGAGGAAAAAATATCTTCAGCACGATTGATCTGGTCAGGGCATACCACCAAATACCTGTAAACCCCGATGATGTCCCAAAAACAGCTGTAATAACACCTTTTGGCCTCTTCGAATTCCTTAAAATGCCGTTCGGATTGAGAAATGCCGCCCAGACATTCCAACGGTTCATCGATAACATCCTTAAAGACCTAGACTTTGTCTACGTATATATCGATGACATTCTTGTTGCATCAGAAACTAGGGAACAGCACATCCAACACTTACGTACCGTGTTCCAGTGCTTACACATGTATGGCATTGTAATTAATCCCTCTAAATGCACTTTTTGTGTTCCGGAAGTTGAATTTCTTGGAGTCAAAGTAACTTCAGATGGCCTTGCACCACTCCCGCAAAAAGTAGCTGTCATACAGGAACTTCCGTTCCCAAAAACTTCAAAACAGCTCCAGCGCTTTTTGGGGATGGTAAATTATTACCGCCGATGGCTCCCAAATGCAGCCGAAACCCAGAAACCTTTGAATTTGTTGTTAAATGGTTACACTAGGCGTGACGTACCCATATCGCCCACACCCGAAGCCATCGCAGCTTTTAATAAAACCAAAGAAAAACTAGCCGATGCTACTATGCTGACCTACCCACTTGAAGGTGCACACCTAAGCATTGTTACGGACGCATCAAATGTAGCAGTGGGAGGTGTGTTACAGCAGGACGAAGATGGCTACCCGAAACCCATAGCATTCTTTTCTCGCACCATGTCTAACACCCAAAGGAAGTACAGCACGTATGACCGAGAACTTCTGGCTATTTACGAAAGTATTGTTCATTTTCAACACTTCTTAGAAGGTCGGAACTTCACAATATACTGCGACCACAAACCACTGATATTCGCCTTCCAGAAGAAGCCTGAAAAATGTAGTCCACGATAAGCCAGACAACTCGACTTCATCTCTCAGTTCTCCACTGACATTAAATACATTCCTGGTGTCAACAATGAACCTGCTGACGCACTCTCTCGTATTGAAACAGTCACACAACTCAATGAAAAATCTCTTCAAGCAGCACAAAACAAAGACGAAGAATTAAGAAGCTTGTTGAAAAACACTAAATTCAGCTTTCTACAGTTCACCGTTCCTGGAACCGACACTAAACTGTGGTACGAAACAACATGTGGCAACCGATTGTATGTCCCTGAAGGCTTCAGGCGCCACATTTTCGAGCAAAAGCACAACCTGTCTCATCCAGGCGTGAAGAACACCACAAAGTTAATAACGTCCAAATATTTTTGGCCTAAAATAAGAAAGGATACAAGCTCCTGGGTTAAAACGTGTTTGCCATGCCAAAAGAACAAAATTCACAAACACACTAAGTCCCCAGTAGGAACTTTCCAAGATCCAGACGCACGTTTTTCCCATGTTCATATTGACATCGTAGGACCGCTACCCCCATCGAATGGTTACCAATACCTCCTAACAATAATCGACAGATTTACTCGGTGGCCCGAGGCAGTTCCAATTGCAGACATCACAGCTGAAACATGTGCGACAAACTTTGTTAACACGTGGATATCTCGTTTTGGCGTTCCAACAAAACTTACTTCAGACAGGGGAACACAATTCACATCAGTTTTTTTCCACCATCTGCAGAAAGCAATGGGCATTCAACACATCCACACGACAGCGTTTCATCCTGCAGCAAACGGCTTAGTGGAAAGATTTCACCGCAGACTCAAAGCCGCCCTGAAATGTCATAATACAAKGTGGACTGAAGCACMCCCACTAGTTCTGCTTGGAATTAGAAGCGATGTGAAGGAAGACATTGGAGCCACCGTAGCTGAACTAGTTTACGGCACGACATTGCGACTTCCAGGAGATCTCGTGGAAACAATCCCTACATCAGCTTTTGCAGGTGCAGATACATCATTTGTGATAGCCCTGCGAGAACGCATGAATAATTTTTATTTAAAAATAATCATAGGTTTCTGGCTATGGCATCCATGACAATAATTTGTATAAAAATAACAAAAATGATGACTGATAAATTGTCATTAAAATATAATTGTATAATTATCCAAATATACAACTATAATACCTATTCTGTCCTGCTTTTTTATGGTGTTAAAAGGTACGACCTCATGTCTCTTTATTTTCCTTTTAGATGGTAGACCAATGGCGGCCTCTCATTTAATAAACTGGTGGAATTTTAATGTTGTTCAAATCAATTTCGTTTAACGAAACTATTTTGTCAGTTTCATTTGCAGCTTCTTCAATTACTTCTTCAAAAGGAAATATTCTTAAAGTGAACTTCCACTTTATTTTTCAATTGTAAAGCGCTTTCGGCTACATGTTAGCCATCGTCAGTACAAAAGTTAAAAGTAAACTAACAGTTTGACAAAGTAAAAAATCAGAAACAAGCAAACTTGACTACAAACTGAAATGTAACCCACATGCCAGTAACTCAAACGAAACATTAATTTAGATCAAACAAAAAATTTAGAATAGGACAATTGAAATTACAAAAATCATTTAGAATAGTAAAATTTTGTTCGTTAATAATTTTATAAATCTCTAAAATTTCCAAATAATTTAATTTAGATGATTTAGTACACAAATGTAATGAATTTAGATTGTCTAGCGTGGCAGTGTGTTTATTTACTAATAAATGGTTAGCTAACGAAGATTTTGTTGTAACAATATCTGTATTTTTATACTTTTCAAATTGTTTCAAATGTTCTTTACCTCTAGTTAAAAAGGATCTTCCGGTTTGTCCAATATAAACTGAATTGCAATCATTACATGAAAAACTATAAACGCCTGAATTATTTAAAACTGAAATTTGGTCTTTATTACGGACAAAACGGGAAAACACACTGCCTACGGTAGAAAAAGCAATATTTATTCCATTAGAAGAAAATAATTTAGATAGGCTAACTGAGACTTGACCAGCAAACTTAAGAGGAAACCAAACCTTAACTTTTTCATCCAAATAAGTGGTACAGAAAGAAAATTTAAATTTTGTCAAATACTTAAAATAAAGTTTTTCTATTAAATAATTAGGAAAATTGTTATTGAAAGCAATTTGTAGTATTACACCCAATTCTTTTTCGAAAGCATTTAATGGCAGAGGTAATTTAAAAAGTCGATTAAAAAGTGAATGAAAAACAGCCATTTTGTGTGCATAAGGGTGTAAAGAAAAATAAGAAATAACATTGTCTGTACAAGTAGATTTTCTAAAAATTTCAAAAGAAAGGTAAGAAGAAAATTCGTTATGCACACAAAATGGCTGTTTTTCATTCACTTTTTAATCGACTTTTTAAATTACCTCTGCCATTAAATGCTTTCGAAAAAGAATTGGGTGTAATACTACAAATTGCTTTCAATAACAATTTTCCTAATTATTTAATAGAAAAACTTTATTTTAAGTATTTGACAAAATTTAAATTTTCTTTCTGTACCACTTATTTGGATGAAAAAGTTAAGGTTTGGTTTCCTCTTAAGTTTGCTGGTCAAGTCTCAGTTAGCCTATCTAAATTATTTTCTTCTAATGGAATAAATATTGCTTTTTCTACCGTAGGCAGTGTGTTTTCCCGTMTTGTCCGTAATAAWGACCAAATTTCAGTTTTAAATAATTCAGGCGTTTATAGTTTTTCATGTAATTAATGCAATTCAGTTTATATTGGACAAACCGGAAGATCCTTTTTAACTAGAGGTAAAGAACATTTGAAACAATTTGAAAAGTATGAAAATACAGATATTGTTACAACAAAATCTTCGTTAGCTAACCATATATTAGTAAACACACTGCCACGCTAGACAATCTAAATTCATTACATTTGTGTACTAAATCATCTAAATTAAATTATTTGGAAATTTTAGAGATTTATAAAATTATTAACGAAGAAAATTTTACTATTCTAAATGATTTTTGTAATTTCAATTGTCCTATTCTAAATTCTTTGTTTGATCTAAATTAATGTTTCGTTTGAGTTACTGGCATGTGGGTTACATTTCAGTTTGTAGTCAAGTTTGCTTGTT
Source organism: Rhyzopertha dominica (assembly GCA_025024175.1). NCBI lineage: Eukaryota > Metazoa > Arthropoda > Insecta > Coleoptera > Bostrichidae > Rhyzopertha > Rhyzopertha dominica. The sequence goes on along the minus strand of QCXZ01000138.1, from coordinate 31,755,149 downwards.
TCTGATTTTTGACTTTGTCAAACTGTTAGTTTACTTTTAACTTTTGTACTGACGATGGCTAACATTTAGCCGAAAGCGCTTTACAATTGAAAAATAAAGTGGAAGTTCACTTTAAGAATATTTCCTTTTGAAGAATTAATTAATAACTCCACTTAGAGAAGATGGATCAGTTTTCAATTTCTTCAATTACGTAACCCTCAAGCCCAGTATTAGGAAAATTCAGGTTGTTTTTGTTAGTGTCTAAATTTTGAAAATGCTTACCCTGAAATTTTTGTATATTATTATTTGGAGTGCCAGCACCTTGATCACCACTTTTCACTTCTACCATTATTGCACTATGATTATTAGTTTCTGTGGTTTGAAAAATTTTCAGTTTTAAATTTGATGAAGCACCTTTCCTCTAATGCTGCTAAATTTATGTCTTTTATGCCCATTTGCTGGTGCCGATCTGTGCCAACTGAATGTTCAATGTTCAACTCCCCGATTCTTTCAAGATCGGAGTTTTCATGATTATTTCCTTGCAAAAACACGTAAGCTTGTCAAGAACGTTTAGGTTGTTTTGAAAACCTTGGTCGGTAGCTTCTGAACATAGGGAGGCAATTAATTTACATTTTGAAAAGGCAGTTCTATATCTATGCTGCTGGCTTAAACACTTAGCCCTGACTTTACTGACTCAGATGTACACATTTCTAATGATTCCAGTTGTGGTAGGGTCTTAATAATTTCAGGATCTGCCAAGCTATAGAAAAAGGTTTGCTTATTTAATTAAAATATCTTCTTGTTGCCATCTTCGCTTTACAAGATTCTCATTAAATAAGTGTCTTCCTCTAGAACTTGTAGAACTGCAAAAATATGTATGTTGCATGGCAATCTCATAGGTTTATAAAAGTAACAAGTACAATTAACTCTTGTTGTCTTCGGAATGTGAAGACTGTTCTGAAATTGAATTTTCGTTTTGAATACGCCCGCTGCGCCGGCGCTGGCTGGTCAAATAACTAAGGGGTATTTAACCGTCCCACGCGACGTCCGAATTACGCAGAATGTACAACCCTCCGACGGCGACGGTCGCGTAGACACTCCCTAAAATATTACTAATATAGGCAGCCATAACATTATTTCTGAGTACCAATTTTAAGATTATAATTATAAGATATTTGTTTCAGTCTTTTATATTAAGAAAAAAGACTAACAAGCTTCAAAGTGCATGCTTAAGCGCTATATTTATATGCTTTGTAACTACATGAAAGTATACATATAATGCGCTGTTAATTATTAGATAAGTCTAGACGGTCGTCACTTGCTGATAATTAAAATATAAATTAGTGGAATTTGACCAAGGGAGGGAAATAAAGAGTACTCTTCAAATACAGCCAAGCTTGCGATAGACTTTACTCAAACCATTTTTAGGACTTATTTTACGAGGTAGCGTAATCCCACACTATTATATCCATAGAACACCATCGTGGCCACTAAGTAAAATTAATCAAGTTTTTTCTACATGCAATATAATACAAATATTTTAAAATATTAAAAGCTGTCCACGTTATTTCAGTCAGGGAACGACGCACATATGCGAGGTATGTACAACCTGTAGATTCAGATTTGAGAACTAGAGTGGAGAGAACGCTCATTGATATGCGCGAATGCTAGTAAACAAGGGGGCTACCATATTGTCAACGTCAAACTTTTGGCGCTTACTTTAAATAATGACATCTTGTGCAACAGTTTCACTTAAAAATAGGGTAAATGCGAACCAGTTTGATGTAGCAATGTGGAAATACTAAAAATCAGTTTGACTTGTGCTTGGAATGTTCTATATATCAATTAAATGGCTAATTTAATACGGAGAATGTATGTCGTCAATCCACTGTCATCAGTTACACAGCACATAAACAAAGCTCCCAGACCGGCGTTGCCACATGTTATTCTACGCTTGAAGCATTGTTTTGTTTACATTGCGTGGCCCGTGGCGTTAGCTATTGTGATTGTGTCCTCGACTTGTTATAATTATATATTTTTAAATAACATCTAGTACCATTTACACTGCAAAATAGGTTTACATAAATTTTTCATTTTTATAGGTATACATAAAGTTCTTTTAATTCTAAAAAAGTACTGCTATTTGACAACACTGTTTGATTTTTGACGTTTCTGTGGACAATATGGCGACCATTACAGTGTCCCAGCTGAATTGGGATGCGCAGTCGGCCTATGCGTGTTCCCCCACTATATTTCTCTGATTCAGATGTGCCATTGTATGCTCTCTTTTTTTGTTTGTACTTGTAACTGCTGGATTAGAGGTTTGACCATCAAAAGATGACATGGAACGCCGGTTTACTCTTTATTTGGAAATATTATAAAGTATCACAGAAATAAACTATCCTGTTAAATACGTAATATAAGTAATGTTTCTAAAGAAATATCAGAATTAAAATTATTGTTGCACATTTTGCGCGGTATATTTTTAGATACTTTAACTTACGAAGCTTATATTTTTATTTATACGAGCGCAAATCGTAAACACAATAATTCTATCGCTAAAATTCTTGTCGAACTAGACAAGTATAAAATTAATTTGGCGCTGACGTAGCATTTCGCTAGGTAAAATACCTTTGTTGTAATAGTTCGTGTATTCACCGCTGCCTAAAACTCACGTTTAAAAGAATAAAAGATTCCCGTTTATAGTACAAATAAGTTAACTCGGTTTGGTTGCCTTACTTTTAAAATAATAATCTATCGCAGAAATTGACAATAATTTTTAAAAGCAGAATTAAGTATAATATTAAAAATAATTCCTTGAAATAAATTTATTGTTTGTGTTAGCGACGCCTTTTAAATTATACTTAAATATTTGAGCAGAAAACACCGCTGCAATATGTAGTCAAAGAAAGCATAAACTATCACAAAAATAAACTATCCTGTTAAATACGAAATATAAATAATGTTTCTAAAGAAATGTCAGAATTAAAATTATTGTACAAATTGCGCGGTATATTTTAGGTACTTGCACATTTCTGTGCTTGTTTCATTGATATATCGTAACATAAACTGTATAAAATACATTCCATATTTAAAATAACCTTTAAATTGAACAAGTATCCATTTAATTCTCAACATTTCTAGGTTTGTTGAATTTTTGTGTTAGTTTGTTGGCATTTTTATCATATTCAAACGAATAATTTAAGCGATGGTTTAGTTTATAATTTTGTTGAGTTTAGGAGTTTGTTTCACTTTTATGTATATCTTGCATTTGAGCAACTTGTTATTTCATTTAAACGATGTTGAATTTTTCATATTGTTGAATTAAAACGATAGTCTGATATAAGAGCTTCTTGCTATTAAATCTATATTTTAAATGTTTCCGAATTTTTGCGATTTTTGAATTTAACAGATTGTTTGCTTTTCGCGCACTCACTGCTTCCAAATAACTTGTTATTTAATTTAAAAGATTGTTATTTTCTAGATAGTTGATATAAATGTTTGTGTCATCTACGAGTTGCTCGCGACTAAACCTGTGTATTATATTTCCCAATTTTTACGATTGTTGAATTTCTAAGATACATTTAAAAATATCATGTATCTTTTTAAGTCATACATTTAAAAATATCATGTATCGTTTTAATTCATGTATCTTTTTTAATTCGGCGCTGTTGCGAGCGGAATTTTGTGTTACTACATACAGGGCTGTGTAAGTGTTGCTTTCTCACTGCATAGTGAAAATCCATAAATACAGTGTTGCCAACTATTCAATTTGTACGTAAGATAGTATCCAATTATACTTGTAAGGTTATTTTAGATTAAATTCATATATTTAAAAATATCAAGTATCGTTTTAGTTCATGTATCTTTTTAATTTGGCGCTGCTGCGGGCATTGTTGCTACAATACAGGGCGACAATGCGAGGATACGACCAGAGTCAGTACAAATGTCCGGAATCAAGTATTTTTACAGGCCATCCGTACATCAGAACAATTTAACAAATTCAGCGCTTTTTGGCGGCTTGGGTTTGGGCAATTTGCAATTTACAGAACGTTGAATTGTAAATAATTTACTAACAACGCAGACGGCAATGCTAAAATGCATAATTCAGTGCTTTTTTTGAACAAGTCTGGCAACGTCTTAAAACCAAATTATGACGACGTTCTGGCATGTTGTAGCCTGTTAATTAACAAGCATTAATAAAGTCACAAACGTATAATAAACGATACAACTTACCTATAATAATAAAAGATAAAATTATGGCTTATGTTAACAATTTTAATTCGCGCCCATCGCCTTGCCACCCGTCTTGCACCAAGCAGTTGCCAAATTGCCAAGGAAACTAAATTAGCAAACAATAACTTTGTACTTTCAAACATGCAACCATTAACACAATTTATCAACTACAGCCGTATAATATGTGGCGATCGATAACTGTTTATAATAAACCAAGTGCAAAGTTGATTTTCATTTAAAACTACCGCACAAGTATAATTGAATACGATCTTATCCATTGAATCGTATACATACTATAAATTGAATAGTTGGCAACACTGCATTTATTGATTTTGCACTATGCAGTGAGAAAGCAACACTTACACAGCCCTATATGCAGTAACACAAAATTCCGCCCTCAGCAGCGCCGAATTAAAAATAGACATGGTACTTGATATTTTTAAATGTATAAATTCAAACGATACTTGATATTTTTAAAAGTATCTTAAAAATTCAACAGTCGTAAGAATTGGGAAATATAATACACAGGTTTAGTCGCGAGCAACTCGTATATGAATCAAACATTTTAATTCAACTATCTAGAAAATAACAATCTTTTAAATTAAATAACAAGTTATTTGGAAGCAGTGAGTGCGCGAAAATGAAACAATCTGTTAAATTCAACAATCGCAAAAATTCGGAAACATTTAAAAAATAGATTTAATAGCAAGAAGCTCGTGTATCAAACTATCGTTTTAATTCAACAAACTGAAAAATTCAACATCGTTTAAATGAAATAACAAGTTGCTCAAATGCAAGGTATACATAAAAGTGAAACAAACTCCTAAATTCAACAAAAGTATAAATTAAACCATCGCTTAAATTATTCGTTTGAATATGGTATAAATGGCAACAAACAAAAATATAACCAACACAAAAATTCAACAAACCTAAAAATGTTGAGAATAAAACGGATAGTCGTTAAATTTAAAGGTTATTTTAAATATAGAATGTATTTTTATACAGTTATACAGTTTTATARCGCGCAATTTGTACAACAATAATTTTAATTCTGATATTTCTTTAGAAACATTACTTATATTTCGTATTTAACAGGATAGTTTATTTCAGTGATACTTTATAATATTTCCAAATAAAGAGTAGAACGGCGTTCCATAGATGATGATATTTTGCCATAAAAATTCGTGTTTGTCATGGTACACCATAAACGCTTCGAACAGGCTTGTAACATATGAGAATAAAATGGCGTTTGGAGCGGATGTTGTAGTTTTTGTGCAATACAGTATAATTTTGATTAGGTTGAAAAAAAATTATCCATTTGTGTTTTTCTTCTCACAGAAAGTCAAACGGTCTAATAGGTTTGCCTGATTTATTTCGGAATACCCGCAAAAATGCAAATAAATCACACCTCCTAATTAGCGCTTAGCGATGTGTTTGAGCGTTTAAAAATAGATCGCCCACGCTGTGACGCAGTCCATCACAATCGTATTGCCGTATTTGGAGGGACAATTTGTAACGGGTGTATAGCTGTAAATCTTCGTACTATCAAAAGTTATTGCCTCTACATCTGTTAATATGTGGGAAGCTTTCTCCCGTAACGTGAAGGAAAATGAGTCAGTTGTTTCTAGGAGATGCCCACGTTATAAAATAGGTCTGGACCAAAAGTGACCCCTAACTGAAAAGGTGGTGGGGTCAGCCAATATTTGATGCGGTATACCTATCTGCACGATTCTCTTAACATTCTGCTAATAAATTTGACGAAATTGAACGAAATGTTTAGTTTTATTTACTTTCATAAGTATTCAAGGTTGTTTAACCAAATACGTCTGAATATGAAATAAGAAAATAAATTACATTAGAACACTACACAAAGAATTTTATACAAATTAGCTACTTACCTATTTTTAGTAAGGATAACTACTAGATGCTTTAAATAATCGGAGTGTCGGTCACAATAAATAAAACAAATCATTTTTCGGAGGTGTTTGACTCCTTCAGGGCCTAAAATCTTTTATTTACTTTATTTACAAAACCACACATAACACTTCGTAAGGGCGCTTAACAGGATCATAGCAAAACAACTAGAGAGTAATAGGTAACTAACAAATTATTAGTTATAACCTTTAGGGAATTACATTTAAAAATTAATAAGKCAATTGTGACAAATTGACAAAACATACAACTAATAAAGTTTGATCAATTTCCATAACGTGAAGAATGCGAAGAGGTTCAAAGACGGTGGTTATGAAACACGATTWTTTTTAKTGGAGTAAATATGTGTAAATTTTTAACAAGTTTTTTTATAWCACTTCTTTTATTTATACTATTTGTCTGTTTATTAATGCGAACAATTTGTTTTTTTTAATTAATTTCTTTATTTGTMGTTAAAATCGAAACTGATTACAAATTACCATTGTTGTTTTTCATTTATGACGTCTCTTTTGTAATATGATAGTCTATTGTTAAAATGTCTACAGTTTGCCCAACATAAATAGACTAACAATCATTGCATTTAATCATATCTAGTTTCAGTTTTTGATTTGAATTTTGAAAATAAATCCTTAACTTTAATGAGAGGGTAATAACTAACTCGAATATTGCAAAACCTTACTAGTAATTTATTTAATTTATTACTGAGACCTTCATATAAGGAATTGTACAAAATTTGGAAAATTTAGTCTGAAAAACCACTTTGTCAGTCACTTCAAGAGTAGAGCTGTTGCGAAAATTAAAATCAACATTAATAAAAGACTTTTGTACAATACATCTAATGCCAATAACTTTGTAGCTTTCTTGGATGCATCAACGTCTAATATAAATGTAACGAGACATGAAAGCTCTGTTGTTGCAGTGACTGACGAAGTGCTTTCTCAGACTAAATTTTCCAGATTTTTCATTCATTCATTCCTTGAATTGAAAGTCTAAATCAATTAAATAAATTGCTAGTAAAGTTTTGTAATACTTGAGTACAAACTCATTAGATTTGGGGATTTATTTTCACAATTAAAATCAAAAACTGAAATTATATGAAATCTTACAAACATAAGAAAAAATGGAAAAACAGCATCCGTAATTTTTAATCATTGTTTTGATTTTAACCACAAATTCAATTTTGAAGATCATATAATTTTAAAAAACGACCATTTCTGGAAATGGTACACATTAATAAACAGACAAATAGTATAAATAAAAGAAGTGATATAAACAACTTATCAAAAATTTACAAATATTTACTTCATTAAAATAAATAGGTTTCATCACCACCTTCGTTGAACCTCTTTGCATGCTTCACATTATCGAAATTGATTAAGCTCTATTAATTCTACATTATATTTTGTCAATTTGTCATAATTGTCTTGTTAATTCTTAAATGTAATTTTCTAAATATTATAATTAATTTGTTAGTTTCCTGTTACTCTGTAGTTGTTTTGCTGTGATCCTGTTAAGCCCCCTTAGCCCTTATACAATCCGTTCCTAGATGTAAGTGTATGTGGGGGGGTTTGTAAATAAAGTAAATAAACGTTTTTAGACATTGAAGAAGGAGTCAAACATCTCCGAAAACTTGGCATTTAGTTAAAAGGATTTGTTTTATTTATGGTGAGCGACGCCTTGATTATTTACAAGGTATCCTTACTAATTAATTACAAGTATAACACAACGGCAACGTTATATATTTTGTTATAATTAAGTAAGGATAACGTATAGTAATTTGTTAGAACGATACATAATACTCCATTATTTTTCGTGTTTATGCTAGAGATATAGCCAAACTGAAAGAGCATTAATTGTATGCATTCTAACGTAGAATATCTGTAGAGGTAGTTAAATATTTCTACATTTCATAGCTTTGAACCATGAGATAGATTTGGGCGTGTTTCGTTACGAAATTAATAAAAATATATCTCCACTTATTTCAACCATATTTAACATGATCGGGCAAAATAACTCCATGTTATGTTGTTTAATTTATCAAAATGTGTATTATTTTTCAGACGCGTCAAACGGAGCATTTACTGATGAATATCTTCAAATGCGGTGATAAATTTTAAGCTCACAAAATAATCTGTCTTAAATATGCACTTATAATAATTAAATTTAACTGAAAAATTTGTTTTTAAAGAAGCAGTAGCAGCACGAAATCTCTGCATACTAGCTTTACACTTTTTAAAATGCATATACAAGCATTATATACGCATTTAAAGGAAAACTTAATATAGTGCTTATGAAATGGTTGATGCGGGTTGTAAATTCCGACTGATCTGAATAAAAGCCCAGAAAGAGCATATGCTAGCCATTTTATTTGAAGTTTAGCTGCTTTTTGAACACAAATTATCAACACAGCCAAAAAGTAAAAAGCGTATGTGTTTACAGGAACTTGAATACGGCGAAAATTATAGATAATGTGATACTAGCTCCTCCTGCTCGAACCTGTAGTTCAGGTTATTTTCACAGCAAGTATTGCATAAAATTACACTGAATTTCCCTAGTTTGTGTAATTTTTACATTAAATGTGTATCCTTAGTGCAATAAAGGCAAAGTTTTTTCTTTACAACTGGAAATTTAATGTAAATACAATTATTACACTGCTATTTGACACGAAAGCGCTGTGTTTTTACACGTTCAGTAAATCTACACACGACTTTTCTGTTGTTAATTACTGTATTTTAAAGAAAACCTTAGGTAAAGTTAATCCAACTTTTTAGGGTAGGGCTGCGCTTTTGGAAAGGGCTCTAATTATCTGATGGTCTGAAGTGATGTGGTGAAGGAAACTGCACCAAATGTGGTTGATGGTGAACATAATGAAGTGTATTAATTACGTCTATGCCTTGTCGTTCTCCACAGAGACGAGTGGATGATGCCGTATTGCCACTAGATGGTATGGTGTCATCCACATTATATCGCGTAATAAAGTGTTTTTAGGTTTACTTTTGGTTGGAAGTAAACAATTTCTTTTTCATCGCTGCTGTTCAGATCCGGCTGTATATATAGTATTACTAATATACCTATTTGCTTGTGAAAATGGTTTCCCCAGCATTAAAACGTAATTTAATCTCAAACAATTTCGGAAATGTTGTAGATCGTTGTTTTACCGGAATTATTTTGCATCCACGAGTCACAAAAATTGGCTTTACAGAAATTAATGCCTTTTACTGAAGGGTGAGCTTCATGGTTGTCCAACAATGAGAGAACTGACTTTTCTTTTGTGCTTCTGAAATGTTTGAAAAAAAAACTACCTATATCTTCTAGCGTCATCCCGAAGAGTTTATTGTATCAGTGCATTCATTCGTCAGTTGTTTACAAAATATATGCGGTAGTTATTCCGAGACAAAAATAAACGTTGGATGCACTGTATTGCTACTTGCGTTTACAGTAAGTGCCATTGTTACAAATGTCCCTCTTTATCTTTCGACGTCTCTGAACTAATCTGTTTCAGTACGAAGTATTTATCAAAATGAACTAGAACGCCGAAACCTGCGTACATACGTTATTGTTTCATAATAACTAGTGATTAAAAAATACATGCAATTAACAAGTGAAATTATTTTTAACTAAAAAATGAAGACGATACAACTCGTACTGATTTATTCACAATTACAATGAATATTTAACTTAATAAATGAGTTGTATTTGGCAGGGGCGCCGACTCCATGGGTGCTCGGGTGCTCCAGCACCCACGAGAAGTAAATTGTGGGTGCGGAGCACCCACGACCAAATAGGCTTCAACACATGAACCATAAATTCAAACTGACTTATCACAGATATAAAAAAGAACTCTTTGTCAAATTTATCAAATTAGAGCGTCTACAGTGCTGTCAGATGATTCAAGCTCACCCAGCCTTGTTTTAGAATATCTTGTGAAAGCAAGTACGTGGAAATGTTGCTCAGTTTTTTAATATCTGATTTTTTATTTAATATATTGGAATTTTTATTTATGTGAACCATTTCAAGTATTAATCTCTTGTTTGTATTACTTTCTTTATCCTAAATTTTCACATTATCCCACTTAATATGATGTCCATGTGTTCAGTAAGTGAGCATCTATACCTTTGTTTAGTTATATCACTTTTGTAGACGACCAATCTATTGACCATCCATTGTGATACCTATCCTATGTGTACTTGCCTTCACAATCCTCACATTCCAAACATATATTATAGAACATTTGCAWGATATTTTGCAGGTATTTTTGATATTAGTGTTGCGAGTAGGATTGAGCCATGCTTGTTGTTCTCAATTGTAATTTTTATGTTTTCATTTTTTAAACGTTCTGAATAATTTTGTTGTCAATCCAGTAACGTTTGGTAGGGATACATACATTCTATGATCTACTGTTTGTAGGTTTTTGTCAACCATAGGATCATGATTTACCCTCTGCCCCACGTCACTCTGCATACTACCGTTAGCTGTGTTTGCGTTACATGAAGTGTTGATAAGTCAGTAGTAGAATAGAAGATTTTATTTATCAACGCTCTTGGGTAGGAATTGTGTATTAGTAAATTTTCTAATTTTATTAAATTTTTTTCAATAAATTGTGAATATTTTATTTTAATAATTCTATGTTTCATCTGTTTTACAAAGTTTATTTTAACTTGTGTCGAATGATTTGAGACGTAGTTTATATACCTCCCCGATGAGGTTGGTTTCCGTTACCAATACAGTATTATTTTGTAATTTTTTCGTATATCTTTGGTTTCAAAAAAGAGTACTCCACATTCTACCTCTCGTTCTGTAGTGAATTGAACACAGTTTCTTTCATAAAAAAGTTTGTCGATGACTAATGCTGGTACCAACAAAGGCACTAGGACAAATCTAGCATTTTTGTACTTATTTTTTTCCTCTTGCGTATCTTTCTATTTATATCATACATATTTCTGTCATATTGCATGTGTACCTATTGAGCCCTATTGGACGGATTCGCGTAGATACTATTTTCACGATTATGTTAGCATGAGCACCTACGAGGTTTTCTAAAAGCTGGCGTTCCTGGTATTTGGACACTTTGGATTCTTTAAATGATAATACGAGGTTTCGGGCGGTTTAGAGAATATTTTCTAAATATGCATTTTTACATTTTGTATATTACGAAACACATGTCGTTCAAAACATGAGTTTTGTGATGATGGAAAATGTTTATCGAGAGCATCAATTAAGATACGAAACATTTCATTTCTTGTTTCTGATTCAAAATCAATTACAGCTCCGGGTAATCCAAAGGCAATCTGTTACCGTTGTGAACATCCCAAATGTAGAAGCTTCTTCATTTCCTTAAGTGAATCTAAGACTTCTTCAGCGTCAGTTGTACAGAATGGATTCATTTTCTCCATTCTGCTGCCAATGTTGTCTTGTCTAAGTGAATTGCAGACAAAACGATTTATGAATGACTGATTCATTCTTTCCTTTTTAAGTGTAATTTATTTATGGCTTATGAAGAAGTACGTTTTGTGACTATTTCACAGATGTGCGTACTGAATAGCTCACCTCACTGGATTATTTAACAGAATTTAATCATTCCTTGCCTTATGCATCGATAGTGGAATTTAACCCATTTACCTACAGTTTTAATAGAATTTAACCCAACCTATTGCATTTGAATTTAAGCCACTCTGTGGAATCCTTTGATGAGATTCTTTTTTAAATTGGTATTTTCATTTCAGCTAAACTTACTGCTTCTGCTCCTCCTCGCCAATTGTGACCCAAAATTATTTGAAAATAATATAATAATACCTACACACTTTTAGTAAGATATTTTTGTTCTTTCCAAAATTCCTAACTCCTTACACTAACATAGCAATATAATAACATTGTCATATTGACAGTATCCTTGCTGTCATYGGATCAATATRGGATATCAGATGCGTAAAATGTGGTAATATGACAGAAGCGGCAGCCATTTTGATTCCAAAATATATCCCTCTCTATCTTACTCATTGTCCAATTGCATTGCGGTACTTTGTCAGATATAGTGGCTACAGTTAGTCATTGCTGACAGATCGCCATCTAATTCCCTATTGGAACTAAAAACATTCACCAGAAGTTCCAGTCGCCCGTTCGTCATCTACCAGTTTTTAGAAAACCATCATACTAGGTTACACTTTAATTGGAAACATTTAATTGTGTTATACTTTACCCAATAGACCTTATTCTTTATTAGATTCATTACACACTCAAAGAGAATCCTTACTAATTTAAGAAATAAAAGCTTGCAGATTAACTGTCTATTACCATTAATCAGCACCCCTTTCTGCATATAATGTAAACTACCGTGAGTGGCACCTCAATTATAGCATTAAAGAAGCAGTTTGTTTTGACTGCAGAAAAATCATCAGATCACAAAGCGTGTTGTTTATACACGCTTCCAGCAGCTGTTTCTAAGATCCTATCTGCACGGTAAAATACCTTCCTTCCTTATTAGTTATTCTTTCCCTTAGGTCTCCGCTGATGAATATGCAATTCGAAAAATTGTTAATGGAACGTTGGGTACATTGCGCTATCGCACATCTTGTATAACGCAGCGCTGTTCTACTAGTCGAGAGGCGTCTTTGAAAGGCTTAATTTGCGATGTTTTGTTTTGTAAACACAAGCAGGGCTCCTTTATGAGGCCAGCTTAGCCTTCTTTTTCTTTTGTTGATGCTTTATGTATCGCAACAGACATGGTATAAAGCAAGGCCAAGGTATAATTTAATCTCAAAGCTTTATTTCCAATAAAGATTTTAAGTCTTAATTTTTTCTATACAACTTGAAGGATTTTTTTCTTTACTTTATCGCCTATGGTGCCAGGAACATTTTACATTACGCAAGAAAAACTTTAAAATGGTCTGCAAAACTGAAATCTCGGGTACACATGCACATCTATATCAGCAGGTTGCTTAGTGCTTACTGACATCTGAGGTTTTCAACGATTCTTGACTTTTCACCTTATATAGTAAGTTTCCTTGTACGTGAAAAACTAAATGCCTTCAGTGACACCAAGCAAGTTTAGCTGAACGGAAAGGTTGCCGATATTGAATCATTTTGGTCGTTTAAAAATTTTTATATCTCTAAAAATTTTATTTTTAGTAATTTGTTACAGTACTGTAAAATTTTAACATTATCCAAACTGGTAGTGCTTATTAAATGGCTGGTCAAGGAACTACACTACACAAAGAACTACGTAACTACATCAGGTTTCTTATATTCTTCAAACTGTTTAAGGCGTTTCTTAGCTGTAACCATTACATGTCTCCCAGTTTGTCCACGTAAATTGTAGCACAATCATTGCAAGAAAAACTCTATGCTCTAGAAAGATTTAAGGATCAAATTTTATTGTTATTATGAACTAACTGGGAACCTGCGGTTGAAATAAATATGCATATGAATTCCGTGAAACACAACAATAAACAACACACAACTTTATGTATAACCAAGAGGGTGAAACTATCAGTGATCAACAAAACTAAAAAATCAGCAAATTACTACGATTATAGCAACTTCACTCTTAATTCACAATCAATGATAATACAAAGGTATTTTACTCGTTCACTGAATTTCAGGGGAACAACATACATTATTTATGTTTGTTTTGAAAAAACAAGGAAACTTGTACTAGATTTTGCAGTCAGTTTACCTCACTAGAAATTTTTATTTTTAAATATATGTTATTGGTATACTTTCTATTTGTCTAATTTTTGCGTAAAATGGTMGGGGATAATTAAATGCAGGGTATCACAAAAGTGATGCTCCAAACTTAAGCAGGTGGTAGGGTGAGTCATTTCCAATCGAAATAACCACATATGATGTTATTGAATTGTTTGCGATTTAATAGTTACAGATATTTTTGTAGATTTTATAAAAATCACTATCCTGACGCACTAAATTAAGTGTGGTGTGAAAACTAAAGATAATCTTTGTAATTTGTTTCATGATTAGTACCACAGGGTATAGTTAGTGTTCAACTATAAAAAAATTTTTGGGCCCATTTCCTTTGTAACAAAAAATGCGCCTAATTCTTTGCTCACCTTTTTTCATTATCTAAAACACAATTTATGTTTAAGCGTATTTATCTTGTAAAAAAGTACACATACCAAATGTGCCCCATTAGTTTAAAAACTTCTACGTGTTATTCCAATTGAAATAAGACTACACTCGTTTCTGTATCTGTTATAGTACTTGTATAGTAAGACGAAATGTTACGTAATGAAGATATACATAATAACTCGGCTTACAAGGTAGGCTTTGGAAAAGCAAGATTTGGATGTAAGTTACTGCAAGTAAGTATTCAACTAGTACATATCTTATTTCGTAAAGAAATATACTCACTTTTTATCATTTTTATTTAATAAATTAAAGTGCAATTGACAAAAGCCCTAACATAGAGAAAAAAATACACGAACCAAATAAGTCACATTATTTTACAAAAGTTTTATTTTAACTAATAAAACTACGTACAATATATTAATATTGAATAGGTATTTAACAGAAATTCGGTGAAGCTAAATTCCTAAACATAGCATGGCATAAAAGATCAACTAGAACAATTTTAACAACGCGCTTACAATAAATGTTCAAATGTTTGTCCACCAGTTCTAATGCACAGCCTGCATCGTCTGTTGAAACGTTTTCTGAGGTTTTGTAGAGTCCCAGGGTGATTTCTGATTTGGGGGTAGCAACTTGGATCCTATCTTGTAAATGCTGCTTGTTTAAAGACTTCCCGGTACACAAATTTTTTATAATAATCCCACAAGAAAAAGTCTAAATGGTTGAGGCCCGGAGAACGTGGAGGCCATGGTATAAATCCCCTCGCCTAATCCATCTGCCATTATATGTATTCTCTACAAACTGTCTAACTATTTACGTATAGTGCACTGGAGTTCCACTTTGAAGCCACATTCTCTGCCTAACATTTAAAGGAACTTCCAGTAAAGGGTTCCAGATCATTTTATAAAAATTGTAGGTACCGAGCGGCATTTAGTCTTCCAGGGAGCTCATGTGGTCCGATCACAGTTCCACCTACAATTTCTGTCCATAAATTGACACCGAACTGATGCTGAAAGTGACTATTACGTATTTCATGGGGATTTTCGATGGACCAGCTATGGAGATTGTGGGTATTAAATATCCCTACCCTTTTGAAATGGCATTCATCAGTCCATAATATCTTGTTAAACAAGCTCTCGTCTCTTCGGCACCTTCTCAACATTCGCCTGCAGAACTGTACCCGTAAGCGATAATATGTGAGCAACAGTGCTTGTACGCGCTGAATATGGAATGGATAACACAGCTGTCTCTTAAGAGATCGCTGTATAGTCGACTTTGGTATACCAGTATCTGCTAATATTTGGTGTATACTCGTTGACGGGTCCATTTCAACTTCATCCAGTATTTCGACTTCGGTCGTGACATCAATTCCAGGTCTACTTGTACGAGCTGGTACACGAGGATTTCTGCCTTCCGCATAGACGTTGTGCACGCGGATGAATATTCGGGGATCGGGAAATCGGTCTTGGTCTTGATGGCGTGGACGGTAAGCATCAACAGCACGTCAAGTGTTTCCATTACACATTCCATAAATGAAATGCATTTCTGCGTACTATACGACATTTTTGTAATCAGCAACGACGATAAAGAACAATAAACAGGAACAACAAATAGTAACAATAAACACATAGGAACAACGAACAGAAACAAAAATAAGAACGGTGAACGGTGAAAAGTACAACAATAATCTTAATCACGAAAATCAAAATCACACGAAAAAAACAGTAGAAATTTTGTCAAGTCAAGGAAATGGACGCCAAAACATCCATAACTAGCTTTTCCAAAGCCTGCTTGTTTGGCCGAGACATTGTGTACACCTACATAATGCAACATTTGCCCTCCTATGCAAGCACTATAACAGATACAGAAATGAGTGTATCTTATTTAAATTAGCTTGAAACGCAGAAATTTTTAAACTAATGGGGTACATTTAATTAATGTATTGTTTTTACAAGATAAATACCCTTAAACATAAATTGTGTTTTTCATATTAAACAAGTGAGCAAAAAAGTAGGCATATTTTTGTTGCAAGAGAAATGGACCCAAAAAATTATTATAGTTTAACACTAACTGTACCCTTTGTTACTAGTCACGGAACAAATTACAAAGATTATTCTGAGTTTTCGTGGCAGACTTGATTCAGTGTCATGATAATGATATTTCAAAATATGTATAAAAACACTTGTAACTTTTAAACCGTAAACAATTGGATAATGACATATGTGGTTATTTCGATTGGAAAACGCAGCCACACGCTTCAGTTTGGACCATTACTTTCGGGGTACTCTGCATATAAATTAATTATTATAATGCATCTCGCTCATCTTCCACTAATTACCATAATACTATTAATTTTTAGAAAATTCGTTTTCCAAATTTCCAAGTGTTAAAAATTTATCTACGTGGTTAGAAGAGACATCTCGCTGCAGTTATCTAAACTTCGCGTATACCATATGCCATAGATAGAATTTACTGGAGAATCTCGACATTCCTGTCCTCTATCTGTTGCTAGGATCACTACCCGCAGTGTTCTAATACATCGCATCCACATGCCTCCAATCAAGTCCACAGATGGTGCTGGTTATCCTCTAGCATGTAACACTACCCCCTCCTTAGAACTGATCGTCCCTATTAGTTCCATTCCTCGGGATTTCCGTGGTACTCCCTTAAACCTTCACGCTTCATTATGAAGCGCCGTTTGGGACAAAAATGATATTACATATGGAAACAAATTTTTGTGCATCTATTCAATATATTTGATATTATTTAAAACTTTATTCTATAAAAATATTTTTAAACGTATGACTTTTTATAATAAAACTTTTAATAATAAAACTTTTAATCGTAAAACTTTTAAAATAAAACTTTTAACCATAAGACTTTTAAACGTAAACATTAAAAACTAAAGCTTTGGAAATAAAAAAAAGCTTTTAAAAGTAAAGCTTAAAAAAAACTTTTTTTTTGTCCCAAACGGCGCTTCATACGTGTCCTTGGGCTGCGCTATATTCTGTAGAGTAGACTATGTATGTCGTTAATCCTTTTCGTTAATCTAT
Organism: Rhyzopertha dominica; assembly: GCA_025024175.1. Classification (NCBI taxonomy): domain Eukaryota; kingdom Metazoa; phylum Arthropoda; class Insecta; order Coleoptera; family Bostrichidae; genus Rhyzopertha; species Rhyzopertha dominica. Next base: position 31,737,867 of record QCXZ01000138.1, on the reverse strand, counting down.
AAGGTCCTTCCCAGAATGGCGACAACTTAAGCAAAAGCCCTTTCTTTCTTTGTGGGTTATAGAGCCACACCAGTTTTTCTTTATAAAAACTGTCTGTGATCGGCTCTTGCATCATAGCGAGCTTTTGCACGTGGTATAAATTGTACCCTGTTAAATTAGTCGCAACTTACGATCCAAATTATCAAAGGTACCTAAAAAGTCTAAAACAAGCAATAGAAAAAATGTATGATTATCAAGCACACCAAACAATGCCTTGGTTATATACAATATAGAAGTTTTTAATATAATGTGCATTGAAACTTTCCCCCAGTATCCTAAAACATATACAGACAGGACAAAACCATACAAAAAGCTATTGCTTTCTCAATATCTAATACTTCCACCATGAAAATGTATACCTAACAGCAACGCAGAACTGAATAGGTACAAATTATGAATGTACAAATATACGGGGTCCGCCACTTAAAACTCCCCAGGCTCGTATTTTCGCTATTTTTTTAAGTACAACCTTAAGTTATATATGAAATTGTAGGTCTTTTTAAACTCTTTAAAAATAGAATATTGGGTGTCAATTATCATATTTTGCAAATAAAGTTAATTTTTGTAAATATTTTTTAACCTTACCCCGTATAATAAATATTGCTTTATAGTTGGATGCCGCCTTTTATTTTCTTCAATTTGTGTCTTTACCATGTATGCGTAATTTTTACTCCTTCTTAGTGAAAAACAAGAAAAACTAGTCGCCGCCATTTTTGTTAATAGGGTTGTTCAGAGTTTTTTAAGTGTTATTCTAGTAGCTTATTACGGTAAAAATTATGCCTACATACATATCGCTGCACACAAAACCCCAAAATTTGGAGTAACTTTTAAATAACTAAAGTACAAAGTTCGTTCTGCAGAGATAGAGGCTAGAAAACGAAACCCTGCGATGAGGCTAGCTATTTTTTGGGCACCCAATATTATATTTTAAAGAGTTTAAAAAGACCTACAATTTCATATATAACTTAAGGTTGTACTTAAAAAAATAACGAAAATACGAGCCTGGGGAGTTTTAAGTGGCGGACCCTGTATATACACATAAAATGTTAATTAAAAAAAATATGCAACAAAAGCAGATAATAATAGTATAAATCCATTTATTGTCTGATCTGACCCATTACTGATTATGGTGTTTCTATAGTGCATTAAGAATCTCTAAATAATCTCTAACTCGCAGTCAAATTTTGTTTTTTAATCACGCTTTTTAAGAGCACTTTCGGCTATTTTAATTACAGACTGATCGTTATTTGCAATAAGACATTCTATCCATTTTGTCGTTAAATCTTCTAAGATAAAGAATCACCTGATATATTTTCTTTGATTATATATTCTATATCGGGTTATAATTAGCTGGTGATCACCAGAATGTGCCAACCGCAGCTGCAAAATACGTCGCAAAGCGTTCAGCAACGTTACATGTACAAATCTTTGATGTACATATGCCGCTTTGACTTTGAATCTAAATAGGGTTTTGGTAATGTAGTGGTTAGCACGGTTGACTAGCAATAAAAAGGTCCTGGGTTCGATCCCCGGTCAAAGCTGGTAATACTTTTTCATTACAATGTTTGTTATTACATTATGATCATTTAAACAATTAATTCATTGTCGCTAGTAAATGAAGCTGAATGTTGCAAATAAAAAAATTTATGGAAAGCCTAAACTTCATAAACAAGATTGTCCATTGGGTCCTATTGTTTCTGATGTACAGGGATCCACCATGAAATTAGCCAATTTTCTGGGTGACAAGCATATTGAACAAGCTTCTTCGACTAAAAATCAAAATTGCATGCCAGTTCTAGATGTAGCAAATTTGTTTAAAAAAAGTCATACCATCAATTAGTCAACAATATCATTGATAAAAGATGGGATTGTGCATGTTTAGGATCTCCAAAATTAATTTAATATAAAAATATTCAACTTACTTTACAAAATAACTATTTTAGTTTTAGTCATAAGCGTTACTAAAAAAGTCTTTTTGTTCTGCAATCTATTGTAAATTGCGTCCAGTGTTACTCGATGAATGTATTCCTAAACTAACATTTGAAACACGGTTCCTAAAAAAACTTGTAGCTTATTTATTAGTGGTTTTTTCATAAAAATACAAGAATACAGTACCCATACAATAAATTTACAGTGGAAACAGAAAGTCAAAGAGTAGTAGCCATTGTCGATGCACTTCTAACGAGAAGCAATAATAACTAGACTGGTATAGGAAACACACTACACTAGGAAGATACATTTATTACAGGTCTAATCATTCCGTGAAATGAAAAATTAACTGAACAAATGAAAACAAGAAGAAAATATGCCATAAATACTATCTAAAACAATGCATACCCAAACACTTTAATAAAAACATACTTTTCCATACGTCCAGTCGAAATAATAAATAAGATAATACAAATTCACAAACCACGGAGAGAACGGCGCTGTTTTTAAAGTCGTACTTTTCTTGTTAGGTCACCTCCAGTGCACTAGATGCACTAGATATATTAACCTGCACAGCTTTTATTATTTAGCATGTTCTAACGTGTTCTTTGGATATTGCAGCGCGCGCTGCAGCAACTCGCAAATTGTAAGTAATTAAGGTTTTGCCATGTACTATTCACTTAAAAATAAAAAAAAACACTGTTATAGAAAGCCTGAAGATGGTTTGAATAAAGTCGACTGAAAGCTTGGCTACGTTCGAATGGTTCTCTATATATAGTGTCGAGCATTACTTTCCATTAAAAACCAATGAAAAAGAACACCACTTTTTAAAGAACAAAATTATTATTAACAAGAGTAGAATGGTTAGTTTTTGTCATTCTATTTCTCAAGGTTTTAATAAGATTAATTTTAGTATTAGATCTATGGTTGGAGAGAAAAGTGAGGTGACTATCAGAGCTGGTTGGTTTTCTATACCAGTCAAGAATGAGTGTTATCAGTGCTTATTAATTTGGTATCAAGAAATTGGACACCTCTGTTTTAAACTGTTGATTTAGACATTTTTTCTAATTTTGTCAACTGTAGGCCATAACCTCGTGTAGTAATTGTAAGTGTAATACAGGTACTCAATATCATATCTTCTGATGTAAAATAAAGGTGTTCCGAAAGCTTAACAATCAAAGAGTTCACTTTTGACTTATTGGCTGTTTAGCCTGATCATTATACCTTTCTTGTACTAAAACTAAAACTAGCTAGTTGTGGGATGGTGCGTAGAAAAATCTTCGTTTTTTGTTTCATACCACATTTGCTTGGCATACAGATTATGCAAAGGAAAGCAGCTGATTAATAAAGCAACGTTAATATGAAACTACACGATATTTATAAGAAGTAGCATAAACGCATCAATTACTAATAAATTGAGAAACAGTTGCACATGCATGAAAATAAAAACAATTACAAACCTATTACAAATAACCACAAAGTACACATGAATATACCTACCATAATACCTATTTATAACAGAACCTTGTGAGTATTAATGACTATTTTACAGTATTCTCGAAGCAATAAAAAACAACGAGCGTTTATGAATTTTTAAACGCGGCGTGCAGATTTCAAAATTATGTGCCGATGGTTTACCATCGATGCCAGCAATTACACAAATTTGATGTCAAGGATAATTCACATATTTAAATGAATCCAGTAATTATCAACGTGATCATAACCGCCCAAGGTCTGTTAGGCCGCAACGCACTGTCTTGTCAGGTTTGCACGATTTCTGCTTTCGTACGAAAATTGTAATGTGATAATTACCTACAAAAGACTAACAAGAGTGAGTTATAAAAAGAGCGTAAACATTATCATTTTCTGTTCTGTTGTTTCTTATAGGCCTAGAGGGGTTTTGGTTTCCGCCCTCAGGAAAAAGCACACATTAACAGAACAGGAACTATTACTGCCTTTTACAGTAATCAATGCTTGCACTTGCTTGCATTTTGCTGCGATAATACGTTGCCTCTATTGCGTCCAAGTATTTTTCAAAAAACACATTTTTTCTTTCATCACTTCAAAGTTTAGATCACCCTTATCGAAGTAATCGCTAAAATTAGAAGGTTGTAGAAAGATTGATCTTGCACTGTATTTTAAACGCAAGTAGTATAGATGCTTGATGAGGAATATCTTACTCAAAACATAATCAACTGTTTCCTGCAATAGCGCAGAGAGTAGTGCTTTTAGAGATAGGATGAGAGCCCCGGTTGCCGGAAATATTTGATGATCTAGTCATGCAGGGTAACTTTAATGTCTATGTTATATTGCACGCCTATTTGTTTAGCAGATTAATCTGCCATATATTAATTGCAAGTTTCTGATGTCCTCTGTAATCTGCCTTTCACGCACTCGTTTTATTACTCAATTGCATAACCAATTTTGCGAACATAATGGCGCCGTCAGTTATGTGCTCCTAGCTCTATTCAGGCTTCTCAAAAATGTAATTCCATTAAGATTAGCGATGGCAGCGGCTGCGATCATCAACGTTCAGCGGTACTGGTGTCCATAAAAGCTTAATGACAGGATGTTATTTCACAGATTTAAAGTCAAGCGCGTTACAAGATGGTAATTATGCGAAGAGTAACTATAAAATAAAGGTTAGGGACCCACTGTCATCTCTGTAAAATAATATCCAGGACAAAGTTTTAAGTTTTAAGAAGACATGATAAGTTCGTCTCAAAACAGTATTGTTTACCAAAACCTGTACACTCTATCGTAAAACGATATTATTAGTCTATTTGAGTTTTTTTATTCCCACTACCGTTCTGTCGTGGAAGAAAACGGCAACTAACTAATAATTTGTATATGCAAGCAGCATAATATGTGCGTCATTGACTAGTAAATAAGAAAAAGAGATGAATACAAGGAGCAACTACTTAAGTAACCTAGTAAATTACAAAAATAATATGATACACAGAAAGCTGCCCCAGTTACAAAATAAACCTTCATTGCAACAAGCAGTTTAAATTTTTGGAATAGTTGGGGCGCATTATTAGCTTACTTCACCGTTATTCAAATCGGAATGACTTCGTGCACTATTCAATACGTTTATATACCGACCGACGAATATGCATGAGTTTTAGAGCTATATACAACTGTTTAACATTGAAGCTTCCGCAACATACTAGAACAAGAACCTTAAATAATAATAGCCATTTATTTCAATACATGCACAGAGGGGTGAAACAAGTCAAACCTTACAACCATGTATGATTAGAACAATACAGACAAATGGTTACATAAAATAAACAATATGTTCAAATGACACATTGAAATAATTCTCTAAAGAATAGAAACAAAGCTTGTGCAAATTACTTTTTGGGCATTTTTGAAATTGTTTTGCTGGTAGATTACGAATCTCATTTGGAATCACGTGGTAAATCCTGGCTGCTTGGTGTACTGCATTTCTTTAGATTCTGGATGTCGTTGCTTGAGGTAATTTAAGGTAGCCATCCTTCAGGCCCCGCGTCCAGTAGGAGTGATCGTGTTCGTCTTTATCTACTAGATTCATCCTAGCGAAAACCGCGCACTCAAGCACATAAATAGCGTATACGGTATTTTATAATTTTTGAATATTTCCCTGCAGGACTCGGTCTGTTTCAGGTTGAAGACACTACGTATGCATCGCTTCTGCAGAATGAAAATACGTTCAACCTCCACACTTCCTCCCCAGAACAGGACACCATAACGTAAACGGGAATGTACGTAAGCGAAATAGGCGCTTAGTCCAGCCTGCATGCTAATCTCCGATGCCACAGTGCGGAGAGCATAATTAAATGTAACCTATTTTCTTAATGAGATATTCTATATGGGGTTTCCAGGTACAGAGACTATCAAGCATTATTCCCAGAAAAAGTGGCTTTCTGTTGAGGTAAGTGATTTGCCTTGCCTGCCTACGACCAGTTCTTCGATTTTAGACACTAAGAATTGCATCAAATTCGTTTTTTTAACATTGAGTACTAAGTTGTTGGATTCATACCACTTATGTAATTCGTTCAAATTATTTCTAATTTTTACTTGAAGTTCGTGTTTTGCTGGCGCCGTGATAATTACGCACGTGTCATCCGCAAACTGCGCAATGAATTCACCCACAGCATTTGGTAGATCATTGGTGTACAGCAAAAACAGAATCGGGCCAAGTATTAAACCTTGAGGTACCCCTCTAAGCACCTCTAGCGTCCGATGTGATAAATGCACCGTTGCCTCCTCTTGCCACCACCTACTGCTTACGGTTTCTTAAATATGATTCTATCTAACACCTCTAAATCCCATAATGTTTCATCCTAGAGAGAAGTATTTTATCGTCTACTCTGTCAAAAGCCTTCGACAAATCTAGAAACATTCCCACTACCGTCTGTTTGTCATTCATAGCATCCAGTATCCCGGATAGAAGCTGGTAAATTGTGGTAGCTGTAGAAGGGCCTTTTCTACATCCACTTTGACTGTTACTTAATATATTATTGGCTTCCATAAATCTATTTAGTCTGAGAAAAAAAAATTCTCAAATATTTTGGAAAATATTGACAATAAAGCGATCGGTCTATAGTTAGATATGTCTGTCTTATTGCCTTTCTTGTGTACAGGCTTTATCGTAGTAATCTTCATGTTGGTTGGAAATACTCCCCCTGACATTGCCAGGTTACAAATGTAAGACAGAGGCTCAGATACGACACTAGCAAGTACTTTAACAACCTTCACCGGCGCACCATCATACCCAACAGCTAATGTATCATGTAGTTGTTTTATAATGTTTAAAATTTCTGTTTGATCGGTGGGATGTAAGAAACAGGTGTGATTGAAGATTCCTATTGTTTTATTATTGTAGAATTCAGACTGTATTTTGCTTTCACAGATGTTAGTAAGATCATTATTTATGTAGCTTAAAGTATTATTACTGCGCAAACGTTAATCTGGTTGCCTAATCCGTAGCCACCTGTTGATTTCTCCACTTCGGGTCCATTCCGTGGAAGCTTTATGGTTCTCCACCTTCATCTTTGATTTTGGGCTGCGCTGTATTCTGTAATCTACCTCGTTAATCCGTTTCACTACTGTGTAAGGTCCTCCCCAGGATGGTGGCAGCTTAAGCGAAAGCTCCTTTCTCATAGATGCTTCATTGAATTGCTTGTGATTGACCATTACCTCATAGCGAACTATCGCGCGATCGCTTACAACCTTACTTTGCTGTCTCACAAATTCATGCATACCCAGAATTAACCCTAAGACTGCCGACATAGTTGGTTACTTCCCTTCATAAGTCCTGGTGGAACCAAATTCCAGACCGCACAGTAACCTCCGGTCTCTGCCAAATACTGTGCTTGCAGATGTCTCTGCCATTGTCTCATGGATAGGCCAACATAAACATAGGAAAACTGATTGTGGATTAAGAGTTGTTCTTGTTTTTGCAATCCCCAGCAAGAACGCAGAATTCCGGAAATAATCTCTACTCGAAATTTCTGGCTTGATCAGAATGCAGTTTTAATGGCATTTCAAATATGCATACCAGGTTATCGACAAGAACTCGTACCACTGTCGAGGCTTCTGGGTCTTGTATTGCATAGTTTTCTAGTCATTACTGAGGTATCTAATGCATTGCCACTAAGCTGTACTTAATGTTGTCTATTATAGGAAACAGCGGCATCTATAACAATCCTCTCAAATGGTGCCCCCACTGCTTTATCCTCTCCTTTAGTCGTGTTCTTGAACCCTTGATGGCTGGGCAGGTTGCAAACTTGCAGCACCACTTCTCTACCTTTACTCAACAAAGTATTTAGTAGAATCGCTCACATATCTTTGGTAGTCTTTACTTCCAGATGAGCGCCCCATGATTCTTCTAGCACCTCTTCCGACACTCGTATACTCCTTAATTATTAGCTGCATGGTAACATGCAGCAAGCTGTTCTCCACTTGCAAAGATTTCCACTGGGCTCACACCGTTTTTATGGTCGGATTGTCCAGGTCGTAATTTATTAAGTAGAGTACCAACATGGCCATCTTTTTGCTGAGCCTTCCTGGCATTATCAGCAGTCCATTATTCGCTTTCCTCGATGGTGCCTTTACCGGCTATGCACTCGCGCTTGTCCACCTGATTGCAATGGTTGTATTCGGCGTCCAGACGATGCCGATTGCAATCATACTGCTCCAGTTACTCTTCCTATTTAACGACTTGTTTCTCTGGATTTTACAATAGCAGAAGCCAGGATAAGGCAGCAGTTCTATGATGCAGTAGTTCCCATCAGGTAAGTTAAACCCTGCTGTCGTAAGTATTCTACTACTTTTTGCCGTCCTGCATCTGCGACAGCACAGCTCCAATGCCGTCTGTACTTTTATCGGTATCCTAAATAAATGTTCCGTGTCGTCGAGGGTATGCCGATATCAAACTTCTGTATAACGCTGACTTTAGTTTTGTGTTTGCATTCAAATGTTGTCTTAGGTTATTATTTACAATGGTATTTTAAAGTTTCATTTTTTGCGAATACCTACACATATCTATAGTAAATGTATATTTCCAGGAAATTCATTAATTCATGTTTACTTTGTGGACGTGGCCATTCTCGAATATCGTCATGAACTCTCTTCACTGAAACAGTGTGGTCAATTAATTCCACTTACTTTTACAAAAGTGCAAACTTCTGTGGACTCAGCTTCAGATTGGGTGCCCGAAATTTGTTGAACAGGTCCTGGAGGTTCCTAGGTGCTCTGCGAAAGCACACCCTACAAGCAAGATGTCATCCAGGTGGACTAGATAAGCTTTCCACATTAGTTCAATCAGTCGCTCAAACGTTGCGGGAGCGTTTCATAGGTCGAATGGCATTACAGTTAAGTGGTATAAGACGCACCCTGTGATAATAAACGCATTCTTCTCTTATTCTGGGATGTATCCGTACCTGCCAATATTAACCTTTTAAATCCATGCATGCATCGTGAATTTTGGGTAACGCGTAACTATCTTTCTTTGCGTCGTCATTATGTTTACGGTAGTCAACACCGAACCTTTTTGGTAACGAGCACTACCGCTGAAGATCAAGGACTATTAGATTTATCATGTTCAGCAAACAGCTGTTGGGTATGCCGCCAAGGGATCTCATTTCCTTGTCTTTATTTCACTGTCTTGGATGCCTAAATTCCTGCAACTAATTGGAGTCTCCAATCGGTTCGACCAATCTGACGCAACTCAAATCATATTCCATGATGGTGTTAATTAGTTGTTCACTGCTTAATTTTCGCTGCCTGAAGATGATAATAAGAAGTTCCCATTTCAAACTTTAGGATTAGCTGTTCTGTATCATATGCAAATGCATAATTCTCATAATAAAGTAATCATTGACATCCGCCACCAACACTGTGACGTATTCTACGCTGCCCCGGTTATACTTCTATTTCAGCTTCACCAAGTGCTACAGAGGTTATTCCTGTCACGGTTCGTAAAAGAACCCTCTCCGACAGGGCAATCCCGGTAAGATGTTTTTCTTTGTTATGAAAAATACAGCCCGTGTATATCTACGGTTGCTTGAACATTTTTACCATTCACGCATGCTGTTATAGTGAGACCCTCAATGCTCTTATGGCACTAGGACCTCTCTGCAGTTTTTAACGTGTCCTGGTTTTCCCAAGGAGTAGCAGATTGGACTTCAACTGAACGTATCTATCAACTATCAACTACTTCATTTGGCCCACAAACCCTTTAATCGGATTACTTTGTCGACGAACGCTCCACGGCGCTGGCAGCTGAGACCTTACTGCTGCCTCAATTTGCAAAGCTTTTCCTAGGATCTCCCTAATTGTAGTAAGTGGTCAGCAGCAACGCGCGCCTTAAAGTATCATTCCTCACACGATCAATGGAACTTCGCATTACCATTTCCACAGAAATTCAGGGAGAGCTGTTGCCTATGCCATGTGTATTAGTCTTCTTACTTCTGCTACAAAGTCCTGCAGGGCTTCGCTGACTTTCTGCTTTCAAATCTTTAGCTACGCACAAAACAGATGCTGTTCTCTAAAGCGCAATTTTAAAGCTGAAGATGGATTGTGGCAATCTTCCTTGACGGTTACAAGTAACGTACGAAGCACACATCCAGTGCTGATCTATACGAAGAACGATCACCAAAACAACGTGTTACGGCGGCCTAGKCTTGCTATTTKCAACACCGGGTAATAGGTAAACCGTCAGTTATATATTTTCCATGCTTTTTCAAATTCAAGATTGTGTTTTCAATCTTCCCTTCGGCGCAATCAACTCCCTTCGATATAACAGACACTTTCTTCTACATGATTGACTTTTTCAACATTATCGAGTTCGATCATACTCTAATTCTCTTTCACTTGTTGTTCGCCTGCTTTCATTTCTTCTTGTTGTTTTATGTTCTGTTTTCATATCTTGCTTAGTTGCTGTTGGTTCAGTTTTCATTTCTTCTTGGTCTTGCTTCATTTCCTGCATGGACTGCATTAGCTATAATATTAGCTTGCACATCTCATCTCACATCATATCGCATGCGAGCGACTTCAACTTTTTCTTACAACATTTCGCATTGCTATTGAAATAATCAGTTATTGTTGGTGAATGATTATATTGTTTTGTAAATCACGTATAAATTACACCAAGATTGGATAAATATCTAAATTTAGAGATGATATGCGAGCAGGTGTAAAAAATGAAATTGGTATGACTATCACGACCTCCGTGTAAATCCTCATAAATAAAAGCCTGGTACCTAACGAGCGGCACGTATAATCCTTTTATAATTAAGCCACGAGTACCGAATTAAACTGAAAATGCGGCAGTCACTTAACACACGCGTCTAACTGTTGATATGACTGAAAGGCATTTGAAACATTTAACATACGAGTATATTAGCAATTGCTTATTAGTACGCTTATTATTACTCGGATTTCTTCGTTCAAAATGGTTTGAGCTCTAAAATGGGTAAACTTTAACCATACAAAACAGTGTTTTAAGACTTAAGTGATTGTCGTGTCAGTATGCCCATATGTTAGCTGTCGAACAAACAGCAGGTCTTATAAGTTGTTAGAAGTATTTTTAACAGTAGACTACATGAAAGCCTCGTCACGTTTCATTTCCTAGCCTCTCTCACTTTAGAACGAACTTTGTACTTGATTTATTTAAAAGTTAAAATTTTTAGGTTTTGTGTGCAGCGATGGGTATGTAGGCACAATTTGTACCGTAATAAGGTACTATAATAACACTTAAAAATTCTGAACAACCCTATTTAAAGAACATGGCCGCGACTTGTTTTTCTTGTTTTTCACTAAGAAGGAGTAAAAATTACGCATACATGGTAATGACACAAACTGAAGAAGATAAGAGTCGGCATTCATCTGTGAAGTACTATTTGTCATACGAAGTAAGGTTAAAAATTTTTTACAAAAAATAACTTTAAACACAAAATATGATAATCTGCAAAAAAAATATTTTTAAAAAGTTTAAAAAGACCTACAATTTGACATATAACTTAAGGTTGTACGTAAAATAAATAAAGAAAATATGAGCCTGGGGAGTTTTAGGTGGCGGACCCGTATGTTCGGAGATATTTAGGAAAAACCGTTTTCTTAAGTGACGCTTTTTTTGCTATCTTCTAAACAGTTTGCTGCACCGAAAAGTTTTTGGAACGAATAATACTCGCAGTTATACTACTAATCACATACTAAAACAAAAAAAAATAAAAATTTGCAAAAAGGGTAGTTACCCCCCAATTTTGCCCCCTTCCCGATACCGTACTTACTCCACAAATAACAGGTCGCTTTGGGTAGTAGAGATTTATACGTTTGCCAAATTTCAAGTTCATATATTCTTTCGAAAGTTATCGTGTAACCATACACAGACACACTGGCAAGAATTTTTTTGCTCAAATTTTATTTTTTTTGTTTTCGGCCATTCTAAAGCGAATGAACAAATAAAAAATTTTGAAAATTTTTTTCGCGATAGAAGTAGGATCAAAAACAAGCGTTTTACTATTATTATTTGATAACTTCCAAAAAACTACTATTCATTACATTTAATTAATGTATAAAACGGAGTTAGAGCCCATACGTATGTGATTTTCTCACACTCGGAATTGTAATGCATGTATTATATGATGAAGATGACCTTAACGCGGATTCATCCACGTGAGATCTGCGGCTTGTGTCCCCAACTTGCAAATACGGATATCTGCTGCCGATATTCGAGAATGCCGCAATTACCTATGATGGTTTATCTACCTTTCTACATGTTGTAAACAGAAACATCTAAATTTTGAGCAGGGAGCCGAACCTCGATGATTTTGTCCGGATTTCGTTCCGGTTCAATTAATAATAAAATTTTCAGTTTTTGGTTCAGTTGCAAATAATAAATCTTTAAAGTACTTTTATTTGTGTAAAACATTTTTCATTTTTCTTTTTTTTTGTAATCAATAAAAAGATCATTGTGTAAGCGTTATCAATAAGTATGCAACATATTCCGCCAATATGACAAACTTGAAGATCGGAAGAGGACAGGGGCGAGCTAGGCTGCGGATCGCAACCTACGCGGTAAATCATGTTGCAACCTTGGCCTTGGAACTTGCACGAACAGAATTTAATAAACCGAAAAAGGTTGTGTTCCGGTTTTCCCTACGACGAAAATAACTGTTTTTTGCCGTGTTTTGTTAATTCCGGTTCGAAGTCCTGATTTTTTGGTTAGAGTGTGATTGATTTCCAAACATGAGTAAATCAGTTTATAGTAAAATATGGACCTACTTTAAGCTTTGTGATGCTGAACGAACTAGATGCAAGTCAATGCGTAAATCAGAGGTTTCTGAATCGATAGACGCGAAAAAGGTAAAGGTAATTCCTGACTTTCATATTTGCAAAATATTCGCATTAATTTTGCGAAACAAATGCGAACATTCGTTACAACACTAGTATTTTTAATCCACTTTTCCATTTAAGTATTCAAAGAAATGGCCATTTTTGCCTATTTGCCCTCTTACAGTACATTTATGACCATGAAACTATTTTCTCAAAATTCCTCAATACCACATTGGTTATTAATTTTGTTATAATATATAAAGAAACACGACAACGCCAGCAGTAGTGAAACCACACATTCTGTGTAGCAAAAATCTGCGGCATCCACGTTTTTCCTATTTGCTTAAACTAACTTTAGCTCTCTTATTTCTGCATGCGCAGCCCTCCGCAAATAAGTTGTTGATTGCGTTTTACCAGCCTGATTAATGGGGATGTGTTTCACGAATGAGTACGTGCAAGTACGGCAGCTCCGCCATAAATTCTCTCCGTCATGTAGTATGCAAATATATCAACATCGAGCTATTAGTGTGGTAAATAAGGTTTGTTGACAGGAGTCTGTGCATTTTAAATTTGCTACTCCATAAATTCTTTGTCTCGACTACTGAAGCGAACCCATTTAGATGCATACTTTGAGAGCAAAAATGATTTAAGGATTCTGCAATAAAAGGTGGAGTGGTATATGCCCGGAGGTACCTTATTTTGAGTGAATCATGCAATCATCTGCAACATATGTGATATCAAGAGGCGATTGTTACTAGAAATACAACTTTATTTACAAAATTAGGTATCAGTGTAAACAAAATGGACGTGTAGAAAGCTACAAGTTTTAAAATAGGTACAACGTCCAATTACGTAACTTCAATTCATGTACGTGGAGATTTATTATTTTGGTTTACTTTCAAAAATCACATGATATCGCACTTATTTAAGGGTACAAAGTTATGAGTATAATAAATCTAAGACTAACAGAAACATAGCATTAATGCATTGATTCGTAATAAACGGGCCTTTGCACTTGTTAAAGGAACCAAATCATCAGCATATGACAAAGAGATTTTACTTTAAATAAAGTAAATAAGCTGACTTCATGTCTAGAGACACAGCAATAACAATCCTATCTAAAGGCTAACTGAAGAAAAGGTTGGGGGAGTGGCCTAAAATGATGCTTGCGGGTAAAACGATCCCATCCCCTTTGTGCCAGTGCTTCCATCTGTAGCGGTATTGCAACAGTTATTATTCCATGCATTTTAATTTTTAACTTGCATTTGTCTGCAAACATTTGCATGCAGTTATTTGTTCTACGATTTCAGAACGATGCTTCCTTGTTTCAAAACTCAGTCAATGCTGCTTCCCGAACATACACCCATCACAGGAAATATTTAATCTTGTGCGGTGCGATATCCTGCCCCTGCGTTGCACTTAGACCTTTCGGTCTGTTGTGCCTGCACCCTTAGGAGAGTCCTGCTTTCTCAAAAAAGTGCAGTATCTTTCCAAGGTAACCTATAAAGATCTTCAGTTTCAATTAATTAACCTTAAACCATCACACCGCCTCCCCGGAAAGCGAACACAACTATTGCTTTGATGTATCTGTCGATTGTTGAATTATTTGATATATTTTAATACGAGAAAACGCGTGGGAATGTGTGTTTTCAACTTATGTGATTGGTTTAGATTGATTTTAGCTTAAAATTGAGGAGAGAAACTGGCCCTAAAATCTGAGAGAACGCAAATACATATTCGCTCAACTAGAAACTTTGAATATAAAGCTGACAGGACGGAGTATATGGTTCAATTCGTGGGACCAGAATGGAGGTTGCATATGGCTGACTACTGTTTCCACTTTGGCAGTGGCATATGTTTGAGACTATTAATTATTGTATAGAATATATTTACTAAAGTATAATTAATGCGGCATTCAACACTGACATTTCCTTTTCCATATGCAAATATGACATCCTTATTACCAATTTGCACTACACTTGGTGTCAAGAACGCTTCATAAAGTTAGTGATCCTTGTAATCTTTCTTCCATGTCACATGGACAGATTCGCCAGAATTAACAAGTCATCAGTTATACTCTGCTGCAGTACCAATCTCTCCAGCAAAAGCATGCATTTTCAGATTTTTCAGTCCTTTCTTTTTCTTTAGTTGTATCTTCTGATGATTTCCGATGACAATACTTTGCAATGTGTCCTACCTTGTGACASTTGAAACATTTTCTCATTTGAGTTTTCTTCACCTCACGATACATGCTTTCTCTTGAGCTTCTTACAGATTCTTGTTGCCTTGCACTAAAAACTGTAATTAAAATAGGCAACTAACATGGTCGTCAGAATTTAAGTATAACCGTGCCATTACTGGGCAACCTACTAAATCCACTATTACTACAGGGTTTCTATACATGATTCATGCATCCAGGGCGCTTATGGAAATTACCGATTAAATCAATTTACCGCCTCTCAGGAAAATGACGTATACCTGTTATCTGTTGATTTTAAAATTATTTAATATATTTTAATATGAGAAAACGGCTGGGGGTGTATTTTCAACATATTCTGTGGTGTTTTGTGGGATAATTAACTTTAAGGTTGCAGAAAGCTGACATTTCGGAGCTATGGGGCGACATTGATCTGCAACCTTCAAAACTATCGCCGTGCCTATTCTAGCTTGGCAGTAGTTACAAGAAGGCGGCACAAAGAATTTAGAAATCAACGCCGTCCGCGTTGCATGAATCATTTATAGAAGCCCTGTATAACATTATATATTATCTGTTTCGATTGAAGCTGCATTTTCCACGTGGATTAAATAACAWTTGATTTATTAAGTTAGGTGGATAACCATTATCAATAATTACTTTTATTAATTAAGTTTTTATCTACTAGTGAAGCGTGCAAGACATTGCACACCCTACTTTCAAGCTTTGTATTAGATAGACTTTCATATTAAAGTTTTGGTATGAACGGTAGATACCTCTCAGGTGATATGAATTTTCAATATCACTGCAGAACTATTGTATTCTGGCCGTTCACCATGGGTTTATTGTACAAAAAGGAACAATGTTTCTATTTCTGCCATAAATTACATACTATTATGGTATGAAGGGACTTACAATACTAGATCATCTGTTTATTTTTGAACAAAATGTTGACGGAAGAGGATTTTAGAGATTGTCTCCTACAGCAATAGTCCAACACATTTTATAAGCGTTACCTTCCATTGGTGCTTCAAACAATTGTTTATAGATATAGCATTATTAGAAGAGAAAACAACATTATCGAATATAAACGCAGTAAGTTTAGGGAACTCATTGATAGGATAATTGCAGTTGGAAAATGACTCATGCCACACGTATACCTCTAGTAACTGGTTTAAAAACAATTTCAGTTAACCAAGGAACACTAAGAAAGGGTAAACCGTAGAATTTAGATTTTGTGCTTTGTCATCTCAGTTGAAATTTAATTATTACTACAAACGTAATCGGGTTATTATTTTATTAGATTCTCTTTACATTGAGATGATCAGATCAAGATCCAGAATTTATATTATTCTATATATTTATATTCAGATTATTATATAGGAATGTAAATACCTATTTGGCAGAAAGAATGTATTTACATAACATATAATTCTCATATGCAAATGTTTACAAGCATGCTGAAGAAACGCATAAATAATAATACTGTACAAGTGCAAAATTACAGATTGCACAGGTGAAACAATTAATAACGGTTTTTAAGTGACAAAAGAAATAACTAATGAACACTGTATAAAACCAATTTGTGACGTATATGCCAACTTGGTATTAGGCAAAACTCCTACACTCCTACTATTTGTGAGAAACATTTCAAAGAATGAGATATTGCGTTTTAAAGATGTACATGAAACAACTGTCAAAATCATTACTAGTCAGATGTTAAAATTACTGGTGTATCTAGCCCTCAACATTTTTTTTTCATTAAATCTAAAAATCAATGTGCTTTAAGTATTTGCTTAATTATAATTAATTAATTTATTTGTTCATGATAAGAATTCATATTTCGTAGATCAAACAGTAAAGCATAGCTGAGTGTGCTTTTCGTACTTGTGTCAACAAGGTTAGCAATTACTGCGAATTAATTAACTCTTGGTAGCTTCGATGAAGTGCTGAAATTCCCAAAACGTTACACCACCACTTGTCCACAGCAATTAGCATTGCGCAAATCCTGTGTTTTAAATCTGGGTTCTCATTACCTTGAACAAACCTTAATTAAACGAACACCAAAGAGTAGATTTATAAATAGCTGTGACGAACCCCCTAGAATGCAACAAAGAAAAAAATAAAGATTGGGCCCTCGACCCGCGGTAAAAGTCAGGCACTGCGTGGTTGCCAGTGCGAGGAAATAGTTTCACTAACAGCGAGAAGTCTCTACATACTCATTCTAAAGCTTGAATAAACACAGATAGTGGATTAAAAAATAAATGACGATATATATTTTTATCCATTATTTGTACATTTCAATTACGTATGTAGCTTGGATACAAGCTCCCTAATTGATTCAGGATGTTTCACAATGAATGCACCTTTGAATCCATTCAACATATTTGTACATTTATTTTACGTTAAGGACTGTTAAGGACATTTTACTAATCAAATAGAATCACTGTTCGAAACAGACGTTTATTAAGCATCCTTCCTGCCAGAATTAATGGTTTCCTATTTTTCAGGCAAATCAATTTCCAATTATCTTAAACTGGGGGTATGTCAGCTTTTATCTTTCCTTAGTGTTGAAAGCGCTTTTTACACTACATGCTAGCAGTACAGAGCGAACCAGTAACATATTCCTACGCTACATGTCAGCGGATGACGTGCAAGACGTGTATAGTCCCTAGATAGATAAAGTACCACAGTTGTCTGCCATTTAAGGCAAAATATTAGCAAGAGATGCGCGGTAAAGTTAGCGTACAGAGTGAGCCAAGTGTTCCAGAGTATTTTAAGTGCTTGTGCGTGAAGTGCAGTGTTTTGAACACTGGTGTATCGAACTAGTTATGTTTGGATTTAGTGTTATTCGGAACAAGTGTGTGAATAAAGAAGATTAAGTTAGAAATCCGTATTTTTCATTTTAAATCTCGTACACGTAAGAATATTATTTGATACCACTCTAATAACCTAATGTGTCACTCACTACTTCATTCAACTGCTTCATCAAATATTTACGTTAGCCATTTTTTTAAGTCGTCTTCATCACTAGTCGTTAAGAGCACTGAACTTTTATAAGTAGCTTTTCTGTCAAATAACTTACTCGCATGAATGGCAACAGAACATTCATCACTGGTAACTATCCCAATTATCTAAACAATACCACCATTGATGTTTAAACACTAATAAGACCACATTTTAATAGTTTACTGTCGTTTGTTAACGCGACGTATAGGGTATTGTTTGGCTGGATTTTTACGCAGATAGTATCTAAGCATTACAGTACCGACTTTTATTGTGAATTTGAGAAATTCATTGACGACATAGCAGGGATACATCTTTACCCATTAGCTGATATTTTTCATTGCTTCTTTTATATGAGCAATAGTTTCTGACAACCAGCTTGCCGTCACTTTTTATTGTGTGTAGAAGAAACGGCCAAGTTTTAAATCCGACAACGCCGAAGTTAAGAGCTGCAAAAGTTCCGCCGGCAGTCTGCGAAATTCCCGACTGCATTATTAAAGTATGTTTCTGTCTTATTTTGAACGGGTGGTATATTAACACCAGCCTGTCTGAAAGAAAAATCCGCGGCTTGCATTGTGCTGCTACAACGTAATGGTTTAAATTAGTTTTAGTTGTGTTTTTGGGACTGCTACTTCGAGGTAAGGTCTTCCACCACTTCTTCGAAAAAAAGTCGTATTCGGGAGTATATTAGAACGTCTGGTTTTGGATAATAGACATTTATGATTACATTTAGTGCTTACAGAATTTTATTAATTCTTGTTAAATTAGGAGCAATTAAAGCGCTGAATATGCAACTCTAAATTGTCGGTACCAGAATACCACTTATTCTTTCTGAGAATTAAAAACAAAAAAATATTCTTCCGGTCTTTTTACTACGACAATGTTATGCCTGGAATGCCCACAAGAACATTTTAATCCCTTTACAAGCTGCACATTTAATGATCTAGCGACTTCTTTAGCTGCCACACATATAGTCGGCTGCACAAAGCGCGGTTAATCAACGGTTGTCATAGAAACGCTAATTTTAGATGTTCTTTATTAGCATTGCTCATAACAACCGCTCGTTAACCGCCGGTTCACCAAGGTACTGAAGAAGATATAGAATTGCTTAATGAGACATGTTGGGTATATTTATTCGAACCTTTTGAGGTGTTATCGTCACTAGTTTACTAAGGCTTGATCACTGAAGTTCTGAGTACGGGGTAGACGTGTGAACCTCGTGAGCGTATTTCTCACTTAGATCCATTGAGCAACGCAATATCCAGTTTAAAAGCATTAAAAACTAGTCTTCTTTTGTATCAAACATGCATGACTCAATGTTAGCCCATAGTGCGTGGATACGAAAGCACTTGAGCTACAATACATAACGGCACGTCCTAATTAAAACAAGTGTCAGCTTTTTTTAATGGCAACCGATTTGTTTCTTATTTAACTTTGAATTCGCGCAATAGACGAATCACATGTTATAGTTTTACTGAAAACATAAATAAAAGCAAATTAACTATGTGGATCTAAATCTTGGCCTTTCGAATTTTACCGAGCCGGTTTTTGAAAAAGGGTCCCCGTTTCGCCCGCTTCTGCAAGGGAGATATCGGGAGAGGCATATGGAATATGGCTTAAACTTAACGCAAGAACAGGGGTCACAAAACAACCAAATCCTAACGAGAAAGAGAGAGTGGAATTACTCCTGGTCTTATGAAGGCAGCCAGGATACTAGAACAGTAAGGAAAAGAGATTCTAATGGTGGGGGTAGCCGTAGTGTAAAGGGATTCCAAATACTGGAGAGGCGATGGCCACCTTTGCGGTTCAGGTTATTCAGGTGTTTACAAATCGCAATAGCTTCTCGGAATTTGCAAGTGGTGTAGAGGGAAATTCATTAGAACTGAGGTATTAAATGAAATATAGTATAACCGGTTTATTGCTGATGTTCAGCTACCGCTGATGAAGCGAAAACACATGATTTGATGCAGCGTTTGTATTTTGTAAGACGGGTTTTATTGAATCTGCCTGTTTTACCGATGTACCCAGCGCCAACGTCGCATGCTCGGGGAATGGTGTAAATGGTTTGTTTTATCTTTCGAAGGTGGAAGTATCTGTGACTATTATCGAAGGGGTTGGTGGACAATTCGAATGAGATGTGTTAAAAGAATTTTGGCAGTTTTATCCATGAGACCTTGTACACTCGAAGACTTAATTAAAGAAACGGCTAGCGTTGTTATACAAGATGGTTAGCAATAAAAATTTTGTTAAATTCCCGACAGACAGGCTGCACTCTACCATTTCATAGACGTAGAAAGTGCAATGTGAATATTAGGTCAGTAAAGAGATCTTTACTGCTAAACACCTCATATAACAACGCTAGCCGTTCCTTGAATTAAGTCTTCGAGTGTACATAAGGAAGTAGTGCAATCGATCCATAATTCGGGGGTTAGAGAGTTGGTTTGTATTTGGGATAAACATGACAATTAAAGGCAGATATCTCACTGTTGTTATGCCCGTTATTGGCCAAACTGATACGTACAACGCCAAAGGTACAACCTGATTTTGCAGGTCACTTCGAAGTTTGTTTGTTTCAGAAATTGACACTGCATGGTGAACAAGAGAATTCATGACTGATGGTGATGACAGAAGTCGCATGTAAGTGGCTGAGCTTACGAAAGATAGAGTGGCCTAAACGATCATCTTTTAAATGAAGTGACATGGATATCAAGATATTGAAGAGAGGTGTTGCTTTCGATTTCCATTGTGAATATTATATTAGAATATCAGGATTTAGCTGATTTAAGAAGAATGTTAAGTTGTCGAAGCCCTGATGTTAAATATTMAAGATGTTAAGGTCACAACGAGCCAGGATTATTATTATCATTATTATTATTATTATTCAATGAGAGCAAACGTGCTCAGACAGTCTGCTGTGGTCAATTCATGCGATCAGTTAGGTATTTGAAAAGAAGCAGATTGTTTTGAATGTATCAGCTTTGTAGCACTAGATTTTTCAGATAACTGACGATCGTCATCCTCAAAGAGATAACACCGTTATACTAAAACTTAGATGTGCAAAACAAAGGGGCGTAATGAATGCACCTTTGAAACTGTAATGTTCTTTGAGGTGTTTGTTAAGAATAACAAGCCAAGAACCCGCGAAATTAACAATTTATTTTTAACACCACCAAGCTCTATACATACACAATGGAACACTTGCATTCGTCTGCCTTTTGTCATCCGTGAAGGCCCTTTTTTGCGTGATAGTATTTATTCCAATTTGCCTTCACAGATGGCACTGGCAGTTACTGAAAAATAATTAGACTGCATACATTACATTCCTTCCCCCCCGTAAACAAGCCGCTCAGGCTGTTTTCTATTTCTTTGGGGTCTGTTTTCAATTAACATTGATGTTCGTGACGAACAAGGAACATTTTGAATTTCCAAACTGTTTTCACTTTGTTGTTCCTCATGATCATCAGGGTTTCCTTCATTTACATTTTGTGTTGCCATAGCCATCTCAATTTCTGAGTTAGGGTCACATTCACTTATTGATTTAGTACCACTATCACCTTTAGTTATTATTTGGTTAGCATGTCTTTTCCACGTAATGTCTAAGTTTTCCGGTTTAACCACGAAAGTACGCGGACCGATTTTTCGAATAATTTGTGCTTCAGTCCAAGTCGGCCGTGAACCTCGGTAATCGCGGCACAAAATGTTCTGACCTTTTTGAAACGTGACTTTTCTTCTCCCCTTAGCGTTTTTCACCTGCCTTTCCTGTTGCTTTTACACCTTTTTTCTTGTTTCATCATCATCTTTTTGTTCAGGGATCAGCAAGTCTAATCTTGTTCGCAATCTTCTACCTTGGCACAATTTAGCGGGTGATTCTCCAGTAGTACAATGGGGTGTATTCCGGTAGTCTATCAAGAACCGCTGAATCTGGCTCTCGATGTCTGCTGAGTAAGGACCAATTTTTAGAAGGAAATTCTTGATTGTCCTTACTGCATTCTCCGCTGCGCCATTGGTTGATGGATTGTAAGGGCACGTAACCGTCTGMATGATGGCATTGGCMGTGAGGAAAGTTTTGAATTCCTCAGACACTAGCTGTCGAKCGTTGTCAGACACAACCATCTTTGGTACTCCAAATCGAGCGAAAGTCTCTCGCAGTTTAGCAATTGTMTCTGTCGTTGTTAAATTTTTCATCAAAAATACCTCGATCCATTTTGAGTAGGKATCGATGATGATCAGATATGTTTTGCTTCCCAGTGGACCTAGAAAATCGATGTGTACGCGTTCCCACGCATACTCTGGGTAGTTCCATGGTATAACTTCGCATTTTTCTGGTGCTTTTCTAAATTTTTGGCAAGCCCCGCACTGCTCCACTTCTCTTTTGATATCGCAATCGATATTTGGCCACCAGACATACGAACGAAGAAGCGATTTTGTTTTAACAATTCCCATGTGTGATTTGTGGGCTTCTTTCAAGACTCTTGACCTCAACACGGTAGGTATTATAACTCTGTATCCCCACATTAATGTTCCATTTTCCAGGTGCAACTCCGGCTTCCTGTTGAAAAATGGTTTTTCTTCATCATTTATTACTGTGGGCCACTCTGTCTCCAGGTAAGTCTTTATACGTGCTAGTAATAAATCCTTTTCTGTTTCAGGTCGAATCTTCGCTACATCTATAGGAAAATCTGCGGTTTTCAAGTAGTTCAGGTAAGTACTGCCATCTTCTAGTCCATCTTCACCATGTTGAACCAACGGTAATCTGGATAACATATCTGCAACATTGTTTTTAGAGTTGACGTATTCTACTTTGTAGTTATATCCCGAAAGAAAAACTGCGTATCGCTGCAGCCTATTTGCTGCCATAGCTGGTATTCCTTTTTTCTCGCCCAGAATCGCTTTTAGTGGCATATTGTCTGTAACAAGTATAAAAGTTCTACCATAGAGGTAAGTATGAAACTTTTTTACTCCAAATACTAAAGACAATGCTTCTTTATTAAGTTGAGAATAGTTTCTCTCAGCACTTGTAAGTGTGCGAGATGCAAAACTTATTGGTCTCTCAACGCCATTTTCAAAAACTTGCATTAACACTGCAGCGACTCCATAGTCGGAGGCATCACAATACAACTTGAGTTGTAACTGTGGATTATAATGCACTAAAACTGCATCAGAAGCAATAATTTGTTTCAATTTTCGAAAAGCTCTTTCACATTCTCCGGACCAATGAAAATGCACTTCTTTTTTTAGTAATTCATACAGAGGGTGCATAAGTGTAGCCTTGTCTGGTATGAAACGATCATAAAAGTTTATAAATCCTAAAACCGATCGTAATTCATTTAAATTTTTTGGTGCTGGTGCGTTAACTATTGCCTTCACCTTATCTTCTGACTTATGCAAACCTGTTTTGTCTATTTTAAAGCCTAAATACGATATCGATTCTTGAAAGAAACAACATTTCTCTTTCTTCAAGTGAAAACCACACTCTTGTAGTCGCTTTAAAGTTTTCTCTAAACGATTCAAGTGTTCATCTTCAGTTCGCCCCGTAATCAAAAGATCGTCCAAAAAACATATTACCCCAGGTAAATCTTGCAAGACCTTATCCATTATTTGTTGAAAAAGAGATGGTAAATTCGCAAGACCGTACGGTGCCCTGGTATATGTAAATTATCCGCGATGAGTGCTAATTGTGGTTAATTCTCTTGATTTTTCATGAAGTAATATTTGTTGATACGCCATTGACAAGTCCAACTTTGTGAAAGTTTTGCCACCTTGCAATTTCGCGAATAAATCCTCGACTCGCGGCAATGGGTATTTTTCTACCTTTAAATACGGGTTTACGGTAACTTTATAGTCCGCACAAATTCTGACTGTTCCATCGTCTTTTAAAACTGGCACCATCGGTGTGCCCCATGCACTGTATTTCACCGGCACTAATATTTTAAGATTAACTAGTTTCTCTAATTCCGCATTCACTTTTTCTTTAAGGGCGTATGGCAATGGACGCGGTTTGAAAAATTTAGGGGTTGTACCTTCCATAGTATGTAACTCTATTTGACTATGTTTAAAAGTACCCAATTCTCCATTAAATAAATCCCCATATTTTTCAAGTACATGTGAGATAACATCAGTTTTTTGAACAATATTTACATCATGTATTTTTACGTTATATTTAGCCATAAAATCGCGACCTAAAATAGGCGGTCCTCCTTTCTCTACAACAAATATATCTAAGTCTTGTACAATTCCTTTGTAATTTACAGAAGCATGTAAAACTCCTACAGGTTGAATTTTATTACCACTGTAATTAATCAAAACTACTCCTGTTTCCATCAATGGTAAGTTACTAAATTTATCGCGCCACAACTGACTTGAAATAGCGGTTATTGCGCTCCCCGTATCAAGCTCCATCGATAGTGTTACACAATTAACAAGGACTTCAAGTTTTATAGGATTATTGTCAGTAACTTTTATATTAAATAAAGGATATTCGCTTATGAAATGGACTTTGTTTTGTTTACCTTCCCTGCATACAGTAGCTAAGTGTCCTCTTTTTCCGCAAATTCTACAATAATAATTACGGTACCTGCATTTATTTGCGTGAGGTTTACCGCAAACGCTGCAATCTGCTAGTCCTCTTGTTCCCGTTGTTCCAGATGACCTTCCCTGAAGTCCAGTATCGTCCTGCGATGCGTAGTTTTGGTGCGCTGCTCGCTGCTTCCCCCTCGCTCCGCTGGTGCTGGAATCCTTAGTTCTTGGTCTGCGAACACCAAATTTGTAGATTTCTTGCGGTTCCTTCTTCATACTCTGTCGCAAGTGTTCACTACTGCTGCTGCCGTCAGTTCTATCCATGGTCACTAGATAGCTTTTTGCTGATTCTGTATCAACAGCTATTTGCACCGCGCGCTCAAATAGTAATTTGTCGGAACTTTCCAGTAACAGTTTTTCGAAAGATTTCGTGTTTCTGTTCATACCGAAAACGAACTTATCGCGCAGAGCCGTTTCTAAGCACACACCAAAATCACAATGTGTCGCTAAATGTCTCACTCTAGCAGCCCATGTTTGCATGGTTTCGTCTTTGTCTTGCTTGGCAGCGTAAAATTGCATTCTCTCTCCCCACACCGATTTGCTACCACTAAAGTATTTATCAAATATGTCGGTTAATTCCTTGAAGGTCTTTTCTTCAGGTATGCCCGGAATTGTTAAATCCGTCAATAGTTTGAACGCGTTCTCATTTAAACTATTTAATAACACGCCACACTTTATTTTAGCATCGGTAATGTTATTCACGAGAAAGAACTGATCTAATTGTCTTTTATGTATCGACCACGTGTTGATCTTCGGATCAAACTCTCTCGCCGTACCCACGATAGCCTTTCCTTCCATTATCACTTTTTACTCGTCGCCAATTTACTGTAATGTTCTTTGAGGTGTTTGTTAAGAATAACAAGCCAAGAACCCGCGAAATTAACAATTTATTTTTAACACCACCAAGCTCTATACATACACAATGGAATACTTGCATTCGTCTGCCTTTTGTCATCCGTGAAGGCCCTTTTTTGCGTGATAGTATTTATTCCAATTTGCCTTCACAGATGGCACTGGCAGTTACTGAAAAATAATTAGACTGCATACATTACAGAAACCATTCAACAACTACATGCGGTATTGCTGCAACAACAACGACGAAACTACACGTGAGGTCCAAATGAATTATTTATTTCATCTATCTCACGGACAGCTTCTCCGGTGCGATCGCTAAAACTCTGAACCAGGCCATAAGTAGCTACCACAGCGTACAGAAGCTTAGATCGCGCCGAGTGCGTTTGCTCTCACTTCTAAACAAATGTTTTGTCATGAAAGTAATAATAAATCCATTACAATATACGTTTACAAAGTTGTACGGCGTTGAAAATTTTACATGACCAATTTCATCTCATATTACGAAATGCCTTTATAGGCATACTCGCAGTAGGCCAAGATATTTTTTCGTCACCCTAACTTATTCCAAATACTTCTTGTTGCATTTTCATTGCCTAACAATTGCAATCAACCCGGAGTCCTGAACAACTAACCTAACAATTTATCGCTTTCCGCTCCAAATTTGAGTTCATTCTGCTTGTGTTACTGGTGTTTTTGTATTCCCAACTGGATTTATAATACACAAACCGCTTGGGAGTATTTTGTTTCACTATGCCAGAAGGAGTCCCGAGAAGCTTATTTGCTTTAGGTCGTTGCCACTCATGAATAATTTAAAAGTACGCTTCACAGAAATGTGAACTTATTTTATGAAACTTAGGCTGTTTGCGTAAACAGGTAAACCAATAGCAGAAGTTATTTATACTCCATCAGGAGCCAAAATTTTCTACTAGACATCTGTCTCAAAAAGATAAACATTCTGTTGGAGCATATTATCAACTTTTAAGAAAGAAATTTGCATCTGTATCCATGTAGTGTGCAATGCTTTTGGATTTACGACCAGTAGATTGCCTTAGAAGATTTTCTATGACTTTGTCAGTCGTAGGTATTTGAATTTCTTGAGAAAACTTTCCTTGCGGACGAAGCTTGGTTTTAGCATTAAATGCAGAACGTTATCAAAATCAAATGCACACTATTCGTAGAAGAATGTCATGATGTTGAAATACAAGATGACTATGTTCAAGAAAATGGTGAAGTTGCATATTGCCCATTTGAAATCTGGTTTCTAAGAAAGAATAACCAGCACCAACACAGCAGATATTTCTCCTCCAAGATCATGTGACTTAACCCCTTCTGAGTTTTTTCTTTAGTCACATAAAAAATTCAATTACTTCCACAACCAACGGATGAAAAGTAATGTATCGCGAAAAAAATTCAAAAATTTCAATTTGTTTAATCGCTTTAAAATGGTCGAAATCGTAAGAAAAACAAAATTTGAGCAAAAAGTTCTTGTCTGTGACTTTGTGTGTGGGCGCGGTACAACATATGAACTTGAAATTTGGCATACATATAAATTTTAACTACCTAAAGCGACCTATTGTTTTTTGGGTAAGTAGGGTATTGGGAAGAGGGTGAAATTGGAAAGTAACTACCCTTTTTGCAAATTTTTATTTTTTTATTTTTCTTTTCGTTTTAGTATGTGATTAGTAGTATAACTGCGAGTATAATTCGTCCTTATAAACCAACAGATAGGAAATATAATTTCTCAGTGTCAATTTTTTTTTCAAAAAATCTTACATTTCCAAATATTTCCAAAAAAAACGTGTTTTGGACTCTGACCACAATTATTTTAAATTTTAGTATTATATAGATAATCAAATATTTGATCGGATAGCACACTTGCAATTTTTTATTAAATTAATAATTTTCGAATTATTTGGAAAAAAACATTTTAAAAATTTACATATTTTTGCTATCACGCAACCGTTGAACTTGAAATTTGGCATACATATAAATTTTAACTACCTAAAGCGACCTATTGTTTTTTGGGTAAGTAGGGTATTGGCAAGAGGGTGAAATTGGAAAGTAACTAACCTTTTTGCAAATTTTTATTTTTCTTTTCGTTTTAGTATGTGATTAGTAGTATAACTGCGAGTATAATTCGTCCTTATAAACCAACAGATAGGAAATATAATTTCTCAGTGTCAAATTTTTTTTTCAAAAAATCTTACTTTTCCAAATATTTCCAAAAAAACGTGTTTTGGACTCTGACCACAATTATTTTAAATTTTAGTATTATATAGATAATCAAATATTTGATCGGATAGCACACTTGCAAGTTTTTATTAAATTAATAATTTTCGAATTATTTGGAAAAAAACATTTTAAAAATTTACATATTTTTGCTATCACGCAACCGTTGAACTTGAAATTTGGCATACATATAAATTTTAACTACCTAACGCGACCTATTGTTTTTTGGGTAAGTAGGGTATTGGGAAGAGGGTGAAATTGGAAAGTAACTACCCTTTTTGCAAATTTTTATTTTTTTATTTTTCTTTTCGTTTTAGTATGTGATTAGTAGTATAACTGCGAGTATAATTCGTCCTTATAAACCAACAGATAGGAAATATAATTTCTCAGTATCAAATTTTTTTTCAAAAAATCTTACTTTTCCAAATATTTCCAAAAAACGTGTTTTGGACTCTGACCACAATTATTTTAAATTTTAGTATTATATAGATAATTAAATATTTGATCGAATAGCACACTTGCAATTTTTTATTAAATTAATAATTTTCGAATTATTTGGAAAAAAACATTTTAAAAATTTACATATTTTTGCTATCACGCAACCGTTTGTTTTAGAAAAAAATGTGTAGAGAGAAAAATGCTCAAAACCGTATTACTGATCGCATAGTATAAAAATATAAGCGTAAATGTCATTTTGACAATTGGATGTGGAAGTATTGACTCAATTTGCAGCGGTATTTTTGTTAGGTCTACAAAATACAGATTAAGAGATAATTGATGAAGTTCGTGCAAATATAATGGTGTTAGATATGATTAGTTTGCAAAGACGAGCTTTTAAATGTGTTAGGTTGGAAGGCATTTCCAAGTTTTATAATAAATGATTATAAGGAAGAAAGTGTGAGTTACTGTGAGTGCGGTCAGTTATGATCAAACATTGTGGTTATAAAAAACGTTCTTCATTGAAGTAAATCTTATGATTGTTATTGATGTGGAAGGATATAAGTGATTAGATTTGTTTGCTTTGAACAGTGATGGGCGCGTAGAATACTCCATGTAGATTACGCCTTTATCTACGCGTAAACTATGTAATATTCTACTTTAAAAGTCTACTGTAGAAAATAACATTATGTAGATAAACAGCAAAATAGTAATTTTAACAGCTCCAAATGCCTCAAATGAATGAACTTTTGTTGCTTCCTAACTAAACAAAATACTAGATAACTAGACACACGTTAAACAACAATAACTTGTTTCGGCATACAGTTGTTAGGGCCAGAAGGCACAAGCGTGCTTTAGGCATTGGAGCCCTCAATCGGTCAATAGGTTCTTAAATACTGTAAACTATGATTTTAATATCTTTCTTGTCTATAAACTGAAGAAGACGGGCTATTTCATATGCTACCTAATATACTGGTAAAAGAAAAGACTTCGAAACGCATGTTTTGTCCCAAAGAAGTAAGAAAACCGTTTGGGTATTTTGATGACTTACTAAAATAAGTTATGCAAATTTGTAAAAAGATATTAAAAAACTGCAGTGCTTTAAAAAAATTTAAGAATTGACCCATAAAACAGGGAAATTGGAACAAAATAATTTGCACAATACACTTAATATAGAATAGCCATAATATACTCGTATCATATTTTCTACTCAAAATCTGCACCAAAATGCTTTATCTACATTTTCTACGCGGGTAATGTAAAAAATTATAATTTACGCGTAAACGCCCATCACTGGCTTTGAAGACCCCCAAAAGTTATGTGACGTCGGTTAGGCTACAGCATGGTTTGGTGTAGGGTGACCACCCGTCCTGATTTAGGCAGGACAGTACCAATTTCCTAGAAAATGTCCTTCCTAATATTTGTATCTGATCAGGACATTCATCTGTCCGGATTTCATGAATATGGACAGATTTCAAGCAAAATGTCAGTTATGTATGTATTGTTATTGTGTTTTACATTAATTCTGGCAACCACTTTTCTTTAAAAGCTTATTATTATTATGTACTGCGATACACGTATTACTTAAAGGTTTCTATTACTAGTGACAACAGTATGACTTCCTTCTTCCTGTTAGGTATGTTATAAAATATGCACTCACTATGTTTGAGATTTTTATCTTGCCACTTGTAATACATATTGCTCAGCATATTATTATTATCTTTATTATTATTATTGCTATTATTATCGCTGAACAAGAATAAGTATTTCCTGAATTTGAAAAACTGTAAGGTGGTCACCCTAGTTTGGTGTCTGCTATGAACGCGGTACACGGTCGTTGTTTTAACTTTGGAATTTCAGTCAGCACCTCCTTAATCAACATAAACTAATTAAAGACATGCTAAACAATTTTTGTTTTAAAACTGTACAGCACTCTACAGTATTTTTTGTGAACACCAGTTATAGTAGCAGGCATCAAACCTGCATTATCGAGATCAGTCTATAACACGGAACAATAGTCCTACACATGATAGCATCATAAGTCATAACCCATAATTTGTAGTCGATCTGCATTGACGATTCGTACGTACATTTCTATCAACCTTTTATAACCTTATACAGAATATATTACAGTTTCTAAGTTTTACGTGTCATATATGTGTCTCATGGTACGCCTTTAGGATACAAGCAGATTTATCTCTAATTATTACCACATTGTAACTTATTGAGAAGAGTGCAACTGCTATTTGCACTTTATACTGACAGAAGCCAGATAATTCAGGAATGCTGCTCCGCATAAGCTCGCAGTGCATAACAAAACTAGTAAGCAGCAGGCCACGAGCTCACCAACGGACTAATTGGATCAAAAACCGCCACACCCAAGCTGTATTATCTCCGTTGGAGCAGCTTTTTGCGTCAGGCACCCAGGGCACGCGGCCCGTACCATATCGACGTCGTCACAGAATGAGCGATGGGAATGCCTTACCTCATTACAAGAAGAGCAAGGCTGCTCGATGTCCTTGCTCCGTGCACAAGGGCGGTTTTTTTGTTAACAATTCTGCGAACGCTAAAACTGGACTGCACAGATTGTTGCAACTGTCTGTAAATGCAATTCCATTTTTTCACTATATAATATGGTATATTTACAGATCACTTAGTGAAAATCGCTATCAAGTCATCTAGCGGTAGCTTTACGAACTACGACGTTCCGGGAGGTTGCCCACATAATGCGGGACACCCTGTACAGGTATTATAGTAAAGGGAGCGTGCACGCGCCTGCGTTCATAGCCCTCTGGTGGATTGAACAGAATACGGTTTTGGACGTATGTTTTATAACAACGCCAGACTATCAGAGGTACTAAAGTAACTACTAATAATAATAGTTTCGAAGGTGCACTGTTAAATATCTCGAAATCATTACATTGAACAGCTTGCAAACAAGCTGGTTTTTGTTTGTATACTATTTATCGAATAATTTGCCGATGATTTCGACCGGAGAGTCATTTTCAAGAAACCTTTCTTAATCGTAGAATTATTCGATAAATAGTGTAAAACAAAGCACAAACAAAACCAGCTTGTTTACAAGGTATTCAATATAATGACCAATAACAATTATTACAAATTTAGTCTTCCATCTTCATTTTATGGCATTCATTGTTAGTGCAAATATGAATGGGTATCTATAATCTGGTACAAAACGACTTAACACGCGAGATGCGCGAAGGCGGACCTTGTTTCGAAGATCGTCAACTATCGTGTAGTACCGAACGAGCGCTAAACCGTCCTGAAAACATCCTGTTAACCTGTTACTGTTTGTTATTCATGCTACACGTGCTTGGGTATTAGACACAGGGTTAGAATCTTAAAAAATTCCAAGCGAAAGTGACAATATTGTTTTTCATTTATGCTGTAGCCGACAGACGAACGCCATACCACCCTACACTTTGTTCTTCTGCGCAACCATTTCTCGCGGGTCAAGTCGTTTTGTAATAGGTATACCTATATACATACTACAGCACGCATAACACAGTATCTATTTACTTTTTTCTATTGATGACATTAATCCAACGTTGTTTTAGTTCAGCTTCCCAAAGCTGTCCAGGAAATCGATAAAATCCAATATTAAAGCAAATGTAAACCGATGAAATTCATGGTTGTCATGCTGTGTATACCTCAATCTTGCGTTATTTCACCACCAGTGGCGCTACTAGTCAACCTGCACGCTCCCTATACACATTGTTATTCTCCTGTTCTCAGTAGTACATGACGTACTTCACTAGCTCACACCTACGCATAACTCCACTAAAGATAACGGTCTTTGCCATCTGTCATGCTACAAAAATGTCTCACCGGTAGACGACGGCAACTTAGAAGGATGTTTTCTTATATATTTTGCTCTCTGTCGTCCTATTCAAAGTGATACTCGTATAACACTGATCTCTAAATAACTGGATGTCGCTTAGATACCAAAATGCATGTAAATTATTTGTGATAGATTTAAGCGACTTTATCGCCTAGCCGCTGGTGCTTGTACTAAAATTTTGACAAAGGTTCGCTTCTGCGGTAAATATAACGTTAATGATTGACGGTTAAAATCGTGAACTCATCATCTGTCTGCAGATTTCCAAAAGATGATCG
Organism: Rhyzopertha dominica; assembly: GCA_025024175.1. Taxonomy (NCBI): domain Eukaryota; kingdom Metazoa; phylum Arthropoda; class Insecta; order Coleoptera; family Bostrichidae; genus Rhyzopertha; species Rhyzopertha dominica. Next base: position 31,705,640 of record QCXZ01000138.1, on the reverse strand, counting down.
TTGTAGTGTTTGAGTAAGAAACATGTACCGTACAAACTGGATGTTACGTTTACTCATAACCATATTATATAGGTAAGGATCTACCCTAAAATTTGAACGCGCCGTTAAATTGATAGTACGAGTACCAGCGGCATGGTGGCTACTTATCACAGTTTTGAATGACTTATGCGACATCCAGTTATTTAGAGATCAGCGTCGTATAATGATCACGGTGTAGGACATAACATAGGAATATTTTATATAAGCTTTTAATTTGCTTTGAGCAGTTACAATCCGGAATAGGTTGGGTATTCAATTATTTAAATTAAGTAGGTTTTACGAGTTTCATATAGCTTTTAAGTCTTCTTGAACTTATTTTAGTTTGAGTTTGGCTAAATTCGTTGTTTAACATTCGATTCGACGAAATTTAAAGTTGCTTAAAGCAGACAAATGTCAAATGTGTGGTAGTACATAAGCCTCCTAAGTGTCATATTCCGACTAAATGATATGGTATTTATAGTTTTGTAACTTCAAATGAATAAAACCTAACGTTTACCCAGTAAACAGGAAATTGTGTAGCATGGTGCTTAAATTATTCGTACCTTCAACCTGGGGCTGCCTATCAGCAATCCATAAGTACTTGAATTAGCTAGCAAAAAAAGGGACGCTACCATAACGTTCGTTCGGTATCCTTAGTGGAGTTATCGGTAAAATGGTTATTATACCCCTTTAAGAATGTCGACTTGACACTTAAGACATTAAGAATAATTAAGAAACCGAATGATGATAACGTAACGGATGAACATTTTGCAAGCAACGAAGCTTAGTGATGAATCATATTTTTACTTTAACGGTGTTGTGAGCAAACTGTCGCATTTAAGCAACAGAACGTCTAATAGAATTAAGAGAGACCATTGTATCCACGATGAGTTTCTACGTACTATGAATAGTGATGGTGATAGGGCTTTACTTCTTTCAAGAAGGAAGAGCCGTGGGAGCCTGTATCGCTTATATGATTACCAGTCGTTTGACGCCACTTTCGCAAGAAATTAGTATTTAATGTAGGTTGATGGCGTTACCTGCCAATCTTCCATCACAAAGGTTTTGCTTTTTGAGGAACTCTTAGACCGATCACTCTCTCGTAATGGTGATTACTTACTCCTTGGAAGTATTTTCTTTAGGAGATCTTAAAATTATGGGTTGATGCAAATTAATACCAACGGGTGTATGAACTTAAAGAGGAAATGAACGGATCATTAGCTACTTCGACAGCCATGTGTGTGAAAAAGTGATTACGTTAAAGGATAAGAAGAGCCATCCGTGGAAGACATATGCCAGCCATCACGTCTATCTGAAACGAATATAAAAATATTGTCCATTTTCTAGAAATTAAATACAGAGTGGATCAGAGGCACCGCCTCTTTTTTAAACCGCTAGTACTCGGCGAAGAGTAGGGGTACTGATCTTGAGCCAGTCTCGATCGAATCACTGTACTCCAATAGGTTACAGCGTTTAGAAGTACTGGATCTGTGACGAAAAAAAAACAACCCGGTCTTCCCCGTTCAGTAGGAATTCCAGAAAACGTAGAGTGAGGACGGCAGTTGTTGTTAGTCGGAAACAATCCATTAGGCGACAAGCTGTATTGCTGGATATTAAGGTCGCTAAATATATAGGTACTAACAACGGTTGCGACGTATATATAGTCTTGTAATTCCTTTTAATGGATTTTGCAGCGATGCTTGCCGGGCGAAGTTGAAATCTGGCAATGCTTGTTACCCTACGCTCGCGTGCACCACGGGTGAACGTATCATTATGATATTTGATTAAACCTGAGATTAGAGTTGGCCGTACCTTATAATGCAGTGACCTTACTGAGTATTGGTTTGAAGGCTTCCGTGGTTGTTGTCGATGACATGTTGTTTTCCGGGCTGGTTCCCACGTTGGTTATTTGACCTTAACGTTTCGACACTCATATCGGTATCATCCTCAGAAGTAGCTCTAAAACTTTCTGAGTCACCTTACTGATTATGTCACGTCGTTCGCTTCATCGTATTTTACATGACCTCAAATTTCACCCGTACAAAATAATGATTGTCCAGCAGCTAAGTGAAACGGAATTTGTACAGCGCAGAGAATTTTGTCGCATAATAGACGCTATTCTTACGAAAGATGCAAATGCTCTAGTCCCAGTATTCATGAGTGATGTAGCCCATTTTTTATTGGTATTGTTGTTAATGTACAGAACTGTTGATACTGGTCGTCGGAGAACCCACTACCCACTAGAACTACACCAAAAATCTCTCCATGGCTCAAAAGTAACAGTGTAGTGCGGTATCTCCAAGATAGTTAGACTTTACTTTTTTGAAGAAAGAGGAACCGCAGTTTACTGCGACATCAGAGCGCTACATATGTCGAAATGTTAAACAACTTTCTTCGTCCGGACCTTGAAAGGCGTCAAATGAACATGAGAAAAATGTGGTTCCAACGGGCTGGTGTCACAGCTCACACGCCAAGAACATCCATGAGAGTATATGTGATATTTTCTTGGGATTTGCAGGCATAAGATGAAATGAAAAAGTACTGGCCTTGACCGAGATTTGAACTCGGGTCTTTTGAATACTAGTCAAACGCTCTACAACTGAGCTATCAGGGCTCTAAATCTCGGTCAAGGCCAGTACTTTTTCATTTCATCTTATGCCTGCAAATCCCAAGAAAATATCACATATGCTCATTTATAATGAATTCAGGCGATAATTAATTATCTTTCGTAATATTATAATATATTTGGGTTGTAATTAGCTGTTGGTCGCCATAATCTGGCCACCGGAGCGAATTACGCTCTGAAGCTCAACAACCCTGAGCGACGAGCGATTCAGCTGCACATGCGTCGGATGGCGTTCAGCAGCGTTACATGTTAACTGTGATGTATATATGCCGCCTTGACCTCGATTTTGAATAGGGCCCTGATAGCTCAGTGGTAGAGCGTTTGACTAGTATTCAAAAGACCCGAGTTCAAATCTCGGTCAAGGCCAGTACTTTTTCATTTCATCTTATGCCTCCAAATCCCAAGAAAATATCACATATGCTCATTTATAATGAAGGCGATAATTAATTATCTTTCGTAATATCCATGAGAGTGGTTCGACAAATGTTCGCAGGATGATATGGTGATGTTCCTTGGTTCTCACGGTCACCCGATCTGTCAATATGTGACTCTGCTCCACCACGTATTTTGTGGGGTTCTTCTGAGACACCCTATATATCGCTTTTTGGGGGGCTCAGATTGACATGGATTGTCTTTAAAATCTGAGTTAAAATGATTTTTTTTAAAGCTCGATACATTTGCTTTTCTATTATGCATCATTTTATTGGATGCTTTAAATAATAAAGGTCCGAATTTATTTTAGAAACAATTCTGCTTGAAACTTAACCGCTGAAATTTGTTATGGCTTCCGTAAAGCAATAATTATTGTAACGTTGTTCAAATTAATCATACGCAAATACTACTATATTGTCACGATTTTCTAATGAATGGAACTTCTTTTAGCGGTTAGTTAAATTCAATTTAATTGAATGACTGTATTAAATAATCGCATTCGAACAACAGTTGAGGTCGTTGAGCCTCCATCAAATGCAAAACGTGTTCTGCTTTTATTTCAGCAATAAATTTTGCAACTGGAACAATTTGCTCACCGAGAATATCCGCATCGAATAGCGTTAATTTAAACTCAGCAATAACGCATTTGTTTATATGTCTTCACACCACTTATATTCTAGTAATTAAACCTAACGGGTTGCATGCGGTAGTAGAACCTGTAACTTCATATTTTTTTTAATTGTTAAGTGACGGAAATGTTAAGTTGCGAATTCCAGATACCGCTAGAATTTTTATCTAAGCGGTTTTGGCAAATAAAACCAGTAGGAAATCTCTTAGGGACTTTCTGTATATTATTATTAGAGTATTGCAGAGTGTTCTGATAATTAACTAGGTATAATCTTCTTCTATAAAGATGGCGAAATTTTGTATTGAGATTTTGTCACTTCAGTGACTAAGACATGAAAAAGGGTATACTACTATAATGTAATATAAAGTTATAGAAAAAGTAGAGTAACATCCTAGCCTTATTATACCACTTAAATTCTCAGAAGGCGAAGGAATCTTAATTAAGCGACGAACTTTGCTGTGCAACTAGCATTTTGCTTTAATTCACCAAAATATTAAAATCTATTAAGGATGTGTCTGGGGCCTATTTTAGGAAGTTTTCTGACAAAATATTCAAATCTTAGAATCGCCGAAATAACTGTTAAAGATAAAGAATTGGTTTTTGGTACACATTATCAGTTAGTTGAAAACTATTTTGCGGTGGCAATACCTTTCTTCGGGTTAAGCTTATGAAGGGTAAAAATTAACATGTATTTCTATTTCCTTCAAATTTTTCCTTTGTTGGCTAGTTTAAAAAAAAATTTAATACCCCTACGCTTTATAATTTAGTTAAAATTACTTTTGTCACTAACGATTACCTACTACAAAAAGCAATGGGCAGTTGCCATTTTTCCATTGTTTTTTTTTGTAAATAAAACATCCAGTGGTAAATACTAGACCTAATGAAAACAATGGTTAAAATAGGTATCTAATAAATGATCTATAACGTAAAAATCAAAATACTTGGGTAAATTTCTAGCAAACACATTCTATGGCATGCCTAAAAGTTAATTTATTGACAAAACCAAAACCAAACAATGACTGCCGATTGCTACATTTTTAGTAATCGTTGATGACAAATAGTTTTACAAATAAATAAATACCCATTCGGATACTCATTTCGCTCTTGTTAGGAATACCGAATAAATAGATCATAACGTCCAAATTCCGTTGTCGTCAATAATATACTGCAAAAAGTGATATCAGCAACAATAACACTTTTTCGACCGAAATTAATTTCGTATTAATTAAATATATATTTCCTGAGCGAAGTTCTGCCAATGTAAGCGTATATTTCCGTTTTTTAAGCTTTAAATAACAATGTCAATTTCCATTAAAAGTCGGTTAATAAAAGACAGGCGGCTTTTGAATCAAATACAACGGTCATTATGCATAAAAATGTACAGCATACTTGAAGCAAAAATATTCTAATTTCTAGTAGTATGTATACGCCAATGTACACCCCAATTTCGTTATTACTTGGTTTTGCTACCCCCAATAATAATATCGTTTAACTGCTGTTTCCGATTGAAAAATGTTTCAGTCAATTTCGTAATTATTCATTAATGGATTAATTATTTTATTCAGTGAGTAATTTATTTTAAAGTGCATCTTGCTGTGATTTAAGAAAACTGTATTTTTCACCGATAACCAAAAGGTGTGTAGTAGCTATTTACCTACCTCGTTTGTTGTTGGTAATCATAAGTTATAATATACCTCTTTCAAAAATTTCCAATATCCATTAGAGTAGTTCTTAAATATATAATGCAAAATTGTATTATGTTGCATTGTTTTGATTTCAAATCAGCATAGAACGCATTAGTGCAAGCTAAAAATAGTATGAGCTCTAGAGCTTCCTGTTCACTGCAGTCAGCGTATGACGATATCGCTATTTCAGTCATAAAACTCCAATTAGGAATTGCGTTCCCAAACTCTGTAATATCTCACCTTGGATGCCTTGCGGTGGAAATAATTCTCTGCGCCACTTCGGAGCATTAGTAAAACCACATGGTCGCATCATAAATCAAAACGTTTTTTTTTTGCAAAACGAAACCGCTAAATTTTCCTGCAGACTTACTCAATAGTATTCGTCACCGCCTCTTGCCAGTCGCTGATGTCATTAGTGCATCCACGCGTGCATTGATAATTTATTTGGAGTTTTAAGTAATTGCCTCGATTAAAGGTATCATAAATAGTTGAATATATGAAGCTCCTGCTAATGGATATACGCTGAATGAAAAAAATATCATTCGAGCACTTGGTTAGTTAGCTAATTGCAAACCGCATCCTCACGTGATGCTGGATTTTTTAATAACGAAGACCTGTGCTGCTCCGAAGAAGGTTTATTAATATAATTTGTAGACTAATGCATGATCCACATAGTTTAAACGCTGCTCGCTGTAGTTCAGTGCAGAAATACAATAAATGTTCAAGGTTATATAGATTTATTTAAGGTTTCAACCAATAAATTTTAATAGGCCTAACTATGACATTCAGCAGCAAACACAATTCATCCTATACTAGCGTTAATTATTAACGCATATAACTTAAGAACACTCCTTTCCGACAGTTATCAAATTATTAATATTGCAATTAAATATGTCGCACTTATCCACTATAACAAGCGGCAAGTTGTGTTCTAGCGCCACCATACCAAAACTTGACAGCTAAACTTGCTCCAAAATGGGGCATGCGAATTTGTAATTCTGACAGTAAACCCAACCGAGTTAAAATTAAAATTAGTTTTCAAAAAAAATATCAAGGTGAGAATTCTGGTGGCTTTGTTTCCGAGTTATGCATATCAATTTTGAAACTAGCTATGGGCGTTATCTTGAATTTTGCAGCTTCGAAAAGCACCTGAAGAGAGCTCTTCAGTAATGTTCATGTTTATACCATCGTATGATATCTAAAGCGCATAGTGGAGCTTTTATTTATTCCCACTATGAGCTCGAAAACTTTAACCGCCATCGTGCAAAAAAAAAGCTGTTTTGACAGTTTTTTTTTGTCTAAGTGGATCGCAACTAGAGCAACCGTTTCCAGCACACTGTTCACTGTTCACTCATCAACCTCGTCTTCGAAAATGCTGAAATTGGACGTAAACAAGTGAAATCAAAAGAACGCAAATGATTTTAGGTCCCAGCGTCGATTTGATATTATGAATGAGATGTTGCTAGCAACATACTATTGGCATATAGAAAACGGATCAGTTTATTGAGACCACTGGTTGTTTTTTAATGCAACCCAATCAAGGTGGCGGATTGACGTAGGGTTTTCGCAAGAGCGTAGCTTATGGTCCGTAAGCGTGAGCTAGCGTCACTGGGACTAGAGTGCTGCCCCTAGCGTCAAAATGCCTTTTTTAATACAAAATTTGATATTTTGCTTCATGGCTGTCAATGAACGTGATATTTTATGCTGAGTATAACAGTGCAGGTCAATTTTTATTAAGGCTATGACGAGCATGCTTCATGATTATTAACGATGTAAAAATTTTCTTCGTTTCTGAGTATCATGGTACCTACACAGTAAAAACATTAGTACTCTGAATATTCTCTAAAATAACACTAAGCGAAGTTGGAGCAGGTCCACTATTATTATATAGTGAAAAACTTGGCTACATTGTTAGAGTAAATTTTAGAGTGATTTGTACTCTAGTCAAATGTAATTTTTGACACTAGATTTGAGTAAAAATGTTTTTATTCTAGAGTAAAAATACTCTCTAATAGTGTTAGCTAACTGTGTGATGCACCTTACTAGAGCATTAATTAACTCTCAGGATGAGTTCTGCTTACACTCTGCTCTTGAGTGAAATAATCGCTAGTTAGGGTTAACGAACAGCACTTAATGGAAGAAGGGGGGAGGGAAGAAAAATAAAATACATATGAATATTATATTTTATTATGTATCAAAAGTAAATAAATACTTAAGTACTAAGTACCATCTGATACTTGAACAGGTTTGCGTTATTTGATATGGTTCTTTATAAAGCAGTAAACGAAAGTCAATTACATTTAACTAAAATGACATGTTCAGCTTGGAGACTTGCGTACACGTTTAACAAGTCTGTTAAACGTCCTTCAGGCACTTGATTAAATGTTTGGAAGAAGATTTAGACTATGTAGTGATCAACAACTTATCTATCATTAATCACACATTACTTAGCTTTAGAAAGCAATTGCAAAGCACAAACAACTCCAAAACTCCAAACAGTGTTGCCAGTTGCCACTGGCACAGATATGAATTTCGCTAGATTGCCGCAAGCAATCCGCTAAAATTTTTAGGATAGTGCTGGATAGAGTAATCTATTAATATAAAGCGAAATTAATTATTTATTCTGTCATAAATACTTGTTAGGTACCTACAAATTATGTCAGAACGTTTAAAATTTCGTTCTCGAGCTTATCGTGTTCCTTTTGAATCAATAATTTTATTATGTAGAACACACAAGCGACAAAGACACGGCAGTTGTTAAATTTTGTATTGGTAGGTAAAGTGTACACGAAATATTTTTCCAGGCTAAGAAAGTACGATAATTATGGACTCATCTAGCGTAAATAAATCGATTCTGCTTCATATCTAAGTTTCCCATATGATTCATTTCGTAATTCTATAACGCTTGCAATCCAAGTTTAAATTTTAAATTGTAATAGCTAATAATAAACTATAAGTATTTCATCCCGCTAAAATATCCGCTAACTGCTGAAATCCATTTTTCTTGCTAGGTGAGGGTTTATCCGCTAAATTTACCTGCAAAACCTCCAAGTTGGCAACAGTATGGCACAGCGATATGTTAAGGATGGCGCGTTTTAAACGCCAATCTCTACTAGAGCTCTGTTCACTCTAGATATTTTCATTCGCTCTAGTTCGAGAAAAAAGAAGGTAATTAGTGTAAAAACTGCATTTGTTTAGAGGTATTTTGTAAAAAATCGATTAAAGTGAAAATTAAAGTGGTTTTTGCTCTATCGTGTTTTCTCTGCATTAGAGCAACGTTATATTTTTACGATATTTTTTACTGTGTACATTTCAAATTTGGATTAAGACTACGAAAGACATGCACTATAGTAGTCACCTAAAAGTAAGGTGACCAACCGTCCGGATTTAGCCCGGACAGGTTTGTATTTTTGTTTATGAGTCCGTACTTAATATGGTATCCGGATTTGTCCGGATTTTAAAAATTTTGTTTGGATTTGTCCGGTTTTTTATAGTTTGAGCTAAAAATGTGCACATGGTATTTTACCTTTTCATTGTTGCCAGTGGTCTTTTCATGCAGTCAGGCGTAGCTAACTTCATAGTTGCATGTGTCACATTTAAGTATATCAACCACAGACATCTCATATATTATGTAGACTGCTAATTGTTATGGTATGCGCGAGAAAATATTATAACGACCTGTAAGTCGCCATATTGCTCATTCGTAGGGCAACGAGTCTGCGCGGTAACTCGCTGGTGTGACAAAAAGAGTGGTGATTAGCCAAATGTGCGACAGGTCCTGTTGCTTGTTGTACCGTTGCCATGACATTTCCATATTATAATCTTTACTGCACATGCGTCTGGCCCTACCTGCTCGAGGATCAATTATCACAAAATCTTATTACATTAAACTTCTAGGTCTAGGTATTTAGTCATGTGGTGTCAGCATGCAATTGTGTAGCCGGCATAACCTAATGCCTGGCCATGTGGCCATCTCTCTTTATCCTATATTATAAATAAAACCATGAAGGCGTCCGGATTTTCTGGTTTGGGAAATTGGTCACCTTACCTAAAAGTGCAAAACATGCATGTTGCTTACTGGGTATCATTGAACGTAATTTTTGATGCTGAGTATGGTGGTGAATGTGTAGGACTAAGGCTATGGAGGATATGCACCATGACACAGAGTATAATATTAAATACTGATTTGTGACCAGAAGGTTGAGCTAGCAGCACCCATGTATATGTAATCAAATCATTTTTCATTTTTTTTATWAAAAAAATATGCTGTGATCCAGCACACTTACTAAAATTGTTTTATGTTTATAAATTTTCATACAAGATATTTTCGTTGAAAGAAAATTACTTTTCTAATCCATATATGCATTTTCAGATACCCGTTAGTAGCTTATTATATAGACGTACTTTTTTCATTAGGCAAGCATGAATCCTATTATACGAGTACATCCTTAAATTTTGCATTACTGTTTGTCTTTCAAAGACATTCGTTTTAAAAGCGGTTATTTTTCACAAATTCAGCATACCTATGTGTAGAAACCTTTGATTGGAAGCTCCGCATATTCTACTTTCGTTGTATCCGCAGCAGCAGGAACCCATGTCTGCTATGATCTTCCAAGCCCAACTAGGATACATAACAGGACGTCATTGTTTTCCAGGCGGGTGTTTCTTCTACAACCAAAAACATTATAAACAAACTTGTAGCAAGCCTAGGTAGTCATCAGATGTAAGAACGTGTTTTAACCTTATTAGTCATACAGGGTCGCTACAAAGTATGGAACCAGCAGGATATTTCAGGTTCCGTTCGGCCGATTTTTCTGAAATTTTGCATAAGCCTATGGGTAATTAAAACGCATTTTCTGGAATTTTTCAACTCCGTGTCAGCTCTCATTTCCGATATGAGCTTTGAGCGCAAGTTGATTTTTTTTATGAAAAAGGGGGTCAAAAACACGTCATTGAAAAGAATATTTTTTCCAGATTTCCTGATTTCAAAAATGTATAACACAATCTATTGCTTCTGAGTTAAGAAACGTGTCAATACAATAATTGAGCCTGACAAAGAACGAAAATAATAAAAACAATTTTCTATATCGCCAAAATGGACAAAAAAGCCAGGTATTACCATTTTCCTTGACTGGTGATAATTTTCGTCAATCTATTGCGAATCGGGTACCCCAAAAAGTACAAAAAAAAACATTATTTCGTGAAAAATGCTGCATTTTTTCAGATTTACATTACAGAAGATGCTCAAAATGTTCCTCATGTACTTCCTGGCAGTAATGCAGTAAACGTTTTCTAATGTTCTTTGTAGCATAGTTGGAGGTAAGTTTCTGCCCTGATTTTTCCTTTTAAATCTTCTGCATTATGTGGCTGACCAGCATAAATACGATTTTTCATATATCCCCAAAGGAAAAAATCTTGCGACGTCAGATGAGGGGAACGTGCTGGGCATTCTATCGCTCCGCGCCTACTAATCCATCTGCATGGAAATATCGCATTCAAGTATCCACGAACGTTAATGCAAAATGGGGCTGAAACCATATCCGTTCAGAAGGACGCGCAGCATTTTCACCATTAGGAAACGGGCGAATAAGTTCTGGTATAATGTGTAAGAGCTGTAAATACTTGATCGCATTCGCATTTCCATCAATGAAAAAAGAAACAATAATGTGCTTACCGATAACACCACACCAGACATTCACTTTCTGAGGGTATTGTGTGTGGACAATGTCGATTTGTGTCCGACCACTGTCTGCAATTATGTCTGTTCACATTACAATTGAGACAAAAAGTGGATTCACCAAAAAACATAATCCAGTTTAAAACATTTCTATCCTAATCTATCATGTTCATAACAGTTTCGCAAAATTCTATTCTACGATCGCTCAGTTCTTGTAATAAGTGCTAATATGGTGAGTGAGAGCACTTGGGATTCTCTTGCACATCTAAAAGGATATTCAAGTTAGTCCTCACTCGTAGCAACCTTTGGACGTCCTCGTTTTTGACGATTTTTAACACCGACGGTTTCGTCAAAACGTTGCAATGTTTTAATAACTGTTATCTGGCAATTGGTTTACCATCTTCATAAATTGCACTGTAGAGTGCAAGTAGGAATAACTTCGCCTTCTATATCTTAATCATCATCAAAATGTTCAGTTAACTGTGGCATTGCAATTGCAAATAACAAAGTGAATGAAAATCACCAGTAACGAGGAAAATGGAAACACCTGGAGTTTTTGTTCTTACTTAGCGTTAACGAATATAGTTTTTATCCCGAAGTTTTTTGCAAGACCCAAGTCTGTTATCACACTTTTCTCAACTCAAAAGCAATAAATTGTGCAAGTGCGATACATTTTTTAAATCAGGAAAAATATCCTTTTCAATGATGTGCCTTTTGACCTCCCTTCCCATTTGAAAAAATTCAACTTCACCAATATCACCAATATCTCAGAGTTAAGAATTCCAGAAAATGCATTTTAATTACCCACAGGCCCATGCATAATTTCAGAAAAATCGGTCGAAAAGAACTTGAAATATCCTGCTGGTTCCATATTTTGTACAGACCCTGCCAATCCTAATGTTCTTTGTTCTTGCTACAGGAAATTATTCTTCTTACTTTTAAGATCATGCTTGATGTATTGTGGTGGTAACCCCTACAAACCCAAGGGATGCTTTTAATACACCTCAGGTTTTCAACCTTTAAATTCCCTATTTATTTTCCTAGAAACAGTGTTACCTTATCCAGACGTGATAAAATTAACCATTACAAAAATAATATCTAAGGATGTGTTTAATTTTACGTAGGAAGTGTCGCTCCTTACACGAAACAATGTAAACCAACAATCAACAATGTAAATACATTGGTAACACATTCTAATTATGATGCCCTAGAGTCACATCTAAAGTGTACCTGTAATAGCTGCTAATAACTATACAAACTCGAACAAGCCTAAATAATGAATATTAAGTATTAACCTCATCGTGAGCAGATGCCGCCGGTAATGAAAAATAACAGTAAGTAAAAGTGAATGCCATTGCCACCTCCGATCCACCCACAAGAAGTCGAATGAAACCGAGTTACAATAGCAGTTATTACAAATTTGGAAATCATGTGGGAGTTTATGCTTCCAGAACGAGTTCTAAATTTATGGATATGAAAAAGATCTCCCCAAAACAAAACCGCGAATTCAAATGTCAATGACGCCGGCGCGTAGGGTATATACTTTGTGGTGCAAGTGGGACGTGGGTTTTATAAGATTATCGTAKACTATATTTGGAAGCGATGCTAAAAAGTGACATGTACCGAATAAATTCTACAGCCGACAAGCTTCAGGATTTCAATAATGTTTAAAAATGGAATGGGATTTGGTAAGGCTTTTAGGTTACACCACACCGTGAGTGAATTTTAAACGCATAATATTTCAGGAACAATCATTGCCGCTTCCGTCAGCAGAGTGTTGTGTAGGATCAGAGTCCGTTAAAATAAGCTTCGTGTTTCTCGAACGTAGAAACTTTTAAATTCAATAAAGTTAAAAGGTAAACCAACAAAATGTGAGCACATAGGATTCCCATAGACACTTTTTAGAAATTATGCTCTCCTGTTTTGTTTTTCATTTATATTATTAGATGACTATATTATTATTAGGGCGAATTTGTTTTGCTGTATATTTTTATATTAAATTTAAAAAGCAATATTTAGCGCAGCTGGAAATCGACGAAATCCGATGAAAGTTGGTTAACCAACTTCATAATGCATCAAAAGAAGTGGAGCACCGAGTAGACAATATGCAAGTAGAACAGCTATTCAAGAAGAAGCATCTAAGTTACTTCACTTTGATTCGGACTCTAACTGGAGCCTTCGACAGTCTAGGGGGCTGAAACCGCATCGCATGATGCAGTGGCCGATATCGTTGTGMAGTAGAAAATAGGAAAATGTTGCRGCTTAGGGCTGGTTTCCAAAACGCTGGGAAAACCACAACAAATACGAACCGGTGAAAGAGAGTAATGCATTTTTATTGTCATCGCGATGTATTTAATTTCATTTTAAATATAAAAGATGCTCTTCTTTAAAAAAAGGATCTGTCCAACGAGCCCGTTCCGTTGAGCCATTCTGCAGCTATAAGTGTCGCAGTGTCGACACTCAGGGCCTGGGAGAGCCCGGTACAGACGGTACAAATGTACCGAGGCCCGGGCTAAACCAGGGGTCCGGCGAAGCCCTAAGTCATAGTCAGTCGTGAATAAAAAAATTGCTATGAATTTGAAAAATAACATCATGTAGTGTGAAGATTATTTTTCGTCAATATACTGGTATATAGGATGACAATGACATTCAAGTCAAGTAAACAAGTGGTCTCACAGACATTTTGTCTATCTTTAACAAAGAGTTAGCCTATTGTAAAAATTCTTCTCAGTAATAAATATATACGGTACCTGCTAGAAACAAGGAAACCTTTTTTTAATAAACATATTTTAAAATAAATCTTTTTCGAAGAATTTTATTGAATTTGCATTTGCATTTGTTTTCGTATTTTTTCAGGCTTCTTTCTTTGTTTTGATTTCCTCTTTAATTTCTTTTGTCTCCCAGTTTGTTCTTTTAAATTTTGTATTAACCATTTTTTTCTCCGCATACTGCATATTGCTGTTTTTTTTATTATTTATTTTACTGTATTCCAGTTTATTGTTGTTCCTTTTTGTTCTTCTCTTTCTAATTTTCTATTTTAGCAGGTTTTGTGCCCTTCCTTAAACGTATTATCTTTCAGCTTGTTTATGTCTATTTTTCTGTTATTGCCTACCTTCCCCAGTTTAATCTTTGCCACTACTAATTTGTGCTGTGTTCTTAATTCAGCTAACTGAAGACTCCCACCTATTCTACTTGTTGTTTTATTTCCTTATTGTGCATGATGTAATCTGATACTCCTGGCGTCTCTTCTCTCTGACACAAAGGTTCATTTGGGGATATTTTTATGAGTGTACCATGTATTTTCAATTTTTCATATATTCTGTCTCCAGCCTCATTCACCAATCAGTTAGGGTAATATAATATGACATAAGGTAAATGTGGGAAATGTATTTATTGGGAATCCCTAGTCCAAGCCAATCAGGTCCGAGCCCTGTGGTTAATTTTGGCTTCTGTGGACTGTTCGGGTTAGGCCGTTAGGCCTAAGGTAGTTCATTTACGAGTATTGTAAAAAGTTGAGGCCAAAAATGACGTCACAATGTGCGTAGGCTTAACACCCATATTAAACTTTCAGTTTACTTCTCCTTTTGGGCCTAGGGCCCGCCTTGCGACTAGTACCGGGGCCCGTGAATGCTCTCGCCGGCCCTGACGACCCTATACCATCTATGGTCTCGATGGGGAACTTGTACCTAACCTTTTAGTGGGCATTTAAAAACCGACAGAGATCCTTAACGACGGTGTCATCTTACACACATCTGTTGTGATATAAAACATAAACACGCCCTGCCAATTGTCAAAATGCAAAAACAATAACAAACAAGCTGTTGGTCAAAATGGCAATGTGTTTCATCTTACCTTAAAATAGCTGTTAATCGTTTATGAGCGAGACTAAATTTAATAGTCCTTAATGGGTGCCTTTATTCATTCAAAGATAGTTGCCTCAATCTTCTGGAAACGTAATTTATTCTACTAGATTAATATGTGAATATTGCCTTTTGAGCAAAAATCTCTTACAGTGACAACTTCTATTATTACTCGGTTTTTCATTTTTGAATCGTTTGCATTACAAAAATTGCTGTTGCAACCATATATGAGGGAGGCCCAAAAGAAACCGGATTTTGTTCATAAAAAATTTATTTATAAACCTTTATACAAAATTACTTCAGTCACCTTCAAAATACCCTCCATTACATGCGATGCGCTTGTCAAGTTTCTTTTCCCACTGTTGGAAGCATGTTTGGAACTCTTCAAGTTTGATATTGTCCAGTGCTCTGTGCGAAGCTGTTTTTACCGCCTCATCATAACGCTTCCCTTTTAAAGTTTTTTTCATTCGTGGAAACAGGAAAAAGTCGAACGGGGCTAGGTCCGGCGAATAAGGAGCGTGGGGAACGACAGAGCATCTCTGAAATGCCAAATAGTGGGACACTCGTAAGGCCGTGTGTGCTGGAGCGTTGTCGTGATGAAGAAATCAATCACCTGATCGCCAAAGTTCTGGGCGTTTCCTACGCACATCCTCTCGCAGCCGCCTTAAAACATCCAAGTAAAACTGCTGATCAACAGTGCAACAGTCTGGCCTGGGGGTACGAATTCCCGATGCACAGTTCCACGAACATCAAAAAAGACAATGATCATCGTCTTCACATTTGACCTCACTTGCCTTGCTTTTTTTTGTCTGGGAGAGTTGGGAGTCCTCTATTGGCTTGACGCTTGCTTGCTTTCTGGGTCATACCCGTAACACCAACTCTCATCCCCTGTAATGACTTTGTTCAAGAAGTTTGGATCACGTGCAATCTCTGTTTTCAAGTCCTGACACACATTCTTGCGGATTTTTTTTTGCTCCTGTGTGAGAAGGCGCGGAACAAATTGAGCAGAAACACGTCTC
Organism: Rhyzopertha dominica; assembly: GCA_025024175.1. Classification (NCBI taxonomy): domain Eukaryota; kingdom Metazoa; phylum Arthropoda; class Insecta; order Coleoptera; family Bostrichidae; genus Rhyzopertha; species Rhyzopertha dominica. Next base: position 31,689,695 of record QCXZ01000138.1, on the reverse strand, counting down.
ATGTGCAAATCCTCACTCAAAATCCGCTGGCACGAGCTCCAACTTATTCCTGTCTCTGCTGAAATTTGGTCGATCGTTTGGCGACGATCTTCGTTGATCTTTTGGCAGACTTTTTCAATGTTCTCCTCGTTTCGCGTCCAGAACGAGCTTGGTCTTCAACATTCAWCTCACCACATTTAAAGCGCCCAAACTACTCGAAAACCTGTGTGCGGCTCATAGCGTTCTCCTGGAAAGCCTGCTGAAGCATTTGGTGTGTCTCCGTTGCAGATTTTTAAGCAGGAAACAAAATTTCACACACACTCTTTGTTCTTTTAAAGTTGCTATAACGACTTCGCAGGGGTAACCCGCCAACAGTCAGAGAAACACGACACCACGCTTGCGCGGTCAGCTCTACACTGACGCCGTCTGCACAGCTGTCTCATGAAGGTCTATACTAACTCCATCTAGCGGGAGAACCCTGTACTACGTCTACCAATGGCAGCGCCCTCGGAGTCCGGTTTCTATTGGGTCCGCCTCGTATATCGTCCTCCAAGTCCAGCAACATTACTCAATACTCATGCAAGGACAGCAGCTTTAACAATAATGCGGGCTTGAATCATGATCATCAACCTTAAATTTGTTTTCCTGGATCAACTCTTTAACATAGGCAATTTTTGTAATTAATTTAATTTAGATCGAAATACTCCCATATTTACAACATTAATATTAGTTAAATCTTTTTGTTGTAACTTTTATATTCGAACAATCGGCACAATTAGTTAGCAATACATAAGACAGGTTTCGACTTTGAATATTCAGCCTGTCGTGTTCGCTTGTGTGTAATTAAAATTGCACAAAAATATGTACGCTGGAAGGCAAAAAAAGTGTTCGTTATATTCTAATGCTTCTGCAGCTCTCTTCTCAGATTTTGTACACTATGAAGTATAACAAAGAAGGATGCCATACAATAAGCAAAACCGTTGTTCAAGAGATTCTACTTAACAAGACATGGATGCTGCAAGCTAAATTGTTGTACGCAAAGGTATCCTGTTCCTAGTGTTAATGAACCCTCTTCCGGGACCCTGTTTAGTTACGCATAAACTAACAAGATCGATTAAATGCTGTGTACTATCGTTTTCTGCATGGTGGGAAATGGTATGGCGTTCACCGGGCATGCTGAATGCCAGGGTCTATTATAAAATCGAATTAATTAGTTGTGCGCATCGCGTCATGGTAGCAGATAGCAATGCGAAGAACCTGTTCGTATATTATCTATTTCAGTGGCACATTAGATATCAGAAGCTACGCAAGTGAATATCATAGAAGTCAAATGAGTATAAATTACTTAAATCTGCGTATTTTCAGTGTCTTCTCGTTTCGCCTATCAGTTCCTGAGCAAACATAATCTGTTTTAAGCGTTCGATACAAAATTCCGTAATGCAGGCATAAATCTCATTTTACTTCTCTCTACCCTATGAGACACTGTTTGTGTCAAAAAAGAGTTGAAGAAAAAAGATTTCAGCAAAATTTTTGTTACTGAAATGGTGATTAAGCGTTTTTGGTAATTGTTGTTATCACCAGATAAATTGGCTAATTTTTTGTCAATCCCTTTTTTGGACATTTTTATAATATTGCTTCATGTCAAAGCTTAACACAGTGGGAGGTAAGTATTTAAGTTTGAAATAACCATCAATTCTCCATTTAATAGTAAACAAGGGCTTTTCCTTTTTTTGAAATTTGTAAAATGCACAATTTCCAGAGTGAGTTAGGGCGCGTTTAAGAGACGATCGTCACGCCATCAGACACTGTCACAATCGTGTTAACTAGGTTAAAGTGATAAAAATAAAATTAATAAAACACAATTATTAAATAGATATTCTGGTAAAAGTGAACAACACCTCGCACTTTGAGAATATAATGTAAAAACAAAGCGTTTTACATAATAATTAAAAGTTGTTTTCAATAGTTAAATTGATAAATTGTGACTACGGAAATTATAAATTATTGTAGAAAAAAAACAATTTTACAATCCCCATTAGACGAACCTCATCAGCAATAAACCTAATATTGGGATTTTGTAAGGCATGTTGTCTTTTGTTTATTACCCATGCCACGCCTACTTAGTAACTTTGCAAAAACATTTGGGGATTTTTACTCGATTTATAAAAATGCATATTTTAATAATGTTTCGCCCTAAGACTAAAATTAAGTTTCGCACTAACGTGTTCCAAAATGACAGGTAACAAATAGTTTGCAATAATTCCTTTAATTATGCGGCATTTATAATTGTAATAAATAAATAATTACTTAAATAAAATTAAAGTAAATGGCAAATTTTAAATTAATTTTTTATTTAAAATCATTTGTTTAATTTTAAAACATTTTTCTTTAAGCAGGTGCAGCACATCCTATTTTATAACACCTTATGCTTAAAAACTAATGTAAATGTGTTACGATTTATAGTTAAGCAATTGAATATATAATTTGTTTGCTGCACGCGTTACATTTCTGAAAAATTGAGCCTTTTGCTGTGTGAATAACCATTGTATTTTCAATGTCTCACTCTTTCCATTGTTATTTTTAGTTTTTATAGCGCTAGTCAAGGAAGGGCATCGTAAATAGAATTTTCTGTTTCTCTAACTGATAATATTATTTGCGAAAACAGGTTGTAAAATAATATGACTTTGTTTCTCTAAGCAGTGCAATAATTATTAATTGTATCAGTAGAAGTAAGACCTACAACTTACGCAATAGATAGGACTGAAAGACATCAATATAAGTAAGATTTGCTTATGCTGTACCCCAGTGGCGTAGCCAGAAAATTAACGGGGGGAGGGGGGGAACAAAGCTCCAAAGACAAGAAAAATGTTAAGTACAAACAAGAAAAACCAGAAGAGGTGTGACTTAAATTTTAATGTTTAATTTGCTAAAATGTTTATTATACAACAAACCAATAGTTGCAACAAATTTGTACTGTTAAATGTCAAAAAGCTGCTATTCCATTATCAAAATAATATATTTCCTGGGTGGGGGGGGGGGGCAATTGCCTTCTGCCCCCCCCCCTTGGCTACGCCACTACTGTATCCATATGAAAGCACAGGAAAGCTAACTAAAATAAATTTAGAAGAAAATCTTCTACAATTGAACAAACTATAATATTAAATATTGCTTTAATGCAAAAGCATGAAAAAAATCGTTTTGATGTAGAGGGCCTCAAACAAAGTTAAACAATAAAATTCAAGAGCAGCGCAACTACGAATAACGTAGGTCTTGGTATTAGTGAATAGCAATATTTGATTGTTTTCTTCATACTTTTACAAAACATCAGCATAATAAATATTTGAGATTTTTTCTTAAATAACGGGTGTCCATAATGATTTGCTGTTTTTGCAAAGCGCTGGCTTGGCAACGTTGCGCAGTAGCGCCACGGCTCAGAATGCTCCAGCTTCATAGACCCTGCGAGTTGTTAAGTAACAATGAACGGATGGACTGGCGAACATCGTGCATTCTTTATTGAGTTTTATTTTATATTTCTTATTTAAGTTTAAAAACAGCAAAACATTAAGGGACACCCAGTAATTTATCTTGCAAAAATAAATATTTATTTTACAATTTTATTATTTTTTCGGGTTTACTGTATGTAAGTGCCTGGCTGGAACAAAAATAAACCTTCAGAAATATCTAATTTAACTTAGAGATGTTCCTAAGTGGTAATAATAAATCACTTAAACCCTGTCTGCCTCCAATACTATAATTTCCACCCGCTGTGCTAAATGTGTCCAAGAACAAGAACACAGTCTTGGAAAGCAGAAATGGAATTCACCATATTACTAATACAAATATTGTTAACAGTAAAAACGAATATTAGAATTGACGAACAGTCTATTTTCTAGCACAGCAAAAATTATGTTAAAAATTATGCATTTCTTTTTAAAAATAATTGTTCCAATCACTGGCAATAACTATGGATATGGCTAATTAAAGATAATGTAGCATAAAATATTATACCCAGATCAGTCACAGTTTAGGGCCTCGACAGAAATGCATACAATAGGCAGGGAGCATCAACAGTCTCAGGTATAGGTATCATTCACAAAGAGAATTATAATCAATAATGGTCCCAAATTGCTTCCCTGAGGTATCCCAGAGATGGCATGAAATTTCCTAGATGTGTATCTATTATACATTACAAATTGCTCTCTTTCAAGTAAATAAGATTTCAAAAGGACCAAAGGGCGAAAGAAGTCAAATTTGACGTTACCTCAAAAGCAAGCCATTGTCAATTCTGTCAAATGCTTTGGAAAAGTCGATGTATATCACATCTTAAGATTGGTCTAAATTTCTCAAAACGTTATACTTGTCTCCCTTCTTATAACTATACATGAAAGTTTAAATATAGCATAGTCTTAAGATAATACTTAATAGACGTTAGAGGGTGTGTCATGTAATACGAAAGCAGAGATCCCATCGGGGTCAGTCGTCATTTTCAGTTTAATATTCTTTAAGAGAAACGTGACTCAAAAAAATCATCAATCCCATAAGAGCCAAAGGTTTTGATGCTAGAGTAGAAAATTAACGCATTATCTCTGTACGAATACCCGATCTACTACAAAATACAAATTACGTTCCAAAGACACACGTTTTGGACAACGTTAATTGTATGATAGAAGTATTAATAAAATTACCAATAATACATATGTATAACTGGCAACTCTCACGGTGCAATTGAAGTTTTAAAACTACCATTGCGGTTAAAATACTAGTTCTATGGATTTGAAGAGAACAAGCATCGACGTACGGGTTTGAAAAGTGCGGATTTCTAACTTAAGTTTCCTTAAATGAAAAGTGACTTGAGTGGTGGTTTTATTAAGATCTAAATGATATATGAAAAACCCTTATCACATTAATTTAGGATAACCAAATACGGATATAGGCAGTTAACCAAATTAAAATTAATGTGGTGATTGTTTTTCATAATCATTTGGARGTTAKCTTCCTTTATTTACACCTTGTATCGAAATAKACTAAACCCAAACAGAAATTGTTCAAATAAAACTACTAATTCAGTAGGTAAACCACTACACTCACTAGCGCTAAGAACACTTTAAAACACCTGGCTCGCTCTGTGTTCCGTTATCGCTTGCTTGGCTCTTTTCGAATTAGACCTCCTCCCGCTCATTTGGTAGGGCTATATATAAATCCCCGTCGAATGTTTTCGAAACTTCGCGAACTTTCAATCGATCGAATATGCTCTAAGATCGTAACATCACCTTAAGAAACCACGCCAACGTCATGGCTTCGTCGGTTTGATTGTCTAACTCTAGATATTGAATACAAAAGGAAATAAAGTCTGATTAAAACTCAAACAATTATGCAGAACTGTGGTAATTACTTCCATTTGCACCTTGCACCGGTATCTATTACTCCCAATGAAATCATTCTGGATAATATAAATTTTGAATATTTTTTAACAATTATGGTATAAGAAGCAATGGCTATAATATACCCATTACTACGTCAACTATAACACTTCCAGGTTACAAACCTTTCTTGGTCTTTTCTTTTCCTTTCCTTAACTAGAAAATGACTGTTATGCTCTTATACTACAGGCAGATTTAGGATTATTTTTAAGTCGCCCTATATTTGAAAGCACTGAAGCAGGAAGTAGAATACAATAATGTGAAACTGTGACCAGCACAACGGAAGAGATTCAGGAAGTATGTTTAGGTACAAACCCATCTTAATACGCAATTCGTGAGCCGTTACTTTCAGTTATAATAACAGATATGCCTATCGTGAAAAACGATTTAATTCTACGAACATACAAGCACCTTGGCAGTGAACAGTTAGCAAGAACAAATTCCAGACAAGCTTAAGCGCATTTCCTGATGCAATTTATGTACAATTACTCCCACACCTTTGATCGCAAAACCGATTCGATGCATGCAATTGGTAAATTAATATGCGCTGGAAGATGTCTTGCATAATTGACTGAGACTAGCGACAACTGAAAACGATTACGATAAATTTTAGGCATTCGTATTGATGTTAGGGACAGTTTTATGTGACAAAATCCTACGTTATTTTGCCCTACATAGAATTCAATTTGAATATGTTGGTTCTCGGGAACAGGACGAAATAGACTCAAAAATTTTTTTCGAGTTATTTTGTAACGAAACGTAGACAATTATAGTAACTCGAAAAATGTTTTTGAGTCTATTTCGCCCTGTTCCTGAGAACCTACATACTCAAATTTTCGCAATGGACGAGAACAACGAACAAATAGATTTCAATGTTCCTTGCTTACTCACTCCTAGCATTTATTGCGAATTATGCGATGTCTCGAACTCCAAGTTCACGCAGCTATGTGCATTATTTTTGTAGAGTCGCTATATTTGCAGAGTAACACAATCGATTGCGCTAATACTTTTGATCTTTTTCAGGAAAGAAGACGTTTTGTTATTTGACAGGGACATAAACTCTTGAGTTAGAAAGAAACGGTATACATATTTACGCCACACTTTGTTTATTTAGAATTATTTGAGTTTAATAGCATTTATTATTTTATTAATTCTAACGCGAACGTATATAGCGCCCACCGTGTAAATCTGTAAATTAGTTCGTAGTTCATTGTATTGTAAATAACACGCTGTTACTCTTACCTGTGACTAATACGGAATACGGACACCGTTGGTTCTGCGAAAACGTTTTCTAATCGCAGAATACCCTACGGATAACCTCAACGTCAATGTAAAACTCATGCATTTTCTCGTGTCGCTTGACTTTGAATGAATTTTGGTCTTCTTTAGAGTCAGACGTTCCTAAAAACATTTGCTCTGCGCAGTTGTCAGTTACAACAATTTATTTCCAGACTATACAACTTTGTTACGAAACATACTTTTGCAGTGCTATCTTTTCTTAGACTAGTGCTTGTTTATGATTTTATTAGGCTATTAGTAAACATTTTGGGAAAATATGTTTATGAAACGTATACAAGTGACACTATTTGGAAAAAGACCGATGTTTTCGTGTTTGCTGCATGTCACCCCCTTCCAAACGTCGAGCAAACGTCAATGCGCAAATTTTCCTAAAGTCAAAGGACTTGTGGAAATGCATCTGCTACAAATTGTAAAAGAATCTCGTTTGACAATCGGCATAAAGGACAGTCGTGACTACCGTTTGTTACACCAGCACAACAACGTACTTTCACGACGGCAAAAACCGATACTGCCTTACTTGACGCGTTTTTCTTGCGAACGCCCTTTATATTATTTTGCAGTAGCCTCCTGTTAAATTTGTTATGTTATGTCATTAGTAAAAAACTTTAATTATGCTGGGCTTGGATTATATTGGAATGTGGTGCTGTAAACAAGTGCAAATTTCTAGAACAAATTTAAATAAAATATCGTTTTGTCCCGACACTACTATATTATAGAACCGTAGCTTGATGGGTCATCACAATGAAAATTACCGAATTGTGGCCTTGTAAGATTTTTTAGGGAAAACGGCAGGCAAATCCCAGAATGCAATCTTACGCGGCGGAACTAATCAACATCTTGGTTTCAGGTATTCCCCTTAATTGATGAACGCAACGTTGCAAGATTGTAGCCGTTTTATGATTTTTTAGGTAGACGTACTCGTGCGATTTGACACGGGAGTGAACCACCGGCACCGGACGGATCAGGATTCGGGTTTTCCCCAGTCACTTTAAAATTCGGAGTTGCCAGATTATCCCAGTTTTACCTTTTTTAGGTAAATTCGTACCGTATTTTGTTTCCAGACGATGGACCCCATTCTAACTTTACCAGCGGACTTCCAGTATCGTAATATGCATTCTTGAAACACGACGCTGCTCTATCATTGCCCCCTGTCAAGATTATAACATGAAAAGTATTTAAAATCTTTGCGCAAAAATAATTAATTTTGCAAAAACTGCTTCCACGATTACTGGAAGAAATATAACTTAGTTTGCAGTTTTCAAGACAGCACTTAAACAAGCTTTTACAACCAGACAGCTACCTTTTCCCTGACAAGCCGGACACGAAGGATGAAAAGCCGCATCCCGAAGGAACGCACAGGCTGTTAGTTTTATTAAAATCGGTTTGATTTCTGAAAATTTTACAACCTTTGTTGTCATAAAATACAAGGTAATATATTTAAATTAAACAAAATTTGCTCTAATTTTTTTATATAGCTGTAGCTTAATCAATTTGTAGACTAAATATTTGGTTAAAAACTGATAAAAACATTAACAAGAGTTAAAGTAGCCACTGCTTTATCACAGTTGTCAAATTATTTGAAAAACCGTCGAATTTAAGCAAGTAAGTTTTTTAAAGAATACAATATAATATGAAGGGTATTCCATTCCTAAAAATACAACTTTGATATCTCTCGTGCTGTTGGGACACCCTGTACATTAAGAAGATAATTTTAAAATATTTCGTCAGTAGGTCTCGGTCCGTCAAAAAGATTTTAAAAAATCAAGTTTAGCCATAATAAAAAATTAAAACAGGCCATAATACTTTGTGTCGTAGATATTGTATAACTTTTTTGTACAATAAGGTGCACGAGAGTTGACCGGATGGATGGGGATGCATGTGAACGCGAGACTAAGATAACTAAGCGTTATCATCGTTATCTGGATCTAATCGATTTACCTTTCTTTGACTCCATAATATAATAATCTAGAATGTGCATTACAGTATAATTTTTGTGCCTTTGCTTGCTGCGTTGCTACTGAAGAGGAGTGGAATAATCCCACCACGCTGCTACAGTGAAGCGGTGAAACAGTTAACAGTCAAAATCACTGCACTGGAATGACCATGGCGCATGTATAATATTTACTTCGACCATTATTCCTACACGGCGAAATTATAGTTGTGTTTGTTTTTTCCCTCTCTAGTATACCGCAATACTGTATTTTAACAAGAAATGTGCAGACAGAAATGTGCTCCATTTTAAACAACAACCAGATTAGATTCCTAAGACCGGCCAACCCTTTTGCACCCCTATATATTGCTCCTCTATATTGAAATATTGAAAAGAAGCGCCCAAAGGCCGGTTTCTCTTCTCTTTGTTAAAACTGAAGTTAGCTAAAACCAGGGTTGGCAAAAAACATGTTTTTTTTTTAAATTAAACAAAACAAACAGTTGTTTTTAATCGTTTTAAACATGTTTTTTTAATTTAGTTGAAAACATGTTTAAAACGTTTTAAACATAAACTCTCATGCAAATTTACTATACATAATAATGAAAATAAATACGGGCAGATGGCGCAGAGCGTAGCAGTTGTCTAAAAATCCCTAGATGACTACGATTATCAGTTGTCATTTGTCTTTTTTGTTTACGCAACAATTTTAGTTATTATGAGTCGGTTTCTTTTTCTATTTTAAACTAGAATCAACATCGTTCTTAAAATCTAGACCAATCATATACCCCAATTTAAGGTGCAGTCTTGGTTACTGGGTTGATTTTAGCCAATATCAAGTTTAACAAAGAGAATAAAAACCGACATTGTCTGTTTAAAAGTTTTAAGTTCAACAGTTACAATGGCGTAGTACGAACGATGCAGTGTGGAATAACTTTGACAAAATTAAGGTGCAAAATGGTAGAATGCGAGCTCAATGCAAGAAGTGCGAAAAAGATATGGTTACACTAGCAAAAAAAGTAAAAATGCTGTTATTTTTTTATTCTTTGTTTATTGTTTTTTATATTCCCAGGTTCTGATAACTATTTGTTTTTTTTTTGTACTAAAGATATAATTATCTAGTAAGTGTTGAATGAACGTCTTATTTATTGTTTTGTAGTATTGGACCAGAAATACAAATTTTTCTGTTATGTTAAGATTAAGACTTTTAAACAATGTAAACTGGTCCATTTTCCTCTAAGTGGATATAAGAGTAATGTTTACTTCTACAATAAATCTCCCCGAAGTCTATCAAATCCACTATATTTAATGAATAGGCAAAGCGCTTTCAGCTATAATTAGCCATCATCAGTTCCTCATTGTGTAAAAAAGAGTAAGTACAAAAGAATTTATAAACCTGATATTGTCAAAAGCGAAACAAGCAATCTTGACTTCAAACAAAAAAGTAGCCTACATGCTAAAAGCACAAACATGAATCAATGATCAAATAAAGAATTTAGAAAAGGACAACTAAAATTACAAAAATCATTCAAAATTATAAAATTACCATTTTGTTCGCAATAAAGACACAATTCCAGTTTTGAATCATTTGGGAGTTTATAGTTTTTCTTGTAACGATTGTAATTCTGTTTATATTGGTCAAAGCGGAAGATCTTTTTCAATTAGAGGCAATGAACACTTGAAGCAATATGAAAAATACTGATATAGTTAATACAAATTCGGTCTGTAATTTTGTATGTTAGTTTTATCACCGGACTTGAAAACGGGATAAACTTTCGATACTTTCCAAGCAACACGATATACAGCATTAGTTAAAATATAATAATAACAATATGAGGTTTATAAATTCTTTTGTATTCTTTTTTACACAATGAGGCACTGATGATGGCTAATTATAGCTGAAAGCGCTTTGCCTATTCATTGAATATTAAAAATGTTTAAGTTAAATTAAAACTGTTGTATCAATAAAAAGTTTGAAAAAACATTTACGTATTTTCTAACTGGGTCTGGTTTTGTATTCAATTCATTTTTAATGCAAATGTGGGGTGGCATTATGTAGATATGCAATAGCTGATAATCTTGTCTCTCTATTTGTGGATGATAAACGAGCTTAATAGTAATAATTAATGCATCGCACACAATAGTCATCAAAAAACACTGTTTAAAACATTAACAAAAAAAACACTGTTTAAACATTTGTTTAAAACAAAGTTTTAAACAGAAGCATTGTTTTGAACAAGTTTAAAACATTATGTTTTAAACATTTTGTTTTAATCATGCCAACCCTGGCTAACGTGACAACCATGACAACAGCTTGAATTGCGGAATGTGATTGGTTTAGAGTTGAATAATTATAATTGAGAAGAAGAACCTGCCCAAGCCTTTACGGGCCGGTTGCACAAACGTGGATCAAAGTTATTCCGGGTTTAATTCGCGATCGTTGCCTGCAACGTCATGAATCCGGTGTTCCGATTGGTGTTGCTATAGCAACGACCACGGACCAAATTTGATCCGTTTGTGCAACCGGGCCTATGAATATCAATAATTTTAAGGCAACGCTTGTTTCTACCACACAACATTTACTATTTATACTGTGTCGTACTACCTACTACTATTATAACAGGTGTTGATTAAAAAAAGTCATCAAGTCGCTTATAGCTTTGACATGTAATATTTTAACCTATATCGCTTGATAAAAGTGTCAGTAAATTGAGTAAATGCAAGCGCGCGTTGGATGTGCTTGTTTTTTCGAAAACATTTCTTGTACGGTCGAAACCGGTCGCTGCCGTTTATAAATAATCAAACCGAACAAATAGTCTAGTTTTAATATAAGAGACCGGTATCAAAATAAACAAATCGCAGTGGCGAACTGGATTAGATGTGGGGCAGCAGAAACTCTCTCGGGCATTCATCCTCTGGACAATGAGCGACGGCTCTTTCGAAAGATTACGTTCAAAGCTTTCCGCATATACAAAATATTCGTAATTTTGCACTTTTTGTTTAGCAAATCCCTAAAGCTCAATGTCGCCTAGTAATTACTAAATCTATGACAACAACGTTCATGATAGCTAAGTTTGGGTTAAATTTTTTATATCATCGCAAAACTTGTTTTCTTGTTTCAGTTGATCAACTTTTTTCTATATTGGCTTTGCAACAAAATAAATTGCTAAGATATTCATAAAAGAGGACCATGTTCCGTTACAAGGTGCTTTCTCGTTGCAATCAGAGTCTAAATAAGACTGTGACGTCAGTTTACCCCATTACCCACGCCCGACTCTGATGACCGCTGATACAATTCAGCGAACGTTGCGGTTTGCGGTTCATCCGTCCTTGATGGACCTTGCGGCGCGCTGAACCCAGGCACTATTGGCACTGGTATTCTTCGCGCTATTACTTTGCCGCTACGCCTACAACTAATCCGTATCGCAGCATAGGTTGCTGTGGGGCGAGTTTACATAGGTGTTACGACAAGCAAATGCATCCAAATATGGTATTATTAAAGAATAAAAAGAAAAACACTTTTAATCTTTCATCTGAAATCTCCATATTGCATTTGTCATGAGATGTAAACGATGAATGAAATCATGTAGAAAACTAGTTTTCGTGTAAATGTAATTTAAAAGATATCTAAACTGCGCAAGATTTGAACGTTAGGTACTTTGATCGCTGCCAGCCTTCCATGCATACATTTAAGAGCTTGTATCATAATTTGGGAATTTATATCTCCTTCAGTAAATCAAAAGGACACATCAAATCAATGAAGTTACAGTAATGAATGTTTTAGTTTGCGTATTTCAAAATTCATCGGTTCCAACTAGGCAAGTTGCGTCAGACGCAGGAAGATGGCAACGCTCCGATGTAGATTGTAGAGCTTTAAAAACAACGCATTTTATCTATAAAAATTATCGCTGCCACAAACACTGCATGCTGGTGACTGCCAGAGACGCATAGAGTTCTGGAAATATGCATAATAATTTTCAAAAAAAGTTCTTTGGGTATGCTCGCTTTCCACTGCCCATCCTTTGCCGCATACCCAAATTACAAGTGGAATCAATACCTATCCGGCAAATTCTGCATTCAAGTTAAATAAAATCAGTCCATCAAAAGTTTTTGAGCCGCCCTGTTCTGCAAAATTTAAGACTAAAGAATTTTTTGACGATTATTTACGCTTACTGAACTCGGTGTGCTTGAGTCCCTCGACATTCAAGGCAATGTCTTGAACCGTGAAGTATAATAATTAACGAACTTCATGCTAATTCTAAATTTTTTAAAGTATTTTAAAATTATCTTTGCTACTTCCTAAAAATAGGTACAACTTATTAATAAGGAATGCAGAGAACCGCTCTGTGTGGTCTTAAAATTTTCTAGGGCAAAATATTCACAAACTTTGGATTTTGCATGTTATTCATGTTAGTTTTAAATTCATTGCAGATATGGTAAGCGAGAGCTGTGACGTTTGAATATTAGTGGAAAAACAGAAATTAGCTACTTAGTTATATTAAACTACATATGCTAGTATTTCGTATCGTTTTACTGTTACACACCTCACTTTTTTTAATCTATAAACTTGTTTGTCAGTTCTGATTTTATCAGATTCCGAAATGCATTTCAACAGCAATTTTTCTTCTTCCATTAGCATTTGAGTCTTGCCTTTTGGTTGGCCAGCGATATTAACTTTGCGATCTATTGAAGCATTGGTTGTAAATATAAAACTCAGTTTGGTTGCCGTTTTTAATGCCAATTCGGTGCCAATGGTACCAAAAAGTTTAATAATCAGAATTTTATGTATATGAATGCTGTTGTACAGGGCATTACTATTATTTTTTTACTGAAAATTTGCACACGTGAGAGCATAATGGAGGGTGCTGGTTTGCATCGGCTTCTCCACAGTAAAGATAAAGTAACTTTTTTATCCACGTAATCATAATTTATTCACAGCATCATTAGTTGCATACAGTTGTGAGTAAAAAAGCTATAATTATTGCAGGTCGAAAAACTTTTCTCTTTTTTGAAATAGCTGGATTGCTTTGTCATTAGCGTTATATGTAGGTAAAACTAGTTATATGTCAAACAGTCTGCATTGGATCTAAACTGCACTGAGAAGCTTTAATAAAAGCGAAACGGATCTGTTTATACTTGATTGTGGTCTTAGACAAGGAAATAGGCCAAAGTGTTCCCAAATTTCACCAATCACCAATCTGGGGTTGGTATCTATGTACCTATAAAATTAAAATTCAATTGTTATTTTCTGTTGAAGCTGATTGTTTCACTCCAGCTTTACAGCTTAAGCTGCACAACCAGACAGCATTTTTGTTTGGAAAAAGTCTTTTAATGCTGCAGAATATGGGGCAAAATCTCATGTGGTTGAGACGTGTTGATAAAATGGTGGGCGATCATTTTTGAAACACTTGCGCTACACCCTTGGTATACCTTATCTTTCCTCATCTATAAGACGGTGATAGAGACCGCATAGACATTCAGTTCTTGCCCGATTATAAACATCTTACTTCCAAGAGATCAGGTTGACGTAGGCATGTGCATGCCAACTTGCCAGAATACAGGTCATTTCCTTTAGGGATTAGTTGAAGGAGCTGGTTAGTTTTGTTACTACAGGGTTTCTATAAATGCAACGCGGGCGACGTTGATTTCTGCATTCTTTGTACCGCATTGTTGTAACGGCTGCCAAGCTGCAATAAAGCACGGCAATCACTCATTGACTAGCACGATATACTGTACTGAAGGTTGCAAATCAAGTTATAGTCACGAAATTGATGGTTCTGTAAACATCATCCAAAAATTTGTGATTTCATTTTTCTTTCGAAGGTAAGAAATAACAATAATTATTGGTATGGTAGGCTTGACATAATTTATACAGTTCACCCTTGCACTGCGGAAGCCTTGTGTAGCGCAGTTAACGCAACGTTACTACCACTTAATTTGTGAATTTTACCAATACGGCTTGCTAAAAACATCTTTAGGCCATCATAGTACATTATTTAACAGGCTTACTGTAGACATAACCTCAAAACCACGATACATAACCTAAAAGTTATACAAAACTGTTTCTCCCCAGACCCCACAGTTCCGAAATACAAACTTTATGCAACTTTATAATTATCCCACAAAACACTTATAATATATCGAAAATACACACTCCCACGCGTTTTGTCACAATAAAATATATCAAATAATTCAACAATCGACAGATGACAAGTAATCTATCAAAGCAATACTTGTGTTCACTATTTCTTGGGAGGCGGCAAATTGATTTAATCGATAATTTCCATAAGCGCCTGGATCATGAATAATTTATAGAAACCAGGTATTTGAGATTATAGCTGACATAGGTATGACATTTCCATCTAAATTTTTATTAGAATACATCTAGTTTATCGACACATTGCACCAAATCACKCACAGTAACATTATCTTGTTTTAGGCCAAGATGCGATTAGACGTACAGAACTACTAACTAGTAGTTCTCATTCAATCAACTTATTGCAGAAAATTAAAGACACACAGTTAACTTATAGCTAAGGTGACCATATTTAAATTGTGATAATGGGGAGCACTTTAAGATAACTTAAACCAATTTAACCTAAGTTTTTTATGAAACGAAACAACCACCTGGAACGAGAGTATCTATATATTTGCAAAATTACATTACAAAACTGTCAAATACATAATGCATAGGTAATACACACAGTCATATACACGTACATGTTTGTAACATAATATAAATAAATGTCACGTTCAACGTAAAATTAAAGTTTCGAATGCCGTAATTAAAAATATAACAACATTTATTAGGAACTGGTTACATAAATACCAAGTAACTAAAAAGATCTACACATGCTTGTCTGAGCTGTGAATCTTTGTCAAAAACAAAACTTAATGGCAAGTCTAATTTTGTAGTGCCCTGAGTGTTGGCACTTGTAAGTAAGAGCTTTATACTACTCATTATTTATTTAGATACCGGTGTAAAGATTATTATGGTCTGGCCAATAATGGACAATAATAATTACGAATATTCGAATTTGGAATGGCGGACGTTTTGGGGGACACCGTCCAAAAATGGAGGACGAATGGTCTCTTGCCCGCGCAGCCCCCTTTTTCTGACCATTTGAGGTGACTATTATCTTTAAATATAGAATGTATAGAATTCTGTATTCAAAGCTATTATACTCTATATCGCGGTAACTTGCAGTTTGCCAGCTTCGAGTCTGATTTAATAATTATTGGCATAGACAAATGAACAGTAAATTAATTAATACTTTTAGATCATATTTTGTTCTGTTGTTTTAAAGAATACACCTACATGTAGTTCTATCAAATGCATTTGTGCATGACCTGGCAGCTATTATTTAGCAACTGTCGTGTCGCGTAATTTTTTTAAGACTAGCTTTAGATTATAAATTATATAGGACTACACCGTGGTTAAAATTTTGGAAATAAGTCCTGTTCATTTATTTGGGATAGCATGTAGTATTTATTATATTTTGATATTAACAGAAAAACTAAGATTTCATGGCGTGGACCAACTTAAATAAGGATGGACTTGTCTATGCCTTATTCAAAATCATGATGAAAATGGTATTTTTGTCAGCTTGATAAAAGTGCAGTTTTTCATACACTAATTCAAGATGACCCAGATAAGTATTTACCTGTGTTCTGAAACACGACTTGCATAGCGTGGCGCGAAAACGATTGGCTTCACAAAGCCTTAATATTTTACGTTAATTAAAAAAAAATTAATAAAATTCTACAAATTTCTACTGCTTTGTAAAATGTATGCCCATTTAGGTATTTTTTAAGCTGCTTTGAATACCTATAATAGAATTAGTGACTGAGTGTACGGTAAGGTAGGATGGTCATAAATTGTGTAACGAATTCGTACCTAAATTTAGCAAATCTAAAACTCCTGTTCCAGATGACCTTGCGCCGTCCAGTGAAGAGCTGAAATAATTATTTGGTTATTTATAATTTGCTGATGTAATAAGTACTAGCGGTTTACAACAAATACCCGTGTGCTTAATTGATGGCAGTAATAATCAGTGTCAATGATGTCATGAAATGCGTCCTTAAACTAGTGTCAGAACAGCGATATCGGTTGGCGCAGTGATGCATTTGACTACGTAATTGTTTATTTTGGAATAAGTATTTCCTGCAATTGGAGCTTCCAAGGCAATCTGGCCGTCGGATTGCAGATATTAAATTTTGTTTTTGTTTTGTTTTTGACGACATGACATAATGTTTGCAATACACGGAAATGTATGTCAATGTAATATGTGCACTTACCTATGTTTAACAAAATATGCATCCTTGTTAATAATGAAAATCCAAAATTTCATTAATTCCGTATGGAAACGTAAGAGGCCACGTTTTTTCATTATTGTTAAACAACACAAATTCCGTGTTTAAACTCGGAATTGGGTGCTTTCACATTTTTTTAGAAATCATGCCTTGTGTATATTTGGAGCACCCTTGTTACGTCCTAAAAATTTCAAAATTTTTCTAGCACCAGTTTTCGAAAAAAACCGTTCTGGAGTTCAAATATAAAAATTGACCACACAAACACAGTGTCCCGGGATGGAGACGGTGTGACGTAGCACCCGATGTAAACAAAGAATATAGGTTATGTTACCTACGTGCCTTTGCTTGTGCCGAGTGAAACGAGTTGTTTTCTAGCTTTTAATGGACTCCTCCTAACAACTGGAAGAATGTTTAAACATTAAACATGTACAAACCAGGAGCTAACAGCAGATGGTGCATTGTGCCAGTGTTCAAATTTCAAATACATCCGTCAATAGTCTCAACAAAATATTCGTAAGTGTACCCGGAGAGCCGGAGACTACGAACGCAAACGGAGATGGTTTAAAGCAGCCAGAAGGGGTATGACCAAGACAAAATCTACATTTTACTGTTGTGAGACTTAGAGTAACTGCATAATTTTTTTGCACGAACTTTGTGTTCCGGACATATCTTGGACTGCAGTATACATATGGGCCCCTTTCGCTTCACCTGAAAATAACCTATAGCTGCATCTCCGTGTTGCTCACGACTTGCACTAGAAAAAAGATGCATTTCGTTCAAAATATCAATGATACATAACGTATTAAATTGCAGACTAAGCTTCTTTATTAATTACTTATACTGCTGCTTTAGCGCCTTTGATTTCGGCAGCATTAAAACGTGGGTCGTTCTTGATAAATTCGGTGACTATAAACATATCTACAGCCGGCAAATGGTTCGAAGACGCTTTAACAAAGCATTCCGACGACATATTGTTGGATTTATAAAAAAAACAAACGAGAACACTTAAACGCAAACGAAATATTGAAAGTAGCGGACGCTATCTTGTTTACATCGGGTGATACGTCACAGCCAGTCCTAATCAATCTGAMCGTGCTTAAAACTGCGTTGTTGCCACGTTGTGCACTGAGAAGTTGTAAACAATTTATTTTGGTTAAAATAATTTTTTGCAGCGTTATGGATACAGATACACACTTAATTAATTAAGTACTCTTTTTAATGTATAAAAGTTTATATCTTATAACTAGTGAACACACCCAATTAGTCGAAAGTATTTGTATGCGCATTTTATTATAAGTCGTATCAAAATGTACAGGCTGGTCCAGTTATCGCGCTCACCCAATTGACAGTTTTATTTGAAGATATAGAGAAAAATGTTTTGAATAAAAGTTGTAGCAACTAAGGAGTACTCGATAACGCGATATAGCATATTCATGCAACGTTGCCAGATATCGAGTAATGAACCAAACTTGCATTTTTTTAAATTGAACCACCTACTTTTTCTGAGGAAAACATTATTAAGATACATGTACCCTAAAATTAACGGCTTCCGAGATACGCATGGGTGGTCCACTTATCGTGCTCACCCAATTAACCAATTAAGAAATCTTACAGCAAACTATTTCAAATAAAAGTGGTAGCAACCAAGGAGTACTCGATAACGCGATATAACATATTTATACAACGWTGCCAGATTTCGAGTAATGAACCAAACTTGCATTTTTTAAATAGAACCATCTACTTTTTATTCCAGATTCTGATTATACATTAAATTTTGAGCAAAAAATTATAAAGACACATATACCCTAAAATCAACGGCTTCCGAAATACGCATGGGTGGTCCAGTTATCGTGCTCACCTAATTAACGGCTTTTTTGAAATCTTACGGAAAAATGTTTCAAATAAAAGTGGTAGCAGCCAAGGAGTACTCGATAAAGCAATAGTATATGTATTTACACAGCGTTGCTAAATTTCGAGTACTGAACCGAACTTGCATTTTTTAAATAGAACCATCTACTTCTTATGCCAGATTATGATTAAAATCTTCATGGTTGCGTTCTCAGCAGCCGTTAACTTTAGAGCACATTTATCTTAATAATTGTTTGCTCAGAATTTGGTGTGTAATCAGAATCCAGCATAAAAGTAGGTAGTTCTGTTCAAAACAAAGCAAGTTTGGTTCATTACTTGAAATCTGGCAACGCTACATAAATATGCTATATCGCGTTATCGAATACTCCTTGGTTACTACAACTTTTATTTAAAACATTTTTCTCTAAAACTTCAAATAAAGCCGTCAATTGGGTGAGCACGATAACTGGACCACCCATGCGTATCTCGGAAACCGTTAATTTTAAGGCATATGTATCTTTATAATTTTTTTGCTCAGAATCCGGCATAAAAAGTAGGTAGTTTATTACTCGAAATCTAACAACGTTGCACAAATATGCTATATCGCTTTATCGAGAACTCATTGGTTGCTACAACTTTTATTTAAAACATTTTTCTCTAAAACTTCAAATAAAGCCGTCAATTGGGTGAACACGATAACTGGGCCACCCTGTACAATTGTTTATTTCTCTGGTGGATTTGTAACTGTTTGCAGCTTTTTCCTAGGCACACTCAAGTATGTATTGTTTAAACAGTACATAGGGCCTGTTGCACAAATGCGGATTGCTATAGCAATAACCGCGGATTAAACCCAATTATTCGTCGTACTAACAAATATAGACAGAGACAATGTCATATGTACAATCTAAATTTATAAATTCCAAGAAAAGGCAATATTTAGTTTCGAACGCCCCAGAAATACAATATTCAAAACAGGCATAGCTTTTTTTGTTCATACAAAGTTTCGAAAGGGGACTAATACTTGAAAACTTGAAAAATAGACTGTTGTTGTTTTTTATATCAAGGAAACTTTTGTAATAAATATATGATTTGCCCGTAAATATAATAACTATTTGGCAGGTATTGATTGTTAAGTTCTGTTATTTAATGAAGATAAGGAGTTGCGATCAGTGATGGGCACGTAAAATATGCCATGTAGATTACGCTATTATCTACGCCTAAACTATGTAATATTCTACTTTGAGTCTACTGTAGAAAATAGCAGTGTAAAGATAAACAGAAATCTAGAAATATRTAACAAGACAAACATGCTGRTAAAAACACATTGGACCCCTTAAACTTTCRTCTKTATAAATGGAAATAGACGGGCAATTTCATACGCTACCTTTGTTCTTTTATTGTAACCTTTCTAATCGCAGGACAATTTTATTGTGCTATATTGACAGGATATGCAAGCAGTTTTGATTCCTGAACTAGGTACATTGATCTTAAGAAGCAAGTATCAAGAAATTATTGTTATAGTAAATACTAAATATGTACATTTTTTGGAATATGCGGTTCCGAGTTTGACAGCTTGTAACAAATAGGCTTCTTAGGAATATATGTACGCTAGTAGGAAGGACTTGAAACATAATATGGTCTATATATGTAGTGACCAACTTATCTGGCTAATTTTTTCTTTCTATCCTCCAGTTATGGTAGTGTAACATTACGGATAGTTATTTATTCTCATGAGTCAAATGGGAAAAACATGCTTCATCTGCTTAATAATGCGATGAGAGAACGTATTACGTTTTCAATTATATCTATACCGACGCAACCGTTATTCTTATTAAGTCATGAAATTTTACTTTTGCTGGTAGGTTAATCTCTGATGAACCTAGGTGGTTGCACCTCATGAAGTTGCAAGAAAATTATTCAGAAGACTTTTGTTAAATTGCATTTGCAGCTGAAGAAGGCAGTAGGTACTCACTATCTGTCGTGAGTATTTATACACACAAGAAAAGTCTAGGGATATGTCTTAAATTTGGGAATATTATTTTCAATTATACGGGGTGTCCCTATAAAAGGTCTTTCAACACTTCTACGGGAGGCAGTGTTTTGTAGAGTTCCTTAAGTTGAAGAAGAAATTTTAGAACGTCTTGAAGAAGATCCGGAAGGAAGTACCAGACGAGACGGTAGAAAAATAGATTATCAAAAAATGTTAATCGAGTACTCCTAGAACAGTTTCTACATCCATACCATATAATGTCAGTTCAAGATTTATTACCTCATGATCCTGAAATGCGTCTGGTATTTGTCGGTTTATTTAAACAATATTTTTACTGATGAAGCGTGTGTTACGAGAGGGATTTTAGTCAAACATTTGCTTCTAGTGATTGCTGCGATCCTTTGGGATCGAATAAATTGCCTTGAAAGAAGTTGTAGAGCAATAAATTTCCTTCAATTTGATACACGTTTTGCTACTTTATCTCCAACCATTCGAAGTTATAGAATTTCTAACAAGTACGCTTAATTTCGGTGTTTCTCTAGAAATGAGATACCTATATAATATAGACACACACACACACTTTTTTTATATTTACAGCTTTTATTATATTAGTACGAATAACTGATGATAAAATAATCATTCAAGGTAATATCTTGTTTTTTTTTATGGCGGACGGGTCGATGTCCGTCCATCTTCGTCAGCAGTGGAGACGTCCAGTCTTCAAGATTTCGTCAACAGAAGCATCCAACTTTGACAGTTTCGGAACTCCCAAACCCAGTTCGACGCCCCATCGTTAGGTTAATTCCCTAACCATAGGTGTACATAAAATACATGTATTTCTGAATTATACAGAGTGTCTCTAAATTCGATGTCATAATTTCTAGTGCGTGTTCATGACGTGAAATTATGACGAAAAGTCTATATAAACATGTTTATTTTCTAGAGAACGGTTGGCAGAATGTTATACTTGAACACAGCTAATAATCTGTCATAAAGCATTTATTCATATCTGTAATAGAGTACCGTAAGGGAAGGAGCAAAGGGGTTTTCTCTTTTGAAAAAAAAATGTTTGTGAAATGTTGAAAAACTCGTCACTATTTTCAGAAAGAGCAACAAATAACGTAAAATCTGAATTCCTACAGGTTGGCGCAAATCGACCAAAAATTAACTGTTTTTTATTTTCCAAAGAAATTAATGTTTATACGGCAACAACTTTTTAGAATTATATTGAACTATGCCATGACAGATGATCACACATAAGGATTACCTCCATATTTAAACAGTGGCGATAACTGGGGGGGGGAGCAAGAAGTTTTTTTTAAACATCGGTAAAAAATATAAAAAACAAAAAACTTCTTGCCCCCCCCAAATACTTACACTGTTTAGATATGGAGCTAATCCTTGTGTCTGATCATTTGTCATGATAGTTCAAAATAATTCCAAGAAGTTGTTACTGTATAAACGTTAATTTCTTTGGAAAATAAAAAAAATTGATTTTTGGTCGATTTGCGCTAACCTGTAAGAATTCAGATTTCTTCGATTTTCTGGAAAACGGTTCGTTCTAGAGAAATGCAATAAGAGGTCCTTTTTGTACGTTATTTATTGCTCTTTCTGAAAATAGTGACGAGTTTATTGACATTTCACACAACTTTTTTTCAAAGAGAAAACCCCTCTGGCCCTCCCCATACGCCGCCTTTGTTACAGATATGAATAAATGTGTTATGCCTGATTATTAGCAGTGTTCAATTATAACAAGCTGCCAAAATTCGTAAAGTTTCAAAATACTGTTCTATAAAAAATTAAAAAATTCAATTTTTTTTAACTTGACACTTTAAAAAATGAGGCATTTTTGGACACATGTTTATATAGACTTTTCGTCATAATTTCACGTCAGCAACCCGCACTAGAAATTATGACATCAAATTCAAAGTTATGAGTTCTAACTGTAATAAATAACTTTACATTTTCAAATTGACGTACCTAGTCCCTCGTTGGAAATTCTACAAATATATATTAACACAATTTTATAGGAAATTCACTTAGCTTACATTTTCTGAAAATGAGCGTTTGTGTTAGAAATTCTATAACTTTTGATTGGTTATAGATAAAGTAGCAATGTAGGTATATCAAATTGAATGAAATGTAATGCTCTAAAACTTCGGTCACGAAAATTTTTCTGAGAAAAGATAGTGGAAGATACTAGCAGCAAATGTTTGGCAGAGTTAAGAAAATTGTCGATTTTCAGTAACGTACATTTCGAAAACCATTGGATATTCGACAATTATGTATGCAAACAATTTTATAGGAAATATAATAAACTTCCATTTTATTTGGGATATATTTTTCTAGTGCACAATTTCGAAGATATATGCGAAAAATTGACTGGTCTATATCCACTATATCCCGCATAGGCATAATTTACATTTTCATTAAGTTTTTATTAAGCGTGGAATTAGAATATAGGTAGCTGGTAGCTTGTGTTTGTAAACATCCTTCCGTAATGAACCTTATATCGCTGGTTTCTTTCTCACACGAATAATAATAAAATAAAGGGAAAATAAAATACTGCTCGCCTTCGGTGTGAGAGTCATCTTTTAAAATAGAGGTGAACTAACTATTCCCAGCACGGAACAGAGAGCCGTACTGATCGATTTAATAGCAGAGATCCATTTTGGCATTTTATCGGTAGATGGCACCACGACAGCACGTATAGCACCATCTAACTTTGCGCAAGCTCACCTGACCCTGTGGCCGACTGCTTGGGCGCGAAATTGGCGGTCTTAATATTAGGCAAGCAGAAGCGCAGAGTAGCTTTGTGTGAGCATTTAACGACGGAGACTGAATGCAATAGTTGGGATGCGGGCGCCGGGGCTCTAGCGACTATATGAGCTCCTGATAATGGGAGCACGCGCTTGACAACTTATGTTAAGCGCAAAATTTCCACTTTAACGGAATCTTGGCTATTATGGTGGAGATAATAATAAATAAGGTAAATTAGATAACAAATACTCATACATGTCATCAAAATTTTGTTTCTAGTACCTTTTGCTGGGTTACAATCGATATGTCAACATAAACTATTTTTATATCTCCAATGCATACACGAAGAAACTTTTCTTTCCGCGTGTTGGGAATTACGATTGGGGAGGAATTAGATCCATTTTAAGCTTTGAATCTGGTTGGCGCAAAATGTATAATTACTAATGGAATAAATAGATTTCCCATCTTTTGAAAATAATCGTGATAATTGTAGGGTTTTAATTGCTGTGTAGATTGTACTTTGCTAAGATAATAAATAAATAGCTTTCATATCTGAAGAAAACTGATTAATTTGGCTGATCTGTTCTTAATCTCATTTGCTATACCTAGAGTTTCGCATAATCGAATTAATTATTTTGGCTACAATTTAGAAACGGTGGACGTATTTATTCGATTTGCATGGTACAACTGTGTAGGTAAATAAAACCAATGCGAGCTTTCCATACAAAATATATAACTCCAAGAAAACAAGTAAACAAACGACCGACCACTGAAAGGAATGTCATTGGTATGTTTGGCACTGGAACAATTTTCTCATAATTCATAACTGAGAGGGCTTAGCTGACAAGCAAACAGAAAGCGAAGGAAGTGTTTGAGCCGGAAAGTATGGTGCCTCCCACTTCAGCCTACGCCTCACTATACTGAATATATGTGTTTTAAATTCGCATATTGCTGATGCTTATAATAATTTGAAATTGCTTACATACATTGAGTTATTGAGTAAGCTATAAAAGGTTATTGATAAAAAAATAATAGTTATATCCTGTAACTATAATTTGGAACAKTAATTTCAATAAATGATAAAAATTGATTTCACTTCATTTTTTATAAAATCCTAAAAACTTCACGAACCATCTCTTTAACACGAATAACTCAACAAAACGATTATACATAATTATACTGGTTTGCTATACACTGACTCTCTTAGATTTATGACTTTATTATTGTGTAGGAATGATTAAATGATACAAAAGTTTTCGGGTTTGCAATAATTATAGATACTTGGCTGTTTTACTCTTAATTAGAGGAAAAACTAATCATTCTCAATAATAAACTATCCTGTTAAATATGGAATATAAATAATATTTCTAAAGAAATAATCGAAATAAAATTGATATTGTATAAATTTTGAGGTATATTTTATATACTTTAACTTACGTTATATATTTCGGTACGAGAAATATGTAACCAGTGAAATATATAACTATCCAACGAACRCAAAAACGTTGCGAATTAAATGAACATTTGTTTAATTTAATCGTTATTTTAWATATCGAATATTCTTTACCTATATAATTTGTTGGTACTATCTGTAAATGTACAAATATAGAAATATTCAAATATACAAAATAATCCACCAGATTTACACAACAATAATTTTAATTCTAATATTTACTTAGCAACATTATTCAAAAAGATTTGTTAAATTTTTATTTTCAAAGCAATGTGTCTGAGCATCTAAGATAACAATATTGAAGGAACTAAGTGAAAACACTGTGAAACAGCAATGTGTTTGAGAAGTATAGTACAATAATAGTTTTTTACCTAACCTTTTCCTCTGGTAAATAGAGTTTTTGCGTTTCTGTCCTTCCTAAGGACTATTTATTTAAATAAACCTGATAATTGTTTCTTTATTAATATTTCCTACATTTACGAAAATTAATGTTTTCAGCGTCGTTGCATTATATGAGATTATTACGTTTTCTGAAAAGACCCTATCACTAATTAAACACTGTCAAAAAAATTACCGATCTGACGTTTTGTTTACGCCTGTAATCTTTGTGAAAGAACAGAGCCCCTCCCCCCCCCCCCCAATGTCTGCCATGCCATTAGAACCAAACCTAAAATGTTAGTACATCTGACAAAATGGAGACTCATGAGAATTTAAATACACATAAGTCCATCATAGTTAGAGCACATTAATGTTCAGCCACAAAATCTTAAATAGAAAAGATTATGGGATTAAAGCTAGTCAATTTTAGATGACGAAATGTACTAATAATAATAATCATGATCCTATTTCAAAATTTTCCAAAATTGCTAATGATCTTATCTAAACTTAAAATCCTTCGAATGAGGAGATGTAATTTTAACTGTTTCTGACTGCAATGTAGCAAAACCTATACAGTTTTATGCAAGGCGTTTTATTTTGTGTTTATGTTTGTATTTTTGTGCTTCACTGCTTAATATGAATATAACTGTTTCTCTTAAGTAAAATGGAATCGTTATCTAAAACAAAATAAAAATACCAATTTCATTTCTATTATGAAATATGTGCCTAACTCACTGTACATTATTTATGAATATAGAAATTATTCGACCGATCTAACTTGTATTTTAATTATGAGAATTTTAACTTCAATGATAGTTCAAACTTCTAAAACTAGTACTTCAAGTATGTAAGCCATCAATTTCAATGCAACAAATAAACTGTAAGGTAATATTATTTAAATGTTACTTAAAACTTAGTGATTTAAAATGTCTGACACCGTTTAGGTTCTGTTCTGTTCCCCATTGTTGATAATTCTAATTCATATCCTATTAAGAGACATACATTTCTCTTACTAGAAATTATTTTCTCATTTACCTGTTTGTTCAATTTTTTGATCACATGAATAAATACGATTCCTAATTATTTTTATTTCATTTCCAATTTTAACGTTAAGCTGGGTCCACATTATTAAAAATTTGCGTTGTGCATTGAATGACGAATGTGGCACAAATTTTTTTGCCACAAAGCAAATAAAATAAGGACGTAAATATTTGTGTTGCGTGCCGTTCGTAGACGCTGGGTCTTGTGTGTCTCTTTGACAGGTATGCATTTCCTTAACTGTGTATCCATTTTTTTATTTTTGAACCGATTAAATTAAGCCTTCGAAGTCTTCAGCAGACATTCTCGCAAAATTTTTAACTGCCCAACCGTTTCACCAAAAAGTAGTTTTCTAATGTAATCCAGTAACGTCTCAATTTTTTTTTCTGGTTGTTCTGATTTGATATCAAATTATACAGGACAAAAGGACAATGAACGTCGCACATGTTCTTCCTCTTTGCACCAGTTGCAATAATGGTGATTCAGAGAATTCAAACATATATTTTTTCAACCCGATGCCCTGATGTCAACTGCAAGAAAGTGTCTACTCTGCTTAGTATGTGTTTTGCCGCCAATCTTATTTTATTTTTTAAAGCGTCTACATTGTACATTGCGTTTGTTGCGTTGGCGCAAATCCTTTTATGTTCGTCAGAAAACCACCAATTGACGGATAGCGTGCGTCGTGCTCGACCAATATTTTTGCGTTGATTTTTGTTCGTCGCACATGTCCACACTACATTATACAAATAAATGTTTATGGCGCAGACTGCGCACAACGCAAATTTTTGCTAATGTGGACCCGGCTTTAGATGAATTTATCTGATACTTCAAATATACATGTGTACATGATTTTAGTTCGCTTTATCTTACTATCTAAATGGGAAACGCTAAGGTCAGAAAGAGAGAAGAGTTGGGCTAATTTTCTGATAAATTACTTCAAGGTTTTCTGCTACCTGAGTCTCCCGTCCCGTACAACTTCACTTTTTCTAGCAACTATTGAACCTTTTTCCCTGTCTTTCATAAAGTGTTTTCGGTTTGGAAATTTTTCGTTGTATCTACGTACTGCGGCTTTTCGCCACAAACTGAATGCATTTCAGCACCTTCTTCATTAGTAAACATAAGCACATAACAAGAAACTTATTATGATTTACGCCTACAAAAACAAGCCCACAAAATTATCTAATTATCTTGTTTACGTATGGCTCACTTTTGTTTTATTATTCTTAATTGTCTAAGGCCACTTCGATTTTAGAAGCTCCAAAAATGACGTAAAAATCGTTTTGACATAAGACAAGAATGCGGTTTAAAATGCAAAAAAGTTAAAAATATAAAAGTTCTGATTGAAAAGGCCGTATTTGCAGAAAAAGTGGTAGCTTTGATATTATTATAAATGTGCCGAGCTTCATAACTGTGGGTAAGAGTATTTTGAAGATATTAGGAAAACAGTGATTGTTGGGCAGTGTCTTTACTCTTCAAACGGCGTGTAGCTCTCTTAGGAAGCAATTTTGTATACATACAGGTGATTTATCTCAAATCCGCCTAAAAGCATCTGTAGTAGGTATAGTATAAGGTTTACGTTCGGCTGAATAGAAACTGAACACCCTGTATAGATAGGTACTACTTAAGCAGAGCATAATACTGATGAAAGTAATGAATACTTTTGCGACTATAAAGCAATGCAATGGAAGGCTTTCACAGCAAGAAAGCGTGAATATTGGCGGACACTGAACAATTTTTATCTGCAACAAGCAACTCTTCAATTCCAGAGCTGCAATACCTACCCACTTATTTTCGCACGAAACAAGCAGTATACGGTACTACTTTTTTTCAACTTCGGATGGCCGTACCTAGTCATTTATTCAACATTCTGCGGTGTACCACTTGATCGCTTTGTTATAAAGCTACACCTGTCTCGTGATTTAATTAAACCGCACATTTCATTTTCATAATTTGAAGTAAGTTTTTTGTTTTAAACAATTTCAAGTAATCTATATGAGTTGTAAAAGGTGTGTAACACTCAAAATTTACTTTTCCAAAGTACAATGCTAATACTCTGAAGCGCTAAAGTATCCTTTAGCTACCTAATCGTCGGAAAGAAAATATAAGGTAACGAAAAATCAATAATTTAAAAAAGAGTATTTAGCTATAGAACTATTTAGCTTTAAATAATAAATAACAGCAAAAAAAGACGGAAAAAAGTATATACAGGGTGTTCACGCTAACAGTCTACAATAGCTGACTTTTTTATTTGACMMCGCGTCGTAGAATAGTGGTTTAAATGGGGAAGTTTCTTGATTTTTCAAGAATTTTATGGTGTTTACAAAAAAAACAATTAAATGTCAACTGTCAGAGTTATTGACTACAAGTTTGTTATTTTAAATAGAACGATCCATTTTTCTAGCGCATATAAAAAGTTAGCTATTGTAGACTGTTAGCGCGAACACAAATCATTCTACCCGGAATATCTCACAAACAAATGAAGATAGGGTATTGGTATCTTAATACTTTTTTGTTTAATWCAATGTGCCCAATCGAATGCGCTAGAAAAAAATAGGGTCGTTCTATTTAAAACGACAAACTTGTAGTCAATATCTCTGACAGTTGACTCTCAATTGTTTTTTTGTAGACAGCATAAAATTCTTCTCAAAAAAATAAGAAACTTCCCCATTTAAACCACTACTCTAAAATTTCAAATAAAAAGTTAGCTATTGTAGACTGTTAGCGTGAACACAAATCATTCTACCCGGAATATCTCAAAAACAAATGACGATAGGGTATTGGTATCTCAATACTTTTTTGTTTAATTTAATGTGCCCAATCGAATGCGCTAGAAAAAAATAGGGTCCTTCTGTTTAAAATGACAAACTTGTGATCAATAACTCTGACAGTTGACGTTCAATTGTTTCTTTGTAAACACCATAAAATTCTTCTCGAAAAATTAAGAAACTTCCCCATTTAAACCACTACTCTAAAATTTCAAATAAAAAATTTAGCTATTATAGACTGTTAGCGCGAACACCCTGTATAGCTAGTAAATAAAATAATAATATATATACATATATATACGGGGGTCCTGCAGCTACTACCGCTTCCTGCATCTTATTCGCCATAGCCTTCTATTAAGCCAGTCGTTTTCTCCAAGGTCTCTTCTTGTCATGGCTTCTTCCATTCCTTTTCCATGTATGTGCTGGTCTTCCTCTTTTCCTTCTATTTGGTGGATGGTATTCTAGCGCTAGACGTGGTAACCTTTCTTTCCCCATTCGCATGACTTGTCCATACCAAATCAGTTGCCGTTGTTCTATTCTTTCTATTATCGTGTCTTATATTTGTGATCGTTGTTAGATTGTTTCATTTGGTATATGTTCCAGTCTTGAGATTCGACACGACCTCCTGAAAAAGTCCATGTCGACAGTTTGTAGTTTTTTCCTTTGTGTTAATTTCCACGTTTTCGCACCATATGTTGTTATCGGCTCTTATAAAGGAGTTTGTTTGTTTCAAATTTCGTGGACCACAATAAACCATTTAATTGTT
This sequence comes from Rhyzopertha dominica, assembly GCA_025024175.1. Lineage (NCBI taxonomy): Eukaryota > Metazoa > Arthropoda > Insecta > Coleoptera > Bostrichidae > Rhyzopertha > Rhyzopertha dominica. The sequence goes on along the minus strand of QCXZ01000138.1, from coordinate 31,659,759 downwards.
GTATGGTTATCTTTCCTTGCCCTATCCTATAATCAATGTCCTGGTCATCTTTACTGTCATGCGTAATGAGACTTCCTAAGAACTTATATTTTCCAACGTTTTTTATTGTTTAGCCTTGAATATTTAAGTATGTCCCTGATGTTCCTACGCAAAGGTATTCGGTTTTATTCATATTCACTTGCAGTCCCAATTTTGTCAATTCTTCTAACAATTTTCTTATCATTTAAGTGACCTGGTCTTCATCATTATAGCGAGTATTACTTGGTAGTCGGCAAAAAGCATCACAATGCTAGGTTTGTATGCCGCATCTCAATTCCCATTCCTGAACATTTTCTACACCATTCACTAAGGGCTTCTTGAACATATAATTTAAATAAGGTGGGTGACATGCTACAACCTTGTTTTAATCCCTTTGTAATTTTGATTTTATTACTTGTCTGTGGGTCCGTTTTAACAACAAATTCGGTGTATTTATATATGTTGTAAATACACCTTATATAGGTTTTGTCAATCCCACGTTTAGTCAGCACCTCAAATAATTTATTTAAAGGAACGGAGTCGTATGCATTTTCCAAGTCAATAAAAATAATATGGGTGTCTTATATTTCCCGACGCTCTTTTTTCCATTACTTGTTTTAATGTGAAAATATTGTGCAGACATGATCTCCCACTTCGAAAACCACTTTGCTCTTCAATATCCACAATATTTTCTTCAATTCGGGATTTTATTATCCTGCCATACAACCTCCCATCTGAACTAGTCACGCAAATGCCCCTATAGTTCTTACACTGAGATTTACTTTTCTTTTTGTAGATGGAGCCCATATATCCGATATTTCAGTTTTCGGAAATATCATCCCCATCATCATGCATTTATTCATGACTTGTACAATCTTTTCTAAAAGTACATCTGATCCATATAGTATAATATAATAATCTATTTTCTTGTATGTTCTTTGCTACCACAAGTATAGATGCATTTATGAATAAACAACAAAGCKGAAAATAAAAAATTGCCAGGAGAAAAGACATGTGCAGTCAAAAAACGCAGTCTGAAATAACGTAAAATTATTGTATTATATAAGTAGCAACATCATGCAGTCACATAAGTACGTAAKAATCTAAAACAGTATTTTTTATTATTCGATWTCAAGAATCACAAAGTCTAATATAAACAACTAAAAATAATTTTCTCTATTAAAGAAAACACTCGCAACTTTTTGACGATTGCGAACAAGAGAAACACTCTAATAATCAGCCAAAGAAAAGCCGCAAAACGACGATAAAACAGATACCTATATAAGGAATAGGTGAAAGAATGGCACGACGTCACGATCGGATGGCCACACGCAAGCGGAATTTCTTTGGAATAGAACAGAAATTCGCGCATCAAATAGCAACCCGAACTGCGAAGTGTCTTTCAAAATAAATTAAAGGAAAAAATTATGTTACTATATACACCAAATGTGTAATAATTAAACCAATAATTACTCTTGTTTTTGTTATTTTTCTACATGACAAAGCAAACTGTTTTTTGTTTCAGTCAACCAAAGTAATCATTTTGGACGTACACGTACAAGTATTCACTCGGTGCCTCCTACACTGAAAATGGCGTCACACCTTTAACCGCCGACTTAAATGTATAGATCTGACCTGCCTTGTTATAAGCACCGTCATGTGAATGAATTGATATTAGAGACCTCTGGTGGTGTTTTTAACTCCACATCAAACCAACCGATATATAGAAGGAATCCAGGCCAAAAACAGATTAATGATAAAATCTGACAGTCATTAATCTATCTAAAATGGAAACTTCAAATTGTAAATAATATTATACATAAATGGAGGGTATTTTGCATGTTTTAGTTAGCGCCTGATATAAACTCATTTTCAAAGCCCTGACGAAGATTTGAAATAAAAATCGAAAGCTTGGCAAAGAAAGAAGAGTAAACATTATTTGACCATAAGAAGTCGATATTCCCCTTAATAATTAAGAAGACTTTAATATAATAAAAAGCGACTGCTATATCCACTTAACGTTTTAAATATTTAATGTATACAATTAGATTGTTATGATTGTTTCTGCTGTATTCTGTATTTAACACATTAGATCATTTTTGTGAAACTTTATACTTTCTTTTTTTATTTTATTTCAAGAAAATATGTCTTGCTGCGATACATGATCATTTTAATAGTAAGATAATGAAATAGAATTAATTTGTTTGTACTTTAAACGAGAACATTTTATTCTCTTAAACGTTAGTTTTAAGCAGCAGCGAATAAGGCAACTGCACTGTAAAATATAGTTTTACTAGCAATATATCCGTATCAACGCCAAGTTAAAGGTTGTCTAGTTCGACAATTTTAGCGATAATAGAATTACTGGGTTTACGATTTCTGTTGCAATTATATAAATATATGAGCAACGCAATGTGCAAGTATCTCATATACCGCCAGATTCAAGTACCTATATATTTGTTAGAAACGGTATTATATAGGTATCCCGCATTTAACATGGTAGCTTATTTGTATGATACCTACTTTATTACACGGTCAAGTAAAGTGTAAAACAGCGTTACATATACACGCCCTATGCAAAGAAATTTTACAACTATAACAAACAGGCAACTACAAAAGTAAGAGGGCAGTGCACAATTTTGTGGTTACTCGTATACAGAAATTAAAAAAAAAATCTTCCGTCTATGGCATCTAGCATCTATATCTCATAGTTAATCCATAGTGATAGTTAATGTCCATCAAAAAAGGCAACTTATTTTAGGTAGATATTAATGTGACGACTCGACTTCTACCTGGAAAATGTGGCAAACGCGATTTAGTATACCCGCGCGACGAACTGGATCGATAAGTATGCCGCGGCGACACAGCCAACCTCCTGCGCCTTATGGCGTCCGTATCGCTTGGAGCGCATTGAAAGTCCGTTGAGGACGTTGACGGCACCGCTGCGGGAAAGGGAAAACAACATTCGTTCTCCGTCGGGTATACGCAGTGTACACTAGTCGTCAATGTGGAAATGCCTACCATTATTAAATTTTTACCGCGCCGTAGCTTGACCAACGGCTTGAAATGACAGGCGCAGCTTACCAAGTCTGCCTGCCATATAGTAAATAAAGACCGTTGGCCGCCGGTCACTATAAAGTGACTTGGATTGAACGTAGGCAATTCTGGCATGCGGAAATGCGACAAAAAACGTGTAGGGATGGTTAGGGGAGGATAAAGGTTATTTTGTGAGGTTTTACATTTACATCTTTGATTTACATTGCTCGACCACAGATAGTTTACTATTTAACTTCACTGTACGTATCTACTGCAATACAAATTTTGTGTCTGGCCAATTAAAAATATAATTGCGCGCAACTAATGTATAGCAGCTATATTTAACTTGAATGTAAAACAAAGGCGTATTATCGCAATTAGGCAACATGCTTTATAATTTTTGTGGACTAGAATATAGCATATTAATAATTAAACAATCCCCTATTGTCTTGCAAACATTTAATATTATTGTTACATAAAATATGTTATATACGGTTTTTAACTGTACTAAATCCATCGTTATAATTTGTAAACAGTACTTTTTTTGGTAAATAATGGCTTCCATCATCTTTTCAACGAAAAATGCCTTCACTAGACATGGTCTTCTCTTAACACTTCGGTAATACTTATTGTTGCGTTTGCATTTAAAATAACCACAAACATGGTCACATATTTTTTATGTTTAAACGTTTAGCTCGTATTACAGAAGTTTGGTTATAAGCATTTCAGTAAATATAAACTTTACACCAAAACATTCTCAACAAAGTGTTTTTGTTAATTATGTTTCATTTCTTAGCCTATGTTTCGTTTGTGTACGCCAACGCATTTATTTCCATGGCATTTTATTTTTTTTAATGACAACCAAGCGATTCTTTGCGAATTTACATTGCTCTTTTTATCTTCGAAAGGACCTCGTAGTTAATTTTGAAGCAAAACATCGAATTTAATGTTCAAACTGAAGAACTCCTGAATCTTTGCAATAACCAGATCTACTACAAAAATTAAACAACGAACTTTGCAGGTAGTTAGACGATATTTCATTAATTTCGGGTCTAATTTTAGCCTCCAGCTCTTGGAAATTTTATATTCAATGAAAAAATTCAATGAGCTTAAATCAGGCGATCTAGCAGGGTATTCGATAGGTTCCCGACGTCCTATCTGTCGACATGAGAAGGTATTATTCAGATACAGGCAGACATTGACTCCAAAATGTGTCGGAACCCGACATTGCTCCGGCATTCCTCGTCTGTAATCATTGGAGAATAAATGTACAATGTAAATACAGGTTCAGATAGATCTGCTGTTACATTTCCCGTTATGAAGTACACTTTTAGTTTCTGAGAGGGCTGTGTGTGCTGTTGCATCATCTAGTGAGGATTTTCACTACACCAGTAGTGTCAGTTATGTCTGTTTACAAATCTTTTGTAAGCACAACGTGGTTTCGTCAGAAAATAAAATGTTGTTTTCAAATGTTAGATTATCATCGCACAAAGCTGTATTATTTTATCAGGATCGCCTTCATTTAGTTCATACCAGGGTTGGCAAAAACATGTTTTTTTTATTAAACAAAACAAACAGTTTTTTTGTTTAATCATGTTTAAATTGTTTTAAATATGTTTTTTTACTTATTTGAAAACATGTTTAAAACGTTTTAAACACTGTTTTAAACATGCACTCTCATGCAGATTACTATATATGTTAATGAAAATAAATACGAGCAGATGGCTCGGAGCTAGCAGTTGTCTAAAAATCGCTAGATGACTACGATTGCCAGTTGTCATTTTTCTTCTTTGTTTACGCAACAATTTTAGTTATTATGAGCCGGTTTCTCTTTTCTATTTTAAGCTAGAATCAACACTGTTTTTAAAATCTAAACCAATCACATGCCCTAATTTAAGGTGTTATCATGGTTACTTGGTTGATTTTAGCTAATATCAACTTTAACAAAAAAAAAACAAAATTAAGGTGCAAAATGGTCCAATACGAGCTCGATGCAAGAACTGCAAAGAAGATGTGGTTGCACTAGTAAAAAAAGTAAAAATTCAGATATTTTTRTTATTTTTTGTTTGTTGTTTTTTTTTATATTRCCAAGTTCCAATAACTATTTGGTTTTTTGTGCTAAAGATATAATTATCTAGTAAGTGTTGAATAAACGTCTTATTTATTGTTTTGTTGTATTGAACCAGAAATAGAAATTTTTGTATTATGTTAAGGTTAAGATTTTTATTTGTTGGCATAAAATGTTTGTAAATTACAGCTATGAAAAAATGTTAAAGTTTATTATTAATTTCTATAAATGTTGTTGTATCAATAAAAAACCGAGCAAAATACTGCATGTTTGAAAAAACACTTACGTATTTACTAACTGTAATTAATCACACACAATAGTCGTCAAAAAATACTGTTTAAAACATTATTAAAAAAAACACTATTTAAAACAAATATTTTAAACATTTGTTTAGAGCAAAGTTTTAAACAGAAGCGTTGTTTTAAACAAGTTTAAAACATTCTGTTTCAAACATTTTGTTTTAATCATGCCAACTAATATTGAATATTATCCTTGAATATGGAAAGGGATTATCCAAAACGCTAATTAGTACATTAACAGCTTGATGTTCATTTGCAGATGGTATCAGACATCCGGACTTTGGGATATCTTTTAGCCTCTTTCCCCAGATAAACGTTATTAAATAAATCACAAACGCATTAGTCGACCTCCATAGCTAATAAATCATTAGAATTTCAATTAGTTGGGTTTCACTGTGTTTCAGCATGTTTGCAAATGAAAATTAAACTTATGTCATTAAATTAAATTTTTAACTTACTGAAAGGTTCAAATTGGCGGTGGTCACTTTACCTTTTTGTAGAATTCGTGTTGAGAATAAAGTATGGTGTGGCAAGTATCTGACGCATTTTGTGGATCTACCGGGCATGATGTCACCTTGGGCGCAAAATGGAAAATTACTTTTGTCAATGTTATTAACTGTTGGGTTCCGTGCGGTTTTGAGTCTTATTTCTGTTCGATGGTAGTGAATTTTTCATGATTTGTCCGATGCCAACGTGTGCGATGGCGTAGTGCACCAGTTATAGAAAGAGAACAAGAGGATTCGTTTTACACCACAGACTATTGGAGAACTCTCCGAGAACTTGCCGCAACCTGAAGCTGCAACAAAGCTATTGCAAAAAACTCCGCAAAAAATAGTGTTTAGCTTAGTACTTTATTATTGGTCCTGTCTGTTTATTACAATTAGCGAGCTCATTAGATGAATGCTAATGAGCAAACTTAATATGTACAAATGTATTTTTTAAGCACACTCAACACCTATTATATCATAGTTGTGATTCGATTTCTCAACGTCTGTCGGGCCAGAAGTTGATGCATAATGTCCTAGACCACTGAGATCAGCTTGAAATTAATACAAGAGAAAGTTACATAAAACTTTTCCGAGGAGCTGTTACAGGAAATGCATACAAACATTGCCATTTTAAATAGAATGCACTATATGTCATTGCATTGTTTGATTCCTTATTGAATTTTTGCACATGTAGTCTATCTTGGGCAGTTTTACCATTGTTTTACAAAGCTGGAAAACATATGACGGTGCGGTTGTCGTCGCTTGACAGAAGAAAAAGTTACTATTGTACTACCTAAGATTTTGTTATTTACCTGTCAGTGGATGCCATGATATTTTATAAAGCTTAAAATTAACGTTTCACTGTGGGTTAAATGGAGAATTAAATTTCCTTTATTTAATGAAAAGTTGTCACTAAGTGTGATATTTATGACTTTGAGTGAATTTGTGAGAAAAACTGCACTTTTCTTTTCAACCTTTTAAGTTAACTTAGCATTTGACAGTCAGTGATTGGCCATTGTTGCGAGAAGTTAGATCTCTTACAAAACACGATCTGCCTGACGTTTTCTTTACTTGAACTGACGAAAAAATGTATTATATAGGAAAAACATTGATAAAAGCCTAAGACAAAAGCACAAGTTATCGAACAAACCTTACATTTTCGTTAGTTTCTGTCCAAGAAAATCCCTATTCAAGCATTCATGAAGTTATAAGTGCTATGCATAATATGGGCATAATATGGAATAATCAACTGTATGTACACAAGGTACTCCAGCATTAGGAATTACTAACTGACGATTTAAAAACAAAGAAACAAATGTTTTGTTAGTTTCTGACATCTAAGGCTAAGGTGCTTAATATGATTCAGAAATCAAAAATGGTGAATAATGAGGTGATATCAATTTACGTAACCAGTGTTTATATGTTGTACACTTGTATATTGTCCAAAAGTGTGTTTTTCTTGTTATACCCTCCAGAGACCAAACAATTAAAATTAATAGATGGAATATAGAAAAAAATAAAGCAATATTTAAATGCATATTGACAAAACAATTGATATCGTGCCACTGTATTAAAATTAATTAACAATTATGATCAATACTGCACTAATTGTTAGGAAATGTAATTTTCCCATCCATCAAAATGCAAATCACGAGCTGTTGTATTTTATCATGTTTAAACAGTTGGTCTATAAAGTTGCGCATCAAGTAAGATTATTTTATTCGGAAAATTATTTTAAAAAAGTTGTTTTATGTACAAGGTACCACAAATATATCAAATAATGTCAAAAGCGTATCCGCTATTCGTGATTCTAAACATCATTATTGTAGTCGGAAAAGAGAGATCGTCAATTGAAAGCGTTACATACAAAACTTTTAACGTACGTGACTTGTTATCTGTATTATTTATGGCTAAATCGAATTACTTTATTACTATCGGGAAATCAGTATAAGTGATGGCAATTCTTACCACGCCTTGAGTGAGAGTTAAATCAAGGATTCTCACACGATGCGTTTAAAGCACTTTTAATCAAAGGTTACCGCACATTGGTTGCAATTAGAAACCTCTTTCTAAAATTTATTGTCGAAGAAAATAACAAGCGGCATGAATGCTACTGATTTGTGTATTAGTTTAAATTATAATAACAAAGTTATATATCCATTTTCGTTTCAGTATTTAAACTCATCCTTAACTTTTGATAACATAATCAACTTGTTTAACTGTACTAGGTACTAGGTATTCATCAGATGGTGTTATAACTTTTTAATGTCACGTGACCCATTGTAATGATAGATTTAATATAGTTTTAACCTATGCCTTTTATTGCTTACATCATCAATACTAGTGCCACGCATCTATTTTGCTTTCAGAATAATTCAACTCGTAACAAACGGCGGTAGAAAAATTACCCTGTTTCAAACATTTTCTTAAATCCGCCAACAACTACGCAAAAGGTTCTTAATTTCCGTTATGCGCACTGTTACAGCTCCCTAGGTAACTAGGTGTTCACCGTTGTCAGTTTTATAAATAGCCAGAGAGATACAAATAATGCCATGGGAGTGGGAGAGAGGGGCGAAGGTATAAGTATAACCGTGAACGTCGATATTATAATGTAAACTTAGGAATAACCTGTAACTGTTCATCAGCAGTAGTATTCTTACAACATGGAACAAAACACTTCTTAACGTAAACCATTCTGACGTAAAAAAACAACAGATTACCCAAATACTTCGACCATCTTGCTCCACCACTTAATCTGACAAATACGAAACTCGAAAGTTTGACTAAACTATGTAAACAAAGGCCAGTGAATGCGCTTATTATATTGAACTGTTCATTGTAGAATAAACTGACTGAAGGATGATTTAAGTTATTTTCATAAATAAGCCTTAAGTTGAGCTAGGTATCAATGTCACAATGCCAGTTTACGAGTACATTCCTCACGGTATCGCGAAAATTTGCCCACATTGGCAACGCGACGCAGCTCAAAAAAAATTTAATCAAATATTACTTGCAATGCCACTAGAGCACTGGCTATTGCAGGTGTTTCTCGCTTTCGTCAGCATGCGAACCTTTTACGTCAACTCCGTGGCGGAATATCGAGGCATTTGGAAGGGATATTGAAAAATCCATACTTTCACATTTTTTTCTCGGTTAAGAAGAACCAGAAAAATCGCAAAAAATGTCTTTGTGCTTCAATTTTTATGTACATTTTAAATTTAAAATAAATAAAATTGTGGGACGACCCCATTATGACAAGTAAAAGTAACTTCATGAGCACCATAGGCGCACGCATAAGGGTGTCGTGTCACATACGTATTTGACACCTTCGTTTTAGCAAAAATCTGTGGCATTTGCGTACAGACCAAGGGTTGTATCAAGCAGGTGTAGTCTATGGCCTTACCCCAAGATGTGATACTTGCGTACAACCTATGGAAGTGGAAAGAGGAAAAAAATGAAAACATATTTTACGTCATTATACTTGCGTAATGTAGTTATGCTTACACTGAGAATGAAGTGTAAGTGTAAGCAAATAAGTGTACATAAACAACATTCACGAAATATAATAATTAAGTTTAATAAGATTATTTTTCCTAAGCACGATAAACCAATCAGTGAAACATACCTAATACACTGCATTATATGGTAAAATAGTTCAAAATTGCCGTTTAATTTATTCATGATTTTACAAAATGCGTTATTTTCAGTTTGAGTATGTGATTAAAAAAACATAATAAAATTTGTTTAGTGATTTTGACAAAAATTACCAATGAATATAAATAAACAAATGATGAAAATGGAGATTTATGTCGTACCTAAATGATCCAGTTTCATTTTTTATTATTACCGTACAACGAGCAAGTGAAGTCGATATTCCATGGGCTGTGAGAAAAGTAATCTTTGACTTCTTGCCGTTCGAGTCGTCAAGTTCTTTTCAAGCTAGCTTGAAAGGACATAACTCCTTTCGTATGTATTTTATATGTAACATAATATCTATACTTATAATATAACGTGTCTTGACTCGCCGAGCATAAACTAGACACATGAAATTTGGCATATAGATCCTACTTTTAATAACGTAAACTCCCACTAAGAAATTATTTTTAAAAACTCTACTCCTAAGGGGTGAAATAGGGGAAGAAAGTTTCTATGGAAGTCCGTCATTTTTGAAGCTAGAAGCCTCAAGCTTTATTTTTAGGTTTTGGATTACAAAAAATAATATGATTTCCATCAGCATTTCTGAAAATTTCACCCTTAGGGGATGAAATGGAGAGAAAGTTTGTCTGGGAGTTCTGTCATTTTTAAAGCTAACTGAAGTTAAAAGCATGAAACTTTATTATTTGTAGGTACAGGTTGCCGTGTAAATTTTTTTAAGTTGAATTATTTACGAACTAATTAACGTGAATTACTTATTTAAGCTATTATTTAGAAATTAATACTCTTAATAATAAAGCTTTGAAAATGGGGATGAAAATGCATATTTTTTTCATTCTACGCAAGCAAAGCCGCGGGCAAAAGCTAGGAGTAGCATAAAACATATAGCTATTAAAATTGGTTTCACATAAGAGTTTATCCAGGGGCTCGTTAGAATGCAACCTTTGATGACTCAAATTTATTTCATACATACGTAGGTAGTAATCGTATGAGATTCGCAAAATTGCCTACAGTGCCGTTTGTAAGTAAATTATCATTTAAAATAAATTGTTTAGACCATTTACAATATCATACACTGACAAAATAATACATTTTACAAGGGTATGAATAAAATTAACTGCAGTTTTACGTATTTTAACCGATAATGCAGTGCATATTATGTATGTTTTACCTTTTTTGATCGTAGTCATGGTATATTAAATTACTCGTATTATATTTCGCGAATCCAATATTAAAATTATCTTCATGCAGTTGCACTCCTCATTGCGGGTATACACATACTGACGTATAATTCTTTACTCGAAATATATTTTCATTCCTCTCCTTCCCACTTTCGTTGGTTGTACGCGTGTCACATCTAGGGGTAAGGCCAAGGTTACTAGACATAGATAAAATCTACTAACCTTGGGGTAAGGCCAAGCTTTGGTCTGTACGCAAATGTCACAGATTTTGGCTTGTACGCAAGTGACACATTCGGTATAAAACTAGTATATTCACACATTTTAAAATAGGCGTAAACGTTGTATAAAGCGCCTGAGCTTAGGCGTATTGTAAACTGGTGTCTCTAACAATGTTACAATAATTGACATTCCAATGTTGCGTCGGAATTAAGATGGTTATACCGTTGTCTAAATAATATTCAGATAACGGTTATACTTACATCATACCAAGCCTTTGGTATATAGGCAAAACCAGTTCTATGCCATGCTGTCTGCACTAGACCTAAACTACATTGATGCGCTAGATTGATAGCGCAATAAATCTATCTGCAGTTGGTTGCGGTGTAGACAGTATAGAATAGACATGCATTTTAAGATAGTTATAGTCTTAATTGTATTTGTACAAGTCAAGCAGAACACAAATAAGTAATAAAGCGGTATTTTATTATGAAAACTGCTGCCTGTTTACGTAGGGGTAAAATTAAAAAATGACGAGCTTTAAGAACCAAAATAGTAATTCAATATATGGTTGCAAGAAAAGAAAAATAAGGAGCTATTCATACATACCAACAAAAAATGAAGAAATCGTTTATAATTTGTACCCACAAGGAAACAAAAAGAGTAATCAAAACGAAACTTGTGGAAGAGCCTTAAATAGACTGACTAAAATAACATTTAAATAAATTTGCATATTGGTCCCATTTTAGCGTTAGACTGTTCGTGTACAACTGAAGTACAAATATTCGTTATAATTTGGAGTTTGAGTGTTGGGAACCATCCACATCTATAAATGACTAAAAGACTTTCAATAGCAGGTAGAAACGAACAAAGCGTTAGCTGTGTATTGAACGAGTTTGAAAGGAAACTGCACATGGCCCGTCAGCTCTTATTTAATCCAGAGTTTATTATTTACGTAATACTTAGTTAACATTCTCTACGGAAATTAATTATTTTGCAGGAAGCCTTTTCTCACCTACTCATGCTTCAGATTTAAGAAAACGAAATATAAAGATTTGGGCCATCTAATAGTTACTTTCAACAAACCCCGCCTTATAACAAAAACTTAACTAACTGTACGCAAAATAGCAATTGATCAATGCTAGTCTAATGTTATTTACATTCTAACATCCCAGCGGTTACTTTCTCTCCTCTGTAGCTAGCAATGCAGAAAAAAGCATGAATGTGACATTCGTGTAATTTATTGTGATTCAGTTAAATTGAAGTCTAGAAGGACGAACATGCACATGCAGTATAATAATGTTTTCAAATAACAACAATTAAACAGTTAGCTTTTAAAAATGCATACGACACAAAAATTGTGGACCAAATACTCGAAAAAACAATATAAAGATAGAAGGCTTTACCCTGCAAACATAAATGATAAATAACATATTTTCACCACAGTAAATTATGCCAAAATAAGGTATTAGTGTTTGCCTTTAAAACAGGCTCAACAGATTCGGAATAAAAGCAATAGATGTAAATAAGTGTAATTTTAAGGTCTTCTAGTTAACAACAAGCTAAAATCCAATACTTTGAACAAAAGCTGTGTTTACAATGATCCATGTATATAGTTAGGTGTATACAAGAAATTACACAATAGTGGTACATAAAATCATGGAAGACGAAAACTACCGTCGAAGCTCAGAAGTAGCTTGGAAAAAATTGTTCAAAAACTACGAACAACGTAAACCATAATGAAAAATGCCGACAGAATCTCAGCACTCTTAAACGACCTCCAACAAGAAGAACAATGTAGCCGAGCCAAACCGACTACTAGGGACACATCTAATAATAAAGGAAAGAGACAAACCACACGGAAGACTTGGGAGCTAAGCGGAGACCAACGAAAAAGAGGAAGACCGTGCTTTACACGAAAAACAACTATAGAGAGACAAGAAATTAATCAAGCGACTCTGAAAAGGACCAACGATGTCAAGAGCACTAAGAAAACATTCAAAGAAAATTAATGTTACGTATATAACCTTCCTATTCAGTCCTTATATTCCCTTAACATGCGCTAGGCAGTCGCACTACTAGCAATCAGCATGTACCCCTCTAACCCAGCGTAGTCGGCCGGCCCGGCGGTATATCCGGGAGTGGCAGAAATGCTGACCGTACGTTGGTTTAATCAATCAATCAATCAAATCAAAGAGTGCAATAATATGAAGGGTGTTCCATTTAAAATAAAAGAAGTTGGTGGCCATTTTTTGTGTAACCGGAAGTCTGCTATCTTTGCAAATATTTATTTTAACTATAAGCTTATTATAAACCCAGAATCATGCACCCTGTACACTGTATCTGTATGATAGTCAAAACAAAGGCGGAGATATAAGCCGAAACAATAAATCTATTCTGTACCATTTTTGACCCATACATGTATTGTTCGGGTCTTTCTTGTTTCCATGAGCAACATCGCCAAAAGTTTTTAGAAATAGAAGAAGATATTCTTAGCGGCATGTTTCTGGGCCACTGAATTTATAATAAGTTGAATGTCCGTGAAACTGCACGCAAACGTCCGAAAAAGCAAGCCGGCTTTCTTACATTTGCTATTACAATAGCACCGAATGGAAATTTAATTGGATTACAGTGTAAGCTCTGCCGCCTTAGTCAGTAACATTCACCTTCATTTTTCTTCGGCACATGTACGGCGAAAAACGCACAGCAACAAACGGAGCGTGGCGAAAATAAATCGACGTCAATAGGCTGCAACCGAAATTCGAGTGAATATTAATGTTGGTTAAATTAATCAAAGAGCCATGGTATGCCCATAACCGCATCCAGGTGCGGACTCCGCGCACTAAATATTCTAATTAAATTTGAACGTGTCCCAACTTAAACTTCCACTAAAAGTATCTAGGAAAGTTAATGGAATTTTGAACTGAAAACTTCTATACTTAGATGGGGCCAGTGAGTGAAAATATTTTCCAAAATGACAGCCTTCCGGTTATACCGCAAGTTGACACTATCTTCGTTATTTTAAATAGAACACCCTGTATATTTTTGCCTTTTTGGATAGCTTATCAAAATTTAATATAACTTTATTAAGCACTCTGGACTTACGATGTGCTGTTTAGGCCCAATTGGCATTTTTCTGAAAATTTTGACGTTTGCAGATTGAAATCTACAAGAGCTATGACTATGCGATTTTTACCAATGTATTAAGTGTAAATGTTTATACTTTATCACTGCAGCGTAATATACTCTGGAGCTTACAAGCTATTTTATAAGCTTTTAAGATTTAGAACACTGGAAATGCCAATATTTCATTTTTTTGATATAATTATATAATTATATGATTATAGTATCATTGTTGGATGGTAAATTAAGTTTCCTTTCATTTGATGTACATGACCCATCAGTTTTTAATGGTTTTTAAAATATTTCTAAAAAAAACTATGTTTGGTTGCTGCTTAGTATCTGATTATTGAAACAATTGAAACATGTATGACGCTTAGCACTAAAATAAGATGTTTTGTCTTATCTGAAAATTTTTTTGTTATAAACGGTAGTGAGTAAGTATAAATTGCCATGTTTGAGAAGAAAATTAAGGATTATTACTTTCAGAACCGTATTATTTATTTTACTTTTAAAAAATAGGGCAACAACAAAATTAAACAGAACAATATAGAAGAAACTAAATAACGTAAACTGCCTGTTTAATTTAACTGACATTAATTTGTTTACTCTCTTTAGAGAACCATCATGTGTAGCCTTCACAATTTAGTGTCCCGGTATCTCATATATTTTCTTTTGTTGTCGAGGTTTAGAATATACGACATTTTTAAATAACCCCATTTGAAAAAATATAGAGGTGTTAGGTCCGGTCACTTAGGAGGGCACAGATGTGGAGCACTATTACCTATTCACTGGCCGTTAAAAGTTTGTTCTAAAAATGTCAGTACAGCTCTGTTCCATCCTCCTGGTAGGTACCCCATGCACTAATAGATTCCCGCAGTGGCATGCCTTTTAAGGCTTCTACAGGGTTTGTATAAATGATTCATGCATCCAGGGCGCTTATGGAAATTATCGATTAGATCAATTTCCACCTCTCAGGAAAGTGACGTATACTTGTCATCTGTCGAGAAAACGCCTGGAAGTGTGTATTTTCAACATATTCTCTAGTCTTTTGTAGGATAATCAACTTTAAGGTTGCAGAAGACTCACATTTTGGAACTGTGGCGTGACATTGATCTGCAACCTTCAGTACTATCGCCGTGCATATTGTAGCTTGACAGCAGTTACAAAAAGGCGGCACAAAAAATTCAGAAATCAACGCCGACTGCGTTGCATGAATCATTTATAGAAACCCTATACAATGCAGTTCTTTTGAATATTTAAATAAACTTCTCCATTCAAGATTTCATGACAGAACTGCACTGCAAGCACTCTATTACTTTTAATGGCACAGAATACATTAAATTGCCACGCTTGCTGAAATTGTCTTTCTCTTTTGACATGGCAAACTTGGCTTCATCAGTCCATATAATGTTTTTAAGAAAATCTTCATTTTCTTGCGTTTGAATTGTTATAATTCCGCAAAATTGGAGTCTTCTCTGTGCACTTGTTGATAAGAGAAAGGTTTCCATTTGTTATTCGTTAATATAAATACGAATTGTTGTGCGTGACAGTGTTAAATTAATTAAACGTTGTTTTGCGGGTACCTATTCTGATTACCATACAATAGGTAATCCACGAGTTCTTGCTCCCATACATCCTATAATTTGACACCTTACAATATCGCTGGTAGGTCTCGGTCTCTGCGAAAATCTTTCTTGAAATATTCGGCAGGTCCTACTCACAATTTTCTGACATCTATATTTTTTATAAAGCCTGAAAGAAACATTCTAAATCCAATTTACTTACTTTTTAGACTAAAAACTAGTGCCCGTTGAGTATTAATAAACAATGTGTCAAAATAACTTATTTTAACGCTAAGCGTCAGTCAATTGTTTCAATAAACAGCAAACTTAGTAGAAAGCAAAAAGTTTTTTTTTGCGAAAACTGAAGAGTGCTGTGCTATATCAAACGAAAGGAAATTTTAATCTTTCATCCAATAATGATATAATAATTATATCGTTCTATTTCAAAAATGAAGAAATTGTCATTTGAGGATTCAAAATTTGAAAACTTATACAATAGCTTGTAAGTTCCAGAGCACATTAAACTACAGTGATTCAATCTAAATCGTTTCCTAGGAACTACTGCAAACGCCAAAATGCCAATTGCTCCTAAACCTAATAAAGTTATACTGAATTTTGATAAGCTATCCAAAAATGCAATAATATACAGGGTGTTCTATTTAAAATAACGAAGTTAGTGTCAACTCTTCACTCTACTGACCCCATCATTAAACGCATATATAGAAAATTGCAGTTCAAAATTTTATCAACTTTCTTAGATATTTTGAGGGGAAGCTAAAGTAAAGTAGTTAATGCGGTAAAATAGTTAATATTAGCATGTTGTTCGAGATATAATGTGAACGATATAGTTATTGAGGTTTATTTTGCCCCAAAACAAGCTGGTTTTTTTTTCAGGCTGCATGCCTCACTTACATATTTCTACATTTTTAATGGCATTTTTGACCCATAAATCAGTGAAAATGAGCCACCTTCATACTTGTAATTAAAGACCAAATTCCTAAAAAGCTCCATTTTAGATACATCTTGTGAAGTAACATTCGAAGTTGTTGAACAACCCTCTACCACTGGCAAGAAATAATTACAAGCTTTGTCGGTATAAATAAAATACACATATGTCATTGCATTTTTGTATTACTTATTACATATTTATGTATGTAGTTTATTTTCGGCGGTTTTGCCATTCTATGTAATTTTTCTGAACGATTACCAAAAGCTAAAAAGATATGACAGTGCGGTTGTTGCGGCTTGATAGAGAGGAAACAAAATACTACTTTACTACGTAAGATTTTATTATTTTCTTATTAGCGGTTGGGATGATATACAGCTTACAATCAAGACAAAATGGACATCCCGATTTTTTCGAATAGATCGGATTRCCTTTCGAATAGATCGTATTTACTTTAAGGTTGTCACTGTATTTATGGTTATGGCTTATGGTTCTTAATGAATTTGTGAAAGAAATTTTAATTTTCTTCTCAACTTATCAGATTAAGATAATATTTGAGTTACTGCGCAGACTCGCTGCCCTGCGAACGAGCAATATGGGACTTACTGGTCGTCACATACCATATTAATTAACCGTCTAGGTTCTAGATAGTAGATAAGATGTCTGTGGATTAGATAAGAGGACCGGATTTGTCTAGAATCGGGAACCGTTCGGTTTGTTGACATATTTTTGTAATAATGTAATAATATTGGTAAATATCACATTTGCCGCCACTATTCGTGACAATATTTTATGGAAAATATCGTTTTCTTGTACGATTTCGAATAGGAAGTCAGCTATACTTGCCATATTTGCTCCATCCTGTTCTTTTTTGCCTCGTTGATTACAATCTATTGTCGAAACTGACACATGCCACAAATGAGGTCACCCGAGTACTCGACTACCTACACAATCGCAAGAGGCTTTTTTTATCAGGAATTTTTCCGTTTTAAGTATAACGATAATTTTAAATATAATTTCGCCAAATAAAAAAAAATTATTATCTTATATTTAAGGACGCTGAAAGCATTCACCCTCGTATTCGCCAAATAAAATTATAAAAGTACGTATATGTATTTAAAGCCATATTCGTATGTCCTTCGCGCTATTTACAAAAATTGTCATAATACCAAAAATTTGACTTTGATTTAAAGTCGGTCAGTATAATATAAAATTCTTATTACACATTTAGTGATTCTTTTTGTTACATTCAGGTATTTTTAGTACAGATTTAGGCGCTAAGTTTTTATAAAGAGAGGGCGTTTTTATTTAACCTTTCTCTGCATTCTGTGGATGCTTTATTGAGGGGAATTTGTACTTTAGCTACAAAATACTGTCGTTCTGTTACTTATATTCTACATCATCAAAATCAAGAAGTAATTCGTGGTATATTCACACGCATATTGGTGTAAAACAAGTTCACGTGAAGACTAGTTTTTATTTACCAATATAAAAAGACGCTATTCTACATACATTGCTCTATTGCTATTACTTACATCAAATTAATAAATATTCGAGGCCTAGAAGCTCTGTGAATTCCTTTTCTCTGTGTCTAATGAAGGCTTCGTAATCTGCAATTGAAAAATTAATTCATAACAAAATTACGTCTGTCATGTCGACTGATCTGCAGACAGCTGTTTCGGTTTATAAAGCTATACATAGTAGGTAGATCTTTAATTACTTTTGTATTCGCTAGTCCCAGAAAGTGCTTTAAATACTTCAATAACACTACACTACATAAACGATCAAACAGTAGATATATTGTATTGTTTAGATGATTATCCGTACATTGTTTTGGACATACTGTATTACTTTCAAGTGCGCCAAATTGTTTAATTTGCATCTATTAGAATGGTACGCGGATGCATAACCTACCTGACGTAAATTAAAAATATTTGTTACATCTATATACTCGTAGAGGTAATGGTACATAACTTTATCATCCGTACAACATAAATTTTATAAATACAGGGTCAATTAGTGCGATAAAGTAAAATAACTTGTTTGTTGTTAAAGTTCAAGAAAAGAAGTTAATACATAAAATGTTTCTGGTAAAAAGGTACATAATCTAAAATTATACAGACATATACAGGGTGTCCCATTTATTTGGTACAGCACTTTACTCTGATTTTTTACATAGAACACCCTATATATTATTGCATTTTTTGTTTCTACATCAAATCTTAAGGTGCCTTTATTAAGTGTACATGTCTAGGATAGGCCATTTTGGCGTTATTAGGCATTTTGTAAAAAAATGAGGTTTGCAGGGCTCTCCATAATAAATAATATTTCTAAAACTAAAAAAGATGGAGAGAAGGGGTTTTCGCAGTTTTATAGGGCAGATATAATACTATCTCACAAGGTAAAGTTTGATTATTTTCTCTTAACAATTGTGAAAACAGTGTCTCTTTAATTTAGATAAATTCGAACATGACTAACTTGTTATTTTTTAAATAAAACGGTATATTTATTTCTACGTCATGAAATGCATCTTCTCATTTCCTTTCAGTTGATATAAGGGTACCTCTAGGTGTTATTAATACTTTGTGAAAAATTTGGAAAAAACTGATTCTTTTACTGTTTCTGCGAATATCAAGTTAGCTATTGTTATTCATTTTCAACTTCACACTACGTACTTTCGTTTTATTTTGAACCATATAAAATTTAATTATTTCCTTCTTAATCGCATTATTTTGAAAGTTGTTGCAATTCGTCTAACTTTACTCAAGTTGGCCATGGAATAAACATTATTTGTGTTGTGTTCTGTAACTAAACATTTTACATATTTTCTTGTGTTACTTGCAATCCATTGAATATGAATTTTTCACTTGAAGAAATGACCGACATGATTCACATACTTGGGTCAAGTGACAAAAATTGTTTACTGGCGATAAGACTGCACAGGGCACGTTACCCAGATAGAGGACAACCATCAAAATGTGCATTTGAAAAACTGATGCAACGCTTTGACCAAGCCGGCAAAGTTACTTACCAGAAAAACGAATGAATAAAACATACTACAAATGAAGAAAACGAATTACGTGTCTTTCTTGCCATAGAAGAAGTTCCGCATGTAAGTTCACGCCAGCTTAGTAGGGACTTGGAAACAGGCCAAACTTTTGTTCAGAAAATATTAAAAAGGCACAGAATGCATCCATATCACATTCAATTGCTCCAAGAATTAAATGAAAATAACCATATTTTGAGATTAAGATTTTGTGAATGGTCTCCGGAAAGAATTACGGAAATAAGTGTTTTTTTTATTATATTTTATTTACCGACGAAGCAACTTTCCACAGAAACGGTTGTGTTAATAGGCGGAATTTTCACTATTATTCATCAAATGTTTACGCATAGCCAAATTAAATGGTCCTTAAATATATGAGGAGGCATTGTGGGAAATTTTGTAATAGGTCCATACTTTTTTGAGACCTCGGTAATATGACAGGTATTTCGATTTTTTACGTAATTGCCTACCAGAACAACTGGAAGAAGTTCCGCTCAATATTCGTCAAAGAATGTGGTTACTTTAAGACTGCGCCCCTGCTTACTATAAGAGTCCGTGATAATTTAAATATGGTATTTCAACAAAGATGGATAGGAAGAGGAGGGCCTATTCCTTACCCACTACGATCTCAAGATAGCAGAAAAATGGATTTTTTAATGGGGTTACGTTAAAAATGAAGTATACCGAACTCCGCCGACTACGTCTGACGACATGAAGAACAGAATTAGAGTTGCTTTTGGTGAAATTAGTAATGAAACATTACGAAATGTATCGAGATCATTTGAAGAAATATTACAATTGTGTATTAATGCGGGAGGAAATCACTTTGAACATTTGCTTTAGTGCTTTTTATTTTTGTGTATGTTGTATTAATAATATTTTCAGAGTAAAATAATATGTAACTTTTCAAACCATAATGTATTAATTTGAAAATATGCACAACAGAAAATGCAACAAATTCTGTAATAATGCATTTAAGAAGAAAATAATAAAATTTTATAGGTATTATTAAAAATGAAACAGTATTGTGGCACAACGTGATATGTTTTACTAAAACCGGTAGCTACCCTTTATTGTTCGACAAAATAGTTGAAGATGAATCAGCAAAGTTAGCTTGACATTAGCACAAACAGCAAAAAAGTCAGTTTTTTCCAAATTTCTCAAAAAGTATTAGTAACACCTAGAGACACCCTTATATCTACTGAAATGAAATTAGAATATGCATTTGATGACGTAGAAATAAAATTACCGTTCTATTAGAAAAAAACAAGTTAGCCATGTTCGAATTTATCTAAATTAAAGGCACTATGTTTTTACAATTGTTTAGAAAAACATAATCAAACTTTACCTTGTGAGATAGTATTAGATCTGCCCTATAAAACTGTGAAAACGCCATCTCTCCACCTTTTTGGTTTTAGAAATATTATTTATTTTCGAGAACCCTGCAATCCTCACTTTTTTCATAAAATGCCTAATAACGCCAAAATGGCCTATCCTAGACCACATGTGTACTTAATAGAGTCACCTTAGAATTTGAGTAGAAACAAAAAATGTAATAATATATAGGGTGTTCCATTAAAAAAATCAGAGTAAAGTGCTGTGCCAAGTACAGGGGACCCCCTGTATGTCTGTATAATTTTAGGTACCTTTTTACCACGAACATTTTAAATATTAACTTTTTTCTCTAACTTGAACAGGTTATTTTACTTTATCACACTAATTGGCCACCCTATACAGTTATCCTATCAATTACATAAAGGTTATCTTATCGTTACGCATTATTAACATTTAAGCCGCTGTCCTGCAATATCAAGGATTATTTAAATTTTTTTAGAAACTGCAGCTGCTTTGCACAATAGAAGTATAAGTTATTTAGTAGGAAAAAATATTCAGGATGAAATGACTCCATGAGCTTTTATTTTTGAAACTTGTTTAATACAATATAATCCTGCACTCTAATTTTACGTTTTATCTGTGCATGGGTAAAAAGTTTCAATACAATGTTGGTTATTAGATTATTATTATTATTATATAGATTATTATATAGATTATTTCAATCTATTTTTATTTCTTAATAAATTTTGTCTGAACATTTTTTCTAGTTGCTGTGACAACAGGAGGGATATAATTTACAAATCTTCAAAAATGGCATCACTCAGATATGGTTTAACCTAGTTTAACCAATATGGTTAGTTATAAAGTGAATTTTATGGTTTTCAATATAATCATGGATAACTTATAATTATTGCAATTGTTTGACAACGGGAGGCATGAATTATGAAAATGTTATATTTGCTTAAATATCTTTAAAAAATCAAATATGAGCGTATACACTTTTTTATAGTTCATTAATCAAGCAAGATAACTTTGAAAACCGGAGGATATTTTTCATCGTTTCTGGGTAATAAAAAAAAACAGAAAAGAAACGATTCTTGATATGTCATATTAAATGCCCGCCTAGCGGCAAACTTGCGTTCTTCATAATATTTTAAATGAAATCTGTGTAGCCATATGTGTTTAAAAGACATTTACCGTACTATTTATTGTCAAGGTATAGCTGCTCTCCAGCATTAACCGATCACCCCGTATAGCTGAAAGGCTAAAACATTTGCCATTTCATATACTAACGAGTTGATTATATCGATTTGGGTGTGAAAAAAATTCCCAAATGCTTGAACGCAGATCAAAGCCGATGAGCGCTTGTTGAAACTTTGAGTTCAATCTGAACCCGATTTAAAGAGGGTTTACCGTTTCTAAAGCGAGTTGTCACCTTGGATGAAACTGGAGTAGATTTTTACGACCCTGAGATAAAACAGTAAGTCATTGCAATGCATTTTGGTCTTCAAGACCAAAAAGGTTTTGGATCCAAAGKTCGGCTGGAAAAGTTTTGGCTTCAGTTTTTTAGCATAGCGTGGTATAATATCAAAAAGAGATTATTCAAAATTTTGACAAAATTGCAAAATATTTGGGAAAAAATGACATGCGCTTGAACATAAGTCGCATATTGGAATTCAGACTGGTAGATTACCCTCCATATTCACCTGACTTGACTACTATCTGTTTCCCAATTTAAAGAGTTCAGAGAGCGCAAGTTTTCTTCCAACAAAGAAGTAATGGAAGCTGTGAAAAGCTGGATAGCAGACCAGGATAGACAATTTGCAAGACTTAATGCACACACTAAAGTGTATTGAATTAAGAAGGGATATCTAGGGTAGTAAACGTTTCAGTTAAAAATCTTAAGCCCTTCTATGTTAGGCTAACAACTTATCAAAATCTCAATGGATTGGGCTATACAGATTTTGCTGTTTAAGAGACGATTCTGTCTTATCTGCTTGCCTTATTATCATTGTTTTTCTTTTCCTAATTAAGGTCCGGACCTGTCGCGCGCTTCATTCGTACACTCCTGTATCAATCGTTTGCCCACATTTCACTCACCGCAAAAAACTTATTGATCTATACGTTTCAGTAAACATTAGACACGGTCTTCTGGACTGATTTTGCCCCAGCTTGTGGATATAAAAGTCCAATATCGAATGGCGGCAAGACCAGTTGTCACGCAGTGGTGTAGTACGGAGTACAATATGACGAGGTACTTGGTAAGTCAGTGCGACCGTTCATTTACCAGCAAAAAGCTTTGGCCTGTTTGAAGTGCAGTGGGTATTTGATTAATGGACGAAGTGATGTGAGGGTTGATGTGTACCTGCTTATACATAAACGTCTAAAACGAGAATTATAGTTAAAAAGTGACGAATGTGATACAGATAATTTTATAAGCAAACTGATAGACTGAATTAGTTGTTTTGAATAGAATAAACTATTTTTATTATTGATTTTGACTGTTCGGGTTTGTGAAACCGTTTATATGGTATAAAATTAACAGTTCTTAAGGTGTACTTGCAGGATAAAACAATCGATCTGAGGGGCAATATTTTTTATTATATTGCAGCACGTAATGAGTTTGTTACTTTAATAAGTATCAATTGTAGATTTTTAAAGTATAACTATTTATTCACTTAGTGTAATTTTTGCATTATGAACAGAAGCGATCTTCATGAAAGGTTTTTCATTTTAAACTTAATATTATACAAGTCGCGAAAAAGTAGGCTTTAAAATCAATGTAACTTATTTTGTAATCTTATTAAAGGTTTTGGAAACATGTCTGAATAAATTTGCATCACATAATGAAAACAATAATGTGGAAAATACTCGTACACCGAGTAACTAATTAAGTTTACTAAAGAAAGGGTTTGCCTTCCTGATACAAAAAGTTTAGGGATGGCAAATATAGGGTGTCACATAAGTCTACCTACTTAGGTACTTAGTATGTATAGTAAATGTATTGGGCATAGAAGCTTTTATTGATATGCACATTTTAATGGTTCGAGAGTAAGCGAAAATCCCTTTAACGCGTTCTATCCCCTTTGTATCTTCATTATATTTATTATTTACTGCTGGTCCGTGAAAACCACTTGCACTAAAGTAATAAGCAGGTGGGGATCAGTGAACTTTAAATTCATAAAAGCAAATATATAAAAAATTTCAGGGAAACGACTTCTAGAAGACCACGATACAGTTCACCACGCAAATACTGTGCCCTATTTTTATTATTTTTTACAGTCACGCTATAATATGGAAAAAATGTTTTTTTCTGTAGCAGATATTAAATTTGCCATGATCTATTCAAATCAGAAAGTCAAAGAACAATTTAGACGCAAAGATATATAAAATAACATTTTAATGTCTAGCGTAGATAAAGCTGTTTATTTTTTATTACATGAATTGTACAATTCACATTTCCTGTAATATTAAGTTTTGGAACATAATATCTTTTCTGCGATAACTGTATAGAAGTAGGAGCTGAATTAGAGCTACAAGGATTATTCTCTTTGATACTTCAACCCTTTTTTCGTTTACGATTGAGCAATTGAAGAATGATTTCTAATCTCTTACACGCTCGACAATTACCTACCACTATAACTTTCTGCATTCGGCTAAATTCAGAATCTCTGAAATTTTCTTCGCAACATTATAAAAAGTATTTATCACAACATGTTGAATAGAGCATCATATTTCGCGGTAGCTAGCAAAAAATAATGCAAAACGAGCGATCTTTCTTAGTTTTGGTGTTAACCAGTGAGACGATTATGACCGATTTTCGATCATCCACATTAAGTTCCCTGTATCTTGACATCACATGGATGCTTTTAACTTGTATAGTTCATTAGATTGACAAGCCATTATTATTTAAAAATTATTTAAAGGTAGTCCTAATTTCCAACTTCTTATAATTTGTCATATCTTTGCCTCAAAAATTCTTCAGTTTGTAATTATCTTTCAATCTCTTCACCAATGTTATTAGTTTACTGTATCTGCAAATATTTGCATGGAGTTTTTTTTTGAGATGGCATTCATTAGACGTATCATTTACTTTGAAATGTGATAATTTTCATTCAGAAATAACAAGAAGTAGTTTTTTCGCCAGCACTATTAATATTTATTGCAGTTTTCCACTTTTGAAAGCATGTATACTCCTTTTCGTAGATGAGGCGAGACTTTTGAAGCAGAAGTTTTCCCACGGCTTCTAATTTATCTTTTTTTACTTCGGAGAGGTAGAATATTATACATCACGACAAAATTTTATTATCCTCTGGAGCGTCAAAGGTAAAATAAATTTTATCGTGTTATATAATAAATAACTATGACTTGATTACACATTTTTTCGAGGTTCATTAATCAAAGTTTTTACATAAATGTTGTAGGCTACCAACTTTACTAAGTTATTAAGCCCCGCTCAAAAGACAAGAGTATTGTATGTTAGCCCTTTCATGGCAAACTAAGTTTTTTATTTAACGAAATTTTGTCGACGTAAACGTAAATCAATTGCCATATAAGTTATATGCAAAATTTTAGTGATGTAGCGATGTTCAATTGTTGCAGACGACACTAGAAATATGCGCCACAAACAAACAAATCATGTTCTGGTACAGAGTAAAGTAATTACAATAACATGCAACTCTGTCAAAAATAAAATTATGATTTCATATCTGAGGAAAAAAAAAATTATTCATACTCAAGAAAAGAAAATATTGTAAGTGATGGCGCCAATATCAAACCGTTTTCTGAATATGAATATTTAGCAACAATTAAACTAAAGGTGAAATACTTATTCTAATAGTGTCGTGTTTCTAATAAAATAACATTAACAAGGCAGGAAATAAAACGTTTCATTTAACACAATTTGTTATATTTATAAACTCGTTATATAGGTATCCTATATTTCAAAACTTTTTACTTATTCTAAAATTGGAAAATATCTGGGAATTACGCTATCAATACGAGTCGCTGTCTCAAGAAACATGCAGTTTACGCTCGAACGCTTTCATTCTAAAGAAAAGCATTCGCAATACAATATGCGCAACTAGTTTCGGAAGCCTTTGCATCCGGTAAACAACTCCGCTTAGAATTAAAATTCTTACTCCATAACACAGTTTTTAGCGCAGAGGACAATTTGCACTTTCGTTTTAGAAGGTGACGGTGAAATAAATAGCTTCAAACATGCTGAAGCATATCATTGCACTGGAACAGCGATTGTAGCTTTTTATTTATCTCAGGCTGAATGTATTTGAGCCTTTTTTAACTCAATCAAAGTTTTAAATTAATAATACGCGCTTTTTTTCCAGATTATCCTCGTATGCATCGCAGCGTCACCGAAAGTAACCTATTGCTCCAATGCAACCCAGACTGAGGCCCTAAATAAAACGAAGCGTGGTTTATTGGAAGAAGGCCAAGGTTACGATTCGCCGAACTCGTACAAGTCCTTACAGCTCTACCCCGATGCTGCTGTAGCACCATCTTCATCTGTAGCCGCTGGTCTTAGTTCGAATACTCCTAATCCTTTATTACTCCAGAATCCACCTTCACCACTGACTGTGCTGGAGTCCGAAGTACCAAAGCAAGTCACAGCTCAGCAGGTTCTCTACGAATACCAGCAAACGCCTAACGCAGCCGTGTCGAACGTTCATGTCAATCAACAATTCCAACCCCTGTCAACCGCCGAAACTGCACCTCAGCAACACGTGTATTCTTCACAATATCCTTCCGTAACATCTGTTGCTCCTAGTAGTTTTCCAAATAGTAACGATGCTCAGTCAAACCAGCAGGTGACTGCTGAATCTCATCACGGTTTCATTGCTCCTGTGCATCATAGTACAGTTGTAAGGCATGGGCAAGGAGGGAATCAATATCCGATATCGCATCAGCAACAAACCCTCCATAGGTTACCCAATCAGCCTTATCATTTCCTGCAACAGTATCCTCAGCAGCAATATTATCCAGCGTTGCAACAACCACAACAACAGTACGGAAAGGGAAAGTATCTGTATGCTAATGGCAAGATTATATACTATCCACAGCCCGCTGCAGTTGGAGTTCACAATGGTCCACATCCCCTTTCACCAGGAGTGCATACAGTTCAACCACATTATCCAGTTGCGCATGGCTTAAAGCCGCAACAGCCTCCACAAAATAAACAATTTAGACCTAGTCCCGAGTATAGACAACCCCAACAACATGCATTTGTTCCTGTTACGACTAGTAACCCGTTGACTTACAACTATTTCTACCAAGCACCTAAACCTATAAAGAAACACAACACACCCCCTCCCGTCAAGGAATACCCCTCAGAAGCTGAAGAAGAAGAGGAAGAGGAGGAAAACAGAAGGGAAAATTTGGAAGAAGACGAAGAAGAAGACGACGAAGAAGAAGGAAGAAACGCACATTACGAAGAGGAAGAGGAGGACGATGAAGACGAAGCTGAAGCTGCCCCAGAACCAAAAAAATATTATAAAAAATACACTTACGAAGAAGGAGATGGTGACGAGGAGAGTGCGGAAGACAGCGAAKGAGAACAATCCAATACGCAAGAGATCAAAACAAAACCTAAAAAGTATTACAAGGAGGAAGTGCAACACAAGCCCGCCGAAACAAAGGAATATGAGAAAAAGAAGGGAAAAGTGTATGAAAGCTTCTACGATACCTACACGGAATACCCAAAGAAGAAATCAGGTTCGAAAAAGTACCCACCTAAATACAGTCAACTGTACAATATGTTCGATAAGTCCAAAAATAAAAAGGTTCACCCTACGAAGAAGCCTGCCAAGAAACCCACACCAAAACCGACCGCTGCATCTCCAGGAAAGCTCGAACCAAACATGGAGTATACGATCTACAAGATCTCTAAGCTAGTTGACGGACAACCAACTAAAGTCGATGCAATCGAGGGTCGCCAGTCAGAGAACATTCCAGTAATACATACACAAAAATTGTACAAAAAGGAGTGGCTCGTCACGAAAACGGACGACAGTCAGGAATAGTAGTTTCTAAGTTGTAATTATCGTTATTATTGAATTATGTTATTGCTGTTAGGTACGTTATAAGCATATATCTATATAATATTTATATTTTTATATGCAGTGGTTTCTAATAAACGTTACAAAAACCGAAGTTTGTCAATATCGCAGATTAAATGAAGCGAACAAATCAACCGTTACTTTAGTTGCAAGATGACAGGTTATATTCCCAGGTGAGGTACTTTTACTTTCTTAGACGTGCCGGTAAAAGCCCGACGTCCAAAGGAGATACAAAAACTCAGTGAAACTGATTGCCCCGATTTATATTGGCATTCCTCATACTAACAGGTAAGTGTACCAGCGTAGCAAGGTGGTGTTGTAAATAGGTTTTTTTTTGCCAGAACCAACGTTGGTAAACAATATGAACCTTGCAAATAATTTCCTAATTTTTGTCCTGAAAAGGAATGCCGAAAAATTTATCGACTGCAATAACGATTATTAAATATATTATTAAACAGACATGGTTCGTTACTGATTGCTTAACACCTATTATTGCCGTTCAAAAAAGATACTAACAATATAGAAGACATTGGCACGCACAAAATATTACTAGTTTATGAACAATATGTGATTCTGGTGGTAATGATCAGTACTGGCAATTAAAAAGAGGCTCTTGTTACATTACTTTATGGCAACTATTATACCAGAATTATATCTCTACCGTTTTTATGTATATGACGGAGAAATTTCACGGTACGCTTTCAAGTATTTAATGTAGGAGTAAAAACATCACACTTGTGGAAATAATATAGAGATAATATAGAGGATTAGGAATCTGCAGTCGTATGCTATATCTGTTTAGTTTTAGATACAGTAGGACTACTCGTTGATTATTTCTAACCATGCTGTATCTGAATTGCAATTTAAATCAATTATTATTTAACAAATACGTTATGTTTGAAGTAATTATTTTTACAGAATGTGATAATAATTAGTCACTCATTAACGGCAACGAATATATAATAATTTTTTTATAAATTTTATTTCTCTACTGTGTATTTTACTTTCTTTCATTATAAATAAATAATATAAATTATAATAATAGCAAATGAAATACTAAAGAAAGATTAATTTGAGCTTAAAAGCATCTAGTAATGGGACCACGTTTTCTGTTTCGGATTCGCTCATCTGTCTAATACTAAGAGTGCTTACACTACATACTTTAGAAATTTAAAGTTTTGACAAATAGGTGGCAGATACAAATACATTTGTAATAATTGTTATGCCACAGGAAAAGAAACCTGAAGGATAATTAACATTGTCAAAGTTTACCTGCAATGAAAAAAAATTGCAATAACTGAAATAGTATGTCCTTTACTCCAAATTCCTTTATTTATTCGGTTACCGGTTTCGAAGTCCGATGGTGAGGTAACATTGAACCTCGAAACCGGTAACCGAATAAAAAAAGGAATTTGGAGTTACTATAATTTATACTTTCACTCCAAAGTAGTGTAATATTTACTATTTACCTAGAATTGTAACGATTTAAGCTGCTGGTGGTCTAGTTAAGTTAAAAAATCCACGTTAAAATTCCAAAAGAGACAACTCTTACAACATTATACGTCAACCCTACAAGCACCCCTAATTCAGGTATTAAATTTATGGTCGTTTTTACTCAAAGGATTTTCAATGCCTAATTTTACTAAAATTGTTGCATAATTTTAAACTCTCTGTTTACTCAAGTTACTAAAGCCAGTCTCATGCTAGAAAGTGTCCGCACTTGTTAGGAAAATAACTATCTTTCCCGGTAGGTCTCATACGTTTCCCTAAATACCGTTGCGCAGGTACACTCGCAGATAGTATTACTGCAGTCTCGGACAAAGGTTTCTGTGGTGTATTATGTATCTGGTTAATTGTACGTAATCACTGTGAGATCATAATGGAATACAACGATATGCCACCTACAAGAGAGCGTCATATCTGCTAATAAACGGTTAAAACAGCTTTAACTTAATAAAATCATAAAAGAACGACATATTTGCAATATTTGAAAATAACCTGCAACCAATAACATAGGGTGCAGTGATTACATCACTATTGGATAAAAGAAAATTTCTTGTTTACCGTAACTTACCCGTAGCACAATAGTAAATTTACTTGTCGGATGATTTTTAACTTTGTTCAAACTGATTCGGGTTATCTTTACCACATTTATAATCGGAGACCGCAAACTAGGTTTTTATAGCGTGTTCGATCCAAATGTAACCACTCTAGAAGTTATCTTAACCGATTATAGGATTCGTTCATCATAAAACTCAGCTACATTTTTGAGTAGTTTTGGTGTAATTAGAGGTTGAGGGCCAGCTTCCGCTTCTGTCAAAGCATCAACTCCCTAAACATCTGGGTCCCCCCTTCGCCTACGGGCTTCGGGCTTTTCTGTATTCGGTAAAAAAGTCACTAAAAATTCATTCAAATTCGACAAAAGTCTTGTATCAGATAAATTACATTATGGATGACACCATGCCATCTAGTGGCAATACGGCATCAACCACTCGTCTGTGGAGAACTAATCTGAACGGCAGCCCACTATGTTGTGGGCGTTTAAAGCCAGCAGACGTTCCCCAATGACGATTTCTGCAAAGAAGTATAATATAAACAAAATTACGTCTATGCCATGTCGTCAAAACAATCTGTGGACAGCTATTTTGGCTTATGAAGCCTCCTCAGCACAGCTATAGTCCCAACGCAGACAACACGTCATAGTCTGGCTTCCCTTATATACGCCAAGGTAGGCGATGTGTATGCGAGAATTACAGTGTGGATGACACCATGTCATCTAGTGGCAATAGACGTAATTTTGTTGTTATTATACTTGAGAACCGCATTCTTTGCAGAAATCGTCGTTGGGGAACGTCTGCCGGCTTTTAAATGCCCACAATATAGTGGGCTGCCGTTAAGATTAGTTCTCCACAGAGACGAGTGGATAATGCCGTATTGCCACTAGCTGGCATGGTGTCATCCGCACTATAATTCTCGCATACACATCGCCTACCTTGGCGTATATAAGGGAAACCAGATCCATGCCGTGTTGTCCGCGTTGGGACTATAGCTGTGCTGAGGAGACTTTATAAGCCGAAACAGCTGTCCACAGGTAGTTTTAACGCAAGCGACGTAGCATAAACGTAATTTTGTTATTATTAGTTTTATATGAAATACATGTATTTGCTTTTTATGCATAAAAGGTCCGGGCCCCTCCAAAATTCACGGGTCAGGGCTCAGGGGTAAAATACCTCGTCACTCCCCCCACCTCTATACGGCCCTACTACACATGTTAGTTGTTACGATGGTGATTGCTTTCAGCGGCGATAATATTAGATAATACGTTTTCGGAAGTTTCGCTATTACCTTAAAACACTAAAAGATCTGACAAGAATACAAACAAAATTTTTAAAAGTTAATAAACAAKTCACCAATGAAGCGAGGCATTATAGAWACAACGTGTCAACTTGATAAATTAAAACCTATGGCGGGAAAAGAACTATCAACTAGGTATACACGAACTACTTGATAAAAGATAACTGAAATATATCCTTCCAAGTATCACCAAATTCATAATTTCTACAATCCCTATTAAAATTAAGATATTCCTTGAAATTTCTATAGCTTCTTTAATTAGACATTTAATATAAAATTTTTCTCTATGTAAAATTTTTGTTTTATCACAGTCGATCATGTGCTTAGTCAAAGATGAGTGTTCAGCTATGGAAGATTTATCTGTATATTGCAGCCTAGTAGGACGTTTTTAGTTTGACTTATGTAACCCATGCTGCAATAAAGTAATTTTGTAAATACCTACACTTTCTAAATGTACTTTGTCTTTAGTAGAACAAAATGTTATCTAAACTCTTATGCGTGCTATCAACAACTACAATATCATGCTTTCTAAGTATCCTATTTAATTTTTACGAGAGACCTTGTAGATAAGGCAAACTAGCTTTAATTAACTTTGTCCTCACTGAGAATTTACTTTATTTATTTAGTTGTTAGTTCTAAAATCCGAAAAATTTTTGGTTAGGTAAATCACATAAGACATAAGGAGTGACATTTGGTGTAATATCACAAAAGCATTAGTGCTTTTAATAGCACTAAATAAGACCACACCATAAGAAAGTAGATTTACTATACGGACGAAAACAGTTAATCAGAAAAGAAGATTACACATTTAGTCTCTTACCTATATATATCGTCTGGTGATCACGTTTACTCGTAAGTATCACGCTAACCATCAGAGACTTGATACTTCTAGACTGCGCCTACTCTATTAGTCGCTGCGTACGAAAGTGTTATCAACATGTTAGGCCACCCAAAACACTTGTAAAGGCAAGAAAGCGCCCGCGTCGGTGCTCACAGTTTATTTTGATTTCAAAATTTCAATTACACTGCTGTCTTGGGCTTATTTTTTTATGTTTCTCAAAATTATTTGACGCTTCATATTACATTCAATCATGCCGCACAACTATAGGTCTAACTCGATTAGGTAAAAAAAATACCTGGATGCCAAAATTGGCCTCACGCGATTGCTACATCGGTTGCTTAAATTAATTATATCCTTGTTATTATTACCGGTATTTAACTTCTCTCTACACCATATGAAACGACAAAGTGTGCTCTTTCGATTGGTGAAAGAAATTTTGAGAAACATAAAAAATAAGCCCAGGGCAGCAGTGTAATCGAAATCAAAATAAACTGTGAGCACCGGCGCGGGCGCTTTTTTGCCTTTACAAGTGTTTTGGGTTGCCTAACATGATGACAACACTTTTGTCGCCCTGTTAGCAGTCTAGAAGTATCAAGCCTCTGCGAACCATACTTACATATTAATTTTAATTTTTTTCTGAAATGTTTTACGTTAAAATGTTGCTAATCCCAACTATTCGTCGTACATACCTACATATTAATGTAGCGTCTGTTAAGAGGCAGACTACATTCCCTGTAAGTCGCACATGGATAGCCTGAAGTATAGCCAATGAAGTGACCCTTAATAAATTATCGTGCTAGCTACCACATCGCCTACCGAGAGATGGTAACTGCAGGTGATCCGCAATGCAGCGAAAGCGCTTTTAGTTTCATAATTTATTAGCGCGCTTAGAACAGAATGGCAAACCTATATGAAGGACTAGGTATCACAGGAACACCTTTAACATTTTCAAAACAATTTGATCGGTGTGCGATACAATTTTAACGGTTATAGAAGTAAGTAGAATTGCAGTTTTCAACTTTACCAGGGCAAAACGGGCAGAATAATTATTTTGCCCGTTTTATAGCTTATTGAGTAAAATCCTGCAAGTTTTATCTGCATATGTCAAACGAACTATGACATTGCATCTATTATAGTAATCTGTCGTTCATATGAAGACAAAGTAACTTGTGTCATTTTTAAACTTCATTTGTGAAATTATTAAGATAGTTAATGGAAAAAATTGCTATATGTTATATAAAAAGGTTTACATTAATCCAAATAAGTAGACATCACTATAGGATTTTTAAAGTTCATTTGTATTTGTACTAAACCTCTAGTAGCTTACTTTTCCCAATATGTACTAGTAAAGATCGCCGATGTCCTGTATAGCCCCAGATCACAGTAAGCTATAAGTTCTTCAATCAATAACATTCCAAGATTCAACTGTAAACATACTCATAAAAAGAGCTGAGTTAGGTTTGAATCTAATCGAAACAGTAAAAAACAACCCTAACCACAATATTAGTAATTACAATATTCTATATATATTTCAGCAGCTAGGCTGCCATCTTCAGTAGAATAATAAGGCAACTTTTTGAAAACCGGAGGATTATTCTCCTCACCGAAATTTCAGTGGAAGTGGAGTTAGGCCAACAAGACAACTATTTATACTAACAAAGCTTCAAGCTTGAATGAAGCGCTTACCTAATCAGTTCATACAATGCGGATCTCGGAATTGGACCTAAATCAGAATTCATTAGAGAATCTTTGCTTTGAATAAATATGCTCTCGAACGCGTTGAGTCCCGTGATGTTGGAAACCGATTTTAGCAGATTTACGTTTTTTGATGATATAGGGTGTGCTGTGTCTTTAATATGTTGGACGACACTTGACTTATCAAACCTCCCAAACCTGAAATGAGCAATATGGTCTTTAAATCTTATTTCTATAGAGTGCTTAGTCTGTCCAATATATCCTGACTTGTCTTCTTCATCTACCTTATCTTGTGGGTTTCCTAATAGATTTTTCATACTATTGTTACCGAAGCTTCTAATCCTCCAGCAATCGAACAATGGCGGCGGCAGCTTCAGTGGAGTCGGGCGTGGGCAACTCAAGACGAATCGCAAAATAAAATTGGGCGCCAAGTAGTTCAAAAAAGAATATATGTATGATCTGATACTAACCCTGAATCTGCGCGGTCAAATGCGTCAGCGAAGAACTACTAAGACCGCTAACGATATGCTGAAAAACAGAATAGACGGCTACGAATCTCAACGAGGATTGGGCGACAACAAAACAAAAGGTCGAAATAGAACGAATATAATATAATGGCGAAATCGATACCGTATACCAAATAAATTGAGATTGTATAGAGGCACATTAATATCAACAAATAAACAAGAAAACAAGCTTAACTAACATGCATTCATACACTTCCTCACACACTTGCTACGAACTAAATATTAGTACTAATTTGATCTATTATGAACTCTACAGTTTTTTTTTATATATAACATTCTACAAAAAGTTTATCAATGGACGCTCTTGCAAGAGGTGATGGGTTTCTGGAGAGGAACCAATTATTATTAAAGCCTTACCATTGCTGTGATAGCAATCCAAAATTAAGGTTCTCCAGGACCCTCACAAATGACTTACTAAGTATCAATACTAAGCAGTAAACGGTTAATTTCTAATTTATTTAATAACGTGGGGTAGTTCTCCTCTTTTCCCCTCTCAATACTATAACCGGTTTAAGCACTAGTTGTTTAATTAAAATGACACAAAGCATGCACAGGAATTACTTTTCCACGCAATCAATCCAATATTTTTCCATCGACCAAAAAAATCGCGAACCCATACGTGATGTTAAGTAGCAATAATAAAAATTATACTCATCGGTATGATCTCTGCCGTCCACTTGCTGCTACCAACTGGAACCCGCCTCGAGCACCGGACTGCGCCCCACGGCACTCAATCACGAGACAATGACGCTGACCCTTCCTGATGATGTTTAGAGGTAAAGCCGCTGGCAGTAATTTACCATAAATGGATGGAAACCAATCGAGGGATCGCTGAATGAATGTTTGTCGACGGTGTAGCACATGCGTCGAAGAAACGACAGGAATACTTGCTTGGAAAACTCCAGAATCTCAAACCAGCTTGTGTGCACAAAAAAAAAACGCCTAAAAGATAAACAATGCTTAACAACCATTCTTTACAGGGCCGGACGAAAACGAGAAAAAGTTTATTTCCAACTTACCCCCTAATAATGGAGACGTTTTGTTCTACTCAAGAGAAAATTTCGACCTTCAACAATACGTGAATCGCTTATCCGTCCAATGACGCAACAGTGGTTGAAGTAACACTCTACCAAACTAACAACAACCCTGGTGGCTATGTGCCAAATATCCGTGAAACCGAAAACTCAAACTTTAATGAAGAGCCAAATACTTTTAGGCACAATGCCGGCGATCCACTTAGCTTGCCGTGATCTCGAACCAAGAATGTGCTTCACAAGGCAACCTGAGCGCGTTCACGAACTTGAACCCGATAAGATTTTGTGCTACACAAAAAGCAGCGATTGACTATCGGTAAAGAAACTTGGATACAATAGACTGATGAAAAGACAACCTACATTAGTTGTCAAACTAATGTAACACCCCCTCCCCAAAATTGATCGAACGATCTGAAAACTAAAGTAAGGAGGAATCAGCAGTAGACGTTCAAATCAGACTCGCCCTACCAAGCCAATACTAGGACTCAACTTTCAGGTCCTTAATATGCGAGGTACCCAAAGCACGACCTTCCATATCTGTTAGTTCATAAACATTCGTCGAGACTCTACGTTCAACTCTACATTTAACGAACCTCGGAGCTAGTTTAGCGGCGTAATAATTAGCGGCATTGGACAGGGTATAGTTTCGTTTCCACACGACCTGTCCCTCAGACAAAACTAAGGGTCGCCTTCTCAGGTTATAACGATTAGCACTACTTTCATAAGCCTTATTTAACCTATTCTTTACTACATCAAAAACCTCGCGAAAGCTCTCCATATGCCTACTCAGTAATATCCTACTCCCAAAATCTAGACACCCTTCTTTGTTCTCGACCTGATGTGGATTCCCAGAGGTATATAGTTCCCTACCAAAATTTAAGTACGCGGGACTATACCCTGTAACTTCGTGTACGGCGGTACGCAAAGCAAAGCCTACTTCCGGTAATGTTTCGTCCCAAGTCCTGTGGTCCTTCCCAACGAAAGAACGTATCACGGTCTTGATAACCCTATTTACCCGTTCCGTGGGGT
This sequence comes from Rhyzopertha dominica, assembly GCA_025024175.1. Lineage (NCBI taxonomy): Eukaryota > Metazoa > Arthropoda > Insecta > Coleoptera > Bostrichidae > Rhyzopertha > Rhyzopertha dominica. Next base: position 31,623,234 of record QCXZ01000138.1, on the reverse strand, counting down.
TTGCGGCTGGACTATACCGCGCATTAAAGACTATAACAGTGCCATAAGAATTAACCATCTTCTTAAATTTGTCGGAAACATATTGCTTACCGTTGTCGCAAATTATTCTTTCTGGGGCTCCATATATCATGAATACGTCATTCTTCACAAACTTTACCACAGTCTGACTGGTGGCCTTACGTAAGGGAAAAAGCAAAGCGTATTTGGTAAATAGATCAGTAATTACCAATATATAACGATTCCCCGTTCGTGACAACGGAAGTGGCCCTATTAAATCCGTACTTATAATTTCCCACGGCCGCGATACTTTACGAGAACTCATGTGTCCATAAGGAAGTCTCTGTTCGGGTTTCTGAGATTTACACACCTCGCAGGACCTAACATACTTTAACACGTCCTTGCCCATACCTGGCCAATAATAAGAATCACGGACCCGCCTAATTGTCTTGAAATATCCCAAGTGACCTGCTTGCATCGCATCGTGCGCCTCCTGCAGTACCGCGGTACGCAAAGACTTCGGAACCACTATTTTCCAATCCGATTCTTCATCGAAAGTGGGTTTGTTACCGGCAACAAATCTAAGTAACCTACCGTCTTTTACGCGCCAGTTAGGGTACCTTTGCGGTTTGTCCGTAATATCAGTTAACAATTTTTTATACCAACGGTCGTGGTCTTCGGGATTAACCTGAACATAACACACCGCTCTGGAAATCGCGTCGGGTACACAATGCATCTTACCTTTTCTATGGACAATCTCGAAATCGTATCCCTGCAAACGCAAGGACCAGCGCGCAAGACGCCTGGAAGGATTCTGCAGTTTATGCAACCATAGCAGGGAGTAATGATCCGTGATTACTTTAAACTTCACCCCTTCGATGTAGGGCCTGAACTTTTCAATGGCAAACAACACTGCCAAACATTCCAGCTCGGTAGTAGAATACTTTGCTTCCTGGCTAGTGAGCGACCTGCTAGCATAGCCTATTACTTTTTCCCCATCCTCAAATTCCTGAGTCAAGACCGCACCGAGACCGACCTGAGATGCGTCAGTTTGTACTACGAATTCCCGCGTAAAATCTGGACAGGTAAGTATTGGCGTTGTTACCAAACACTGTTTAACATCGATAAAGGCTTTCTCACACTCTTCCGACCAAATAAACTTAGTGTTCTTTCGCGTAAGCTGCGTCAACGGTGACACACGTGCCGCAAAGTCTTTGATGAACCGTCTATACCACGACACCATGCCCACGAACCTACGGACATCCTTAACGTTTCTTGGCGTCGGATACTCCACCATGCTCTTAATTTTATCTGGGTCGGTGTGCAACCCGTTGCAATCTACGACAAAACCTAAATACTTTAATTCGGATTTCAAAAAGTCACATTTATCTCTGTTTACTGTCAATCCCGCGCCTATTAGCTTTTCGAACACCCTCGATAGGACAGAAATATGTTCTTCGAAACTACTCGTGGCTATAACGATGTCATCCAAATAACAAAATACGGATGTCTCTAGTCCCGCGCCCAATACGTTTTCAATCAATCTTTGAAAAGTGGCAGCGGCGTTATGAAGACCGAAAGGTATACGGCAAAATCTATATAAGCCTCTTCCAGGGACAGTAAAAGCCGTCTTATCCTTACTGCTTTCTTCCATCCTTATTTGCCAGTAAGCGCTTTTTATGTCAATCGAAGACAAATATTTAGCGTCGCGTAAACGATCTAAAATGCTGCTGACATACGGTATAGGATAAGCATCTCTACGTGTTACGGCATTAACCTTCCGGAAATCAACGCAAAACCTATATTCACCCGATTTCTTTTTTACTAAGACCACCGGCGATGACCACGCGGACTGGCAAGGTTCAATCACGCCCAGCTTCAGCATTTGATCGATTTCCTCATCTATCACCTTTCGCAGGTACGGAGAAACATTATAATAACGCTGTTTAATAGGTGCATGCGGCCCCGTATCTATAACGTGTTCGATACCTTTTGCGCAACCTAAGTCGCTTCCCATTTTTTGAAAATAATTGGATACGAGTTGGTTTACTTGCGCCCGTTGATTCTCCGATAGAACCTGAAGAGCAAAACATTGACCCGATGACACTTCATCTCGAAATTTCCAACTATTATTTGAAAAACATGAAAATATATCCAGATCTCGCCAAAAATCTATACCGAATATTATCTCGACATCGAGGTCTAATACTACCAAACATTTGATTATACGCGATTTACCATCTAAATCGATAGGTAAGCTAACCATTCCGAGTACTGAGCTCTTGTCCCCATTGGCCATTTTTACGGCGCTATTACATTTCTCTAACTTCAAATTGAGCTGACTAAGTTTTAACCACCCTTTCCTGCCAACAATGGTTTGAGTAGCCCCTGAATCTAACAATCCGAAAAACTTTATACCAAAAACAAGAACTTCTAAATAAGGACGAGGATCACTACCATCCACCGAGCGAAACATGCTACTAATTTTGGCACGTCGAAATTCCTGCCCTACGAAAGCCAACCAAGCGGACCATGAACTATCTTTAGGAACCGGCTTTGATGTTTCAAAATTCAAGATCGGCGACCGGTAAAGCGACGACCTTGCAACCCGTTTTTTGAATTACACTCACACTGGAATTTTGTTACGCCTTGTTTACCGCAGCGATAGCAAAATAATTTATTTTTCGGTTTAGAACACCTGCTAAAGGTATGACCCTCAGCTTCGCAGTTCCAACAGATACTATTTACCTCGTGACCTTTCGACCCTGATGCCCTCGGATCAACATATGCTAAATCTGGCTCCAAATAACTAGTACGCGAAAGTACGGATCTAGATCTACTAGCCATCTCTTTAGCCGCCTCTAGCCTCCTACAACCTTGAACTAATTCCTCCACAGTTCCAATTTCCTGTAAACCCAAGCCGTGGATATAGTAAGGAGCGACATTACGACGTAATATTGCCAGTTTCTCCTCCTCCGCTGGTACTCTTGGAAGTCTATTAAATAAATTTAACATAGCCGCCACATACTCTGACACGCGTTCATTAGCACCCTGTCTACGTGCCCGAATTTCAGCCCACAAATCGTGTTCGTAATCGCAAGGCAAAAAGTCACGTCTTAATTGCTCGACGAAATCAGCCCAAGACCGTAACCGATCGCGAACCGAACGATACCATACCAACGCGCTACCTCTAAGTAACTCTACTACTGAATCTTTAAGGTCTTCAGTGGATACTCCTCTAGACACTCTAAGCTCGTCTAATCTCTCTAAAAACGCATTAACACTCAAAGAGCCMCTATCTCCAGAAAAAGAMATATCCCATTTATGCACGGGAATGCGCTGCCTAGGTAAACCCAAAGCTGGACTCGCGACATCAGATGGACCGCCATCGTCACGATGCACCAAGTTAGACGGCAACGTAACATGTTCCGGCTTACTATCGTCTTTACTAAGTTTATCATCAAATGCACTTTCAATCTGATTCAATTTAACTACTAATTCGTGTACGTTCTTATTAAAGGCTTTATCTTCACTTTTAAGACGCTCCAAACGCGAAAATAAATGACGTAACTTGGTATCTATGTAACGTGATTCGTTGCTATGCAAAGAAATGACTACCTGATTCTTTACATAATTATCCAACTCCGCAACTTTAGCAATACAAATAGACAATTCTTTATCTAATTCCGGCTTGAAAGATTCCTCAAACGCAACCTCCCCGAAAGATTCATCGCGCATAAGTTCCTTGAGCTTAATCCTCATCGACACAACCGTTTCCCCCGTTAAATCTTTAACGCCGCGAACCCGTAATTCATATTGAAGTTCTCCCTTATTCAACCTCTGTAAATCCATGAAGAAATTTATGTACTCGAAACCGGTTAATCGAAAAAAATAATAATATCGCGTTCTGATAAATAACTTCACCCAATCCACACCGCTAAACACCGGCGCAACCGTCCACCGTAACAAAAAGAAATATTTAAAAAAGGAATATCAGACCAGCCCACGTTAAACTAAAGCAGGCCCCACGTTTAGGGCGCCAAAATTTCTGTTACCGAAGCTTCTAATCCTCCAGCAATCGAACAATGGCGGCGGCAGCTTCAGTGGAGTCGGGCGTGGGCAACTCAAGACGAATCGCAAAAAAAAATTGGGCGCCAAGCAGTTCAAAAAAGAATATATGTATGATCTGATACTAACCCTGAATCTGCGCGGTCAAATGCGTCAGCGAAGAACTACTAAGACCGCTAACGATATGCTGAAAAACAGAATAGACGGCTACGAATCTCAACGAGGATTGGGCGACAACAAAAAAAAGGWCGAAATAGAACGAATATAATATAATGGCGAAATCGATACCGTATACCAAATAAATTGAGATTGTATAGAGGCACATTAATATCAACAAATAAACAAGAAAACAAGCTTAACTAACATGCATTCATACACTTCCTCACACACTTGCTACGAACTAAATATTAGTACTAATTTGATCTATTATGAACTCTACAGTTTTTTTTTATATATAACATTCTACAAAAAGTTTATCAATGGACGCTCTTGCAAGAGGTGATGGGTTTCTGGAGAGGAACCAATTATTATTAAAGCCTTACCATTGCTGTGATAGCAATCCAAAATTAAGGTTCTCCAGGACCCTCACAAATGACTTACTAAGTATCAATACTAAGCAGTAAACGGTTAATTTCTAATTTATTTAATAACGTGGGGTAGTTCTCCTCTTTTCCCCTCTCAATACTATAACCGGTTTAAGCACTAGTTGTTTAATTAAAATGACACAAAGCATGCACAGGAATTACTTTTCCACGCAATCAATCCAATATTTTTCCATCGACCAAAAAAATCGCGAACCCATACGTGATGTTAAGTAGCAATAATAAAAATTATACTCATCGGTATGATCTCTGCCGTCCACTTGCTGCTACCAACTGGAACCCGCCTCGAGCACCGGACTGCGCCCCACGGCACTCAATCACGAGACAATGACGCTGACCCTTCCTGATGATGTTTAGAGGTAAAGCCGCTGGCAGTAATTTACCATAAATGGATGGAAACCAATCGAGGGATCGCTGAATGAATGTTTGTCGACGGTGTAGCACATGCGTCGAAGAAACGACAGGAATACTTGCTTGGAAAACTCCAGAATCTCAAACCAGCTTGTGTGCACAAAAAAAACGCCTAAAAGATAAACAATGCTTAACAACCATTCTTTACAGGGCCGGACGAAAACGAGAAAAAGTTTATTTCCAACTTACCCCCTAATAATGGAGACGTTTTGTTCTACTCAAGAGAAAATTTCGACCTTCAACAATACGTGAATCGCTTATCCGTCCAATGACGCAACAGTGGTTGAAGTAACACTACCAAACTAACAACAACCCTGGTGGCTATGTGCCAAATATCCGTGAAACCGAAAACTCAAACTTTAATGAAGAGCCAAATACTTTTAGGCACAATGCCGGCGATCCACTTAGCTTGCCGTGATTTCGAACCAAGAATGTGCTTCACAAGGCAACCTGAGCGCGTTCACGAACTTGATCCCGATAAGATTTTGTGCTACACAAAAAGCAGCGATTGACTATCGGTAAAGAAACTTGGATACAATAGACTGATGAAAAGACAACCTACATTAGTTGTCAAACTAATGTAACACTATATTATACTATTATTGGCGATAAAAGCCAGTTTGTTTGATTTTAGAATGTTATGCAATCCTTTCGTGTCTAAAGTCAAAAGGAATTATAATGAATTTATGTTCTAAGGTAGGTGGAAAAGACAATGTGATGGCGTTTAAAACATGTTTCTTATGTTGAATTTTCCTAAGTAGGTTATTTCTAATMTCGCTGGAGTAACCATTATGAATACAACATTCTTAAAATATTTAAGTTCTTTTTCAAAGTTAGATTTTGATAAAGGAAAATTGACTAATCTCTTAACTAAGAAATTCAAGGCCGAACGTTTATGTTGGTGAGAATGTTGGGATTCATTGAGTATAAACCTATTTGTATTTGTATCTTTTCTGTATACGTCAAATTCTATTTCGTAGTTGTTTTCTCTTGACACCAGAACATCCAGAAAAGGACGACGTTCTTTTTCTCCTTTTTTCACTTTTTCACATTAGCTGTTTTATCAATATAGTAAGATATACTCAAAATTCTTTGGGTAGGTACGATCCTGACCTTAAAATTCACCATTAAATGAACACAGAATGTAGAACTGATGCGAATACAAATATGTAAATATAGAAACCTAATCCGATGCATAATTTTAAATGTTGAAGTTATCAAGCGAAATATAAATCAACATTGTACGAATATGTACCAACTATTTCCAATCCTTCACAAGTATACAAAACCTTTCGGGTTAAAAAAGAAGAAGAAATGAAATGAAAATGCTCCCGTGTAAGTATTCTGTGGATAAGGAAAGTTTCAAATGTCAGGTGGAGAGAAATTCCCTTATGCCCTTAGTCCACATTCCGCGACCAGTTACTTCATTCCGTGTAGTTAAAAATTGTTGTGATTTAAATCCTCTTGCCTTTTCCAGTTAATTTAATAAGAGACAGGGCACTGCGGAAGTCGGTCATCGGTAATTATAAGGTACTTCTGCACTGTCTTGTAATAAATGTTATTCCTTTCGAAAAAAATGGTACTGGTAGATGTACATCTTTCCACTGTATATAAAAGGAATGGCTCGTCGCCTAGTCGTCATCAGTTAGTTCGCACTAAGTGTTTCGCGATGTACCCCAAAGTAAGTATAAAAGCATGAATTATTGTATGATAACCATTAACAATACTTATATAAATCTTGGCGACATTAATAAGAGAAATCTCTATGGTGGGCATTCTTTTCTAAGTTACGGTTTTCTCAGACAATATACAGTTAATTTTTTTCATATTATCTCCAAACGTAGTATATATACCTAAATATTAGATATATAAATCCGTTGTTGCAAATAAAAACACTTTACTGAAACTCATAATGTTAATTTATTAAACTTATAACGAAGATTTTAGAAAAGAGTATAGAGTGCTACTGTTCTTTATTGCTAGGAATTTTCCGCATCTAACATAGCATACTGCATTTAAAAGTGACACCCTCTATATACAACATGGCCAACTAGTTATTTATGAGTAAGAATCAATTTTTAGGTTTTCTTTTAAAAATCTGAGGCTCGTCAAATTAGCTTTTATTGTTTGCATCACTCCGTAGAATGCAATGTTAAACAACGCCACATGCGTCTCAGATATGACGCTAACTTTATTTTTAGTAGTAGATAAGACCATATTATATGATAGGAACTGCTGTAGACTCTTTTGATGTTTTGGCGTGGTTATTCAATTGTTTTTGACAAGGAATACAATTGTAAAAAATAGTTATATTTCAAAATTAAATTTAGATTTTAAAACATTCGAACCAATAAACTGAAATGTTACGGCCTAAACAACAAAATTTCACAAAAGGAAACAACAGTATCATTTCCTGCAAAACTGTAATGACGATTTGTTACTTCTTTTCTAAATTTATTAAGATTACTGTACATTTACATTACAAGTCGAAAGTTAATGAATGGTTATTTGTAACTTATCAAGAAATCTACACCATTATTTACTGTTATTTGGAAATAGTTGTACGACAATAGTATATAACAAAAATATTGTAAACCTTATGAACCTGTGATCATAAGGTTTACTCTTCAATTTTGCATTACATTCTTATTCAGAGATACAAGTAAGCAAAAAATATATCGATATGTCTTTGTTTTAGGTACTAAATAAAATGCGGCTGATCCACCGGCAAACGAAACTCTTCCATGCATTAAAATTCGAAAAAAGAAAACAACCGCTTGATCTTGAAATCTTGGTTAATATACTTATTAGGGATTAGAACTATTACCTAGTTCAAATGTACTTCCAATCATCTCACATCTCACATTTTTGTGTTTAAAGATTCAAAGTACTAGTCAAAAACTCAAAGAACAAAAATAAGAAGTAAACAGGTTAGCATGACAAAAAGATGTGTTTCTGATAAAGTAGAACGTTATAATAACAAGATTACGAGTAAATATGAGTTCACAAAGGTTATGTCTCACAGGTTTAAAATTAATTAAAGGCAGTTAAGAGTTTAACATATATAACTGCACTGTACTACATAGTTTCTTTTATGTTTACTAAAGTTAGTAATACGTTTTAGAATAAAGCATGGGCACTTTATAAATCGTCAAAATGTGTTTTCCAATCCAACCAAAATAATATCCAAATAATTCACAAATACAGCATCAAAATCATAACCATCTAGGTACAACTATAACCACAGGTATTTCAAGTAAAATTATAGCAACCTCTATTTCTTTTCATAGCTTTAGGTATATTTCAATTAAAATTAAACTTTTTATAAAATCTTTTTCGTCTAGATAAGATTTCTTTTTAGAAATGTTCTGCCCTATCATTTCATTATTGTTGTTATTCAATCTTGGACTTACTTAACGTATGACTTTTTGATATTTCATTCCTTATCATTTTATCTTCATTATAAGAATTTGCATTCCATAACAAATACTGCAGCCTTTGACAGGGGATTGTTAATTGTATTATATAAGTAATATCATTCAATATAAAAATCCCTGTTTAAAATTTATTGAAATGGGGTTTACATATTTTTCATAACTTTACGGGATGACTTAGAAGGCGAAGATTAGATATTAGCTAAGTAAATCGCTCCAATCTCCGAAACCTCCAAAATTTTATGGTGTTGTAGAGTGCTAAATCACATAACGCCCGTATCGAAGTATCYTTTGTCAGAATAAAATATATCGATGTTTATTTGAGATATAACGGTYTATAAWATMTAGGTATTATCTTGTTTTCAATAATTGTAAAAGCATTTTTCCCGTCCCGGTTGTTTTTTCCTGCCCCCCTCTAGCTTGTGAGCTGGTGACGCCCTTGATACTTAGTCTTATTCTAACAATTGGTACAACATTGACACTATCAAACGACATAGCAAAAGATTGTTATCGACCCTTTTATGCGGGTACAGACATTGAGTCTGGGTTGTTTGCCATCCATTATCCTTATTTATTTGATGTCGTGATCCGTTCACAAATATACCATTTCATAGTTTTTGAAATTATATCTTTTAGGAAGTATCGAAAACAATTTTGAAATATATCAATTAAGCTTTTGTATTTAGTATACATTTCTTAATTGCTTAGTTTTGAAAACACCAACCGTTATGAGCTGCGAAAACAAGGTTTTAAAATCACACCATTTTTATAAATATTGTTCTATAGCGGTTCTATTTTCAGATATAAACATTACTAATAGCGTAAATAAATAAAAAAAAGAAAGTGTTATCCTTTACATTAAAGTAAAAAAAGTTGTGTAAACGTGGTTTAAATCTTAATCTCCCAGCTCCTAACAAAACACCTAATCCACTGTGCTATTAAACCTGACCAGTCAGCGTTATATAAACTGGATAAACATTAAATGTATGCCAAATACTATCACTACTAATAAAGATATCTTAAAACTTTAAAAATGTCTGCTTCCTAAAATAAATTGGTATAAAATAACACAGCAGATAGCTCTGTGGTCTTAAAATTCTCTGGAAATGTGTTAGGAGATAATATCAACGAACACTTGATTTCCTGTCTTATTTAGGATGGCTCACATTCCGTGGGACACCATGCTTGTTGTATCCTTTTTAAACGCTAGTACTATTAATTCCAGTGCTGGTCTTAATTAGTAAGCGTCAAATTCCTTTAATTTTTKTTTTTAAGTAATTCGTCYGTAGGTAATCCACGACTTAACCWTGTGTTTAGACGKTTTAAAWTCCTGATAAAACTACGTCCAAAGAATATATAWTTGTCTGTAACATTGAWTTTAGGCTAAAATGTTAAATGATATATGAAAACCCTTATTACAATAATTTAGAAAATCTTAGTACGTATTTCGGTGGCTATGCTGCCATCTTCAGTAGAAATACAAATTAAGCTAATTCTTGAAATATTTGGCTGGCTTTAGCCGGAGAATATTCTTCACGCCAAATTTTCAGTGTTGAATTTATTTTATTAATTTTTTTTCTATTAATTTTAATTGTTTAGTATTAAAGTTATGGCCATGTGATCATTAAATATATAAAACATATAGTACATTTTATAGATATGTGTTCTTGCTTTAACTGTAGAGTTATACGATTGTCTTTTATGCTCTTGCGTTTATTTTACAGATTTGTATAGTCTCGTTACTGGCCCTCTTCGTCTGTTTGACTTATGGAGCAAACAGGACTGCAAAACGCGGAGTTTTCGGTTTGGGATATGGAGACGGTGGATTTAATCAGTTTTCCAGTTTCGCACCCAATCAAGTAGCCGCGTTGCCTGTTCCATTCTTTTCATCCTCGTCACCCGTAGTTTATGCAAAGCCTGTATTAGTAAGTATAACATCTTTAAGTTGACTAACATTTTCATACACAGGGTAGAATTATAATTAACGGTTATGTAATCTACGATAATTAACAATAGGTAAAAAAATATGTTCGGTACAAAGGCGTGGGTCACAAAACTTCATAACATACATTCGGTTATAACTGCAGGTTGCTATACCAAAATTCGAATAACTATGCATATAGGGATACTATCAAAGCAAAGTAGCGATGCTACTAAATATTGGTATTAGGTTGGTGTTTTGTTCTGCAGTATACAGGGTCCGCCACTTAAAACTCCCCAGGCCCGTATTTTCTTTATTTTTTTACGTACAACCTTAAGTTATATGTCAAATTGTAGGTCTTTTTAAACTCTTTAAAATAGAATATTGGGCGTCAAAAATTGTTTTTGTTAATTATCATATTTTGCAAATAAAGTTAATTTTTGTAAATATTTTTTAACCTTACCCCGTATAATAAATACTGCTTTATAGTTGGACGCCGCCTTTTATTTTCTTCAATTGGTGTCTTTACCATGTATGCGTAATTTTTACTCCTTCTTAGTGAAAAACAAAAAAAACTATTCGCCGCCATTTTTGTTAATAGAGTTGTTCAGAATTTTTTAAGTGTTATGTTAGTAGCTTATTACGGTACAAATTATGCCTACATACCCATCGCTGCACACAAAACCCCAAAATTTGGAGTAACTTTTTAATAAATAAAGTACAAAGTTCGTACTACAGAGAGAGAGGCTAGAACACGAAACCCTGCGATGAGGCTAGTTTGGTTTTCTACATCACGCACTAGCCTCATCGCAGGGTTACGTTCCCGGCATCCAACTATAATGCAATATTTATTATACGGGGTAAGGTTAAAAAATATTTACAAATATTAACTTTATTTGCAAAATATGCTAATCTGCAAAAACAATTTTAGGACACCCAATATTCTATTTTTAAAGAGTTTAAAAAGACTTGCAATTTGACATATAACTTAAGGTTGTACCTAAAAAAATAAGGAAAATACGAGCCTGGGGAGTTTTAGGTGGCGAACCCTGTATGTACTTTGATAATTTTAAATTCAGTTAAACGGCATGCTCTTGATACTTGTTAAAGAGGTATGTTACATCAACACATGTAGATATATGGTGATTTTTTGTAGCAAACAGCACCGGTATTAGTTCGAAGTACCATCAAATTTTGTCTATTTTAATACTTTCAAGTACCTAGTAACTAAAATAATAAGACGGACCTTCGCAGAATTTTAGGACTAAAAGGCATTCCGTCTAGTCTTCATGCTCTGCCATACGCATAAAGGTTTCTTGAACCAATCCAATCCATTTATCTGAAAAAAAGTTTTAATAGAAATCGTTTGTTTACCGTTTATCTTTTTAAAACAGAAATTGCAGTTTACTAATTTGGCCATTTTACTAGCCATTGAAAAAAGATCCTTGGTGGCTGTATATTTAATACACCCATTAAGTTTGACGCGGGTACGTCTATCTTTAGTATAAATTATTTTATTTTGCGGAATCCTTGTTTCTTTCTGTTAGTTCTTCTTTTGTAGGTTCCAGTTCCAATTAAAAGTGCTTTGATTGACGTTTTGACTTTAGTTTTTGGTCTTTTTGAAAATGCTCATTGCTTATAAGATTAGTTTGATGTTAATATTTTACAGCATGTAACATCAGCATATAGCGCTATGTGAATTTTGAAACAATAGATGTAAAGAGAAAGATATGAAAAATTTACAAGTGTGTTAATATTGTTCGAGTCTAAAATGCTATTTTATTTTATCTGTGACTTTGCTCCTTCGCTTTTTGTTTTTATTTGCCATGCTACATTAGGTAGTTAATTTTGGGCTAAAATGAATATAACAAGTATAGTCATTCAAAGTCATTTTATTTCACTGCGTCCTTTTTTCGATGAACCTTTCCAATAGCCTCAAACGCTTATTGAGCAATCGAACATGTAGACGTTTATACTTACCCGCCATGACAACCTACGTCGTAGTTCGTAAATCCAGCGCTAGATGGCCATTACCGATTTTTACCAAATGAACGGGCAATCGGCAATGCAGCTCTCTATACTTACAGATCGTACCAACTTACGTCGTGGTTAGTAAAGCCACCGCTAGATGAGTCATTACCGATTTTGACAATATGACCCCCACCCCAAGTGAGCGTCAGGCGGGTCCACGCTAAAAGCAATTCGCCTGGGCATAGTTCACACTACCCCGATCCAGACCAAAAAATCGTTTGTTCAATTATTATATGATATTTTATATATGCGGGTTGTTTACTATTTAACAACTATTTTTGACGCTTGTTGTTATTTTTAGATAATACCTTCCAAATTTGAATTTGCTGCCTTATGTTCAGGTGCGTCAGTGCGACAAGCGTCAACTTCATATGTCCTGTTTGACATGGGGCCTTTTGAGGTCCCTTGGGGCATAATCTAACATCAGACATGGGGTACATACATGTGTGTATTATGTGTTTTGACTTCACAACGTTGTGAGCGAGACCAAGCTTCACTAGCTGGGCTAAAGTTATGTAAATCCTCATTTGACAAATAAAAAAGATAATTCTGCAGTTTTCTTAATGATTACTTAATTATTACTGGCGCCTCCTGTACTCTAAGAATGCAAAATAATGCCGATAAATCGCATCATTGGGGTGATATTCACGCTATTTTCATCCAAAGTGCCTCTAATCGGTGCCTATTAAAAAAGGTAGTTGTATTCATTAGACCAGATTACAAACGGCTACTTTAGCGTGTGAATTAAATATACAGTTTGCAGTTACGGATAAATGAAATGAAATGCAAGACTTAAAAGTTTTTTTTATTGAAAATATTGTTGATCGCCTGTTTGACACTATATCTTTCACTTAAAAATACTAATACTAGGCTTTATAAACTCATACAATAGTGCAAAAAGAAGGTTGAGTTGTTTGTAGTAGTCTCAATATTTTATATTGCATATTTAATGAACAACTGCATTATTGCACATAAAATGACCATATCACTTAATTGCATAAAATCTCTTATTGAAGTATACATTTTTTAATTTAATTTCAATTGACAGGTGCTCTACTCACGATATTTTATTTTGAGAAGTCTCTAGCCATAAATAATAGTTAATTTCAATTCAATTGCAGCGTCAAGTTCGTTTAGATTCCCTTCACTTAGTAAACAAAACCGTAATAGCAATTTTTGTTTAATAAAATGTGTTGCCAACTGACACCTAAAAGGGCCTAAAATCTAGCTAGCAAAACTAAGGAATGATTTTTTTCAGTTAGTCATTTAAGTTAGAAGCATTTATACTCTTCGTACAATATTTGCAGATGCCAGGGACACGTATCTTGGCATTCATAAATAGTGCGTAACACTAGATAATTACACTTTCTCAGTAATGTTGAGGTGCTCCGATTCTCCACGATTTTGTGGTTTGAACAAAATGTAGAAAATACTTAATAAATCTGTAGGTAATTCGTTTAGGAACATATCTACATCCCAGCGTAGAAATTTGGGGAAATTTGTACTGAATTACCCAATACATGCGTCCGATTATGCGCAAAGCTGCGGAGAGAATTACCCAAGTTATTAACCGACGACTGAAACTAGGTAGATATTGTTTAACCTAACCGCATAAGTCCTACTCCGTGCGTTCTGGAACACACTTTCGCGAAAAGATTATTTTTCTGGTATTCATGCAATTGGATACTTAGTAGAGCATTCCAGCAATTAGATTTGTTCGTTTTTTCGTACATCTGCTACTACACCGTATCTAGTCGTCATGTTTGAGTAGACAGCTGTTATGAAATTGATTCTTTGGTCCAAAGTAAATTCTTAATCAAATTAAAGTGAGCTTGTAATATTATTAGTCCTTGTTGGTAGGTAAATAAGCAGGTATTGCCAAAGCAATTGTGTATAAATGATAATTTTCACCTTTAGTATTTCATTGGTTTGGTAAAAATGGAAAATTTGTTCTACAAGCTGACTCTCCTGTTTGGTTAGCTGAATGGAGCGCAGCAGAATTATGTCACAGAAAATTATTGCTTCATACTTTCTAGAAAATACGACMGAACTGTTGAGTATAAAAATTAATTAAATAAAATGGATAGGAGTGTTTTTTATCTTTGCGATTTAGTAAGCTTTAAAACGTAACCATGTTTAGATATATATACTAAGTCTGAGATTTACTTCGATTAAAAGCCACCTTAACCTTGTAAAACATTGAATTGCTATACAAAAGGTTACTAGTTTTTATGTACTAATATGCGTACATGCTTAATTTTTAATTCCTAAACATCTCTTTATTCAGTCTTTTCTACTAACGTAAAGGTATATTCTGATATAGGTTTGAAATTATATTTTAATACATTCTCTAGAATCTAGAATCTAGAATCTAGAATCTAGAATGCTTTAGGCTAATTTTTTTACACTTTTGTGAAATAATTGGGCATAAAAAGACAATATTTGGCGAGAGGACATTGTCAAGTGTTTAGTCATTGCTTTGACGCCCTGGTTAGTGGATTGTCGCTATTATATTTAAAAAAGCGTGAAAAATTAACTGATTCAGTCCCTTTCGGGAATAAAGAGATGGTCTTACGTTAAAAAAACAGCTCCACTTAAAAACTACTTAATGTTTACTGATAAACGAATATATACTTACTTACAATGTAAAAGATCCAGCTAGACTCTAATGTATCTTTTTTATAAATATACGCAATATTTTGTGCCAAAATAATTGCTAATTGTGAGATTTACCTTTCAGATTATTTTTGGGCACATACAAGTAGCATGGCTAATAAAAAGCTTTCGAATAAGACCTTTTTCAAATAATTGGTGGAGTACCTAACTATTAAGTAGTACTGTTTTGTAAAGTAAACTGTCGTTCTCTTTCTATCGTTATCTCTGACTAATCTTTTCTCTCTCTCTTTTTCTCTCTTTCTCCTGGATCTCAGCTTTAATCCTTCGCCTACTGCTCAAATTTTTTTTTATATTGAAATAACTTCGAAACGGCAGATTCAAAAAATTACGTTATCTATTGCAAGTAGATCGCACCTGCATACCAAATTTTGTTACAATTGAAATGTTTCAAAGACTGAACTCCACCAAGTCAACTTTATTTACAAATGAATTGACAAAACAAGCAGTCTTGACTTCAGACAAAAAGTTTATTTGTAAATAAAGTGGATGAAGTTTGGACTTGGTAGAGTTTAATCTTTGAAAAGTAACATACTTGAATATCCGCTTTGAGTAAATGGACCAGTTTACAATATACAATTGACATATTTCAAATTTTCAAGCAGACGCTAAATACTGGCCTTAATCAATCATCTTTAGTACTACTATCAAAATCTACATCATGCTATCGTTTTCATTTATTATAAAATTTGGGGATAGATAACTGCATATTTGAATCGAATTTTTTTTAAGAGTATTACAGTCCAATTAGTTAGATTGAAGAGATAATAATTGCGTGGCAAACGCTGCTTCATCCACTGAATATGCTTTAGGTATAGTGAGATTTTTTATTATTGCCAACAGCTCCTTTTCTCTTTGGCTGCCACTCTACTGGGAATACTTAGTAGTTTTGTCCTTTTTCATATGACCTATTATTTCTAAAGTTCTTCTTTTTTCGTATCTGATGTTGCAACCTTTTTTTTGGTAGTAACCTGGTAACCCTCACTAAACCAGATTTTTAAAGGTACAGTAATAGTTAGCAAAACAACATTGGATTATGTTCTTTCCTCTTAAAAGTGGTGTGTACAGAACCCCATTTTCTACCGCATTGTGCTTATCGTAGCACGTTTCATCAAAACAGACGATGTTTTTATTTCTTCTAGATATCTTCTTATTTGATTTATGCAATCACCTAATTTCAAAATTGCAGCAAAAATTTGGTTAGTATGCTACAATTAATGCTTACGCTTCGTAAGTATCTTCTGAACGACTTATGTTATATCATAATCTCGAAATCCATTCTTTCAGACTTGCAGTAGTTGTAACCCTATTTTCCTTATACATTTGGTTATATGCTTGCTTATTACCTACTGGTTCGATATCGCTGAAAATTTCTTAAGGTTGCCTAACTTTATTGGACTGCTTTAATTTTCAATGACTGCTCGTTGAATATTGGTTACCGGAAGCTTTTTAACAAAGCAGCGCATTCTTCAATAGTTATATATATTTCTTTAGATCCGAAGTAAAATTTTCTTTACTTTCTCGTCCACGTCAAAAATTTAATTGTGGCCGTGGCAGCAGCATTCTAAAAAAATTCACATGTCTCTGGCGGCGGAATCCTAATTAGACACAAACATCTTATAATCTGGTCGTTGAGGGCAGTTCCGAATCCGATCCTTTGTGGTGACTGGATTATTAAGAAGATAAACAATAGAAGCGTGCTGTAGAGACACCCCAGAAATTGTAAATCTATATAATAACTACCCAAATTCATCAAATTAGACCAAAACGGATCAATATTTATTGCATATATTAATAGGGGTGTACTGTATATTTTTGTTGACCGTAGAAAATTAAATATAGTGTGCTCTAAAATGATGTGTAAAGACAGACTACATATAGTGTAGCAAACTTGAGGAACAGGAACCTTCCATTTGAACTGAATTTAAGTGCAAGTTAGAATGCGTTCACGCGTATCTTCCCTGGATTTATTGCCAACGTTTGGTTTAATTTAAAATCTTTCTTAAGGAATGTACCTTCATCAACTTTTGGAAGTGCACTTTTCAGGAAAGACGGGCCCATGTCGCTTTAACAGTCGCACGATAAAATTAATTCGCTGTAACAGTAAGATCTTTGAGCGACCATGTTTAGTTTTAGGAACTACTTATCGTTAAATAGCGGTATTTACTACAGTCTTTAAAATAAGTAAGTCACGTTTGCGAAATTTGGAAACCCCCGGTATTATGTCCATTGGAAATTAGTGTGTGCCTGAATATATAGATGACTGAAAAAAATGACCGTTTTAACTAACGTGTAGTTACAGAAGCTGCCGTATCCTCCTCCAGTATCTTCCGGTGAGATAGCGTCGGCAATTCAAGCAGCCAAAGAAGCCTCATCCGCCGTCATGGCTGGTCAACAACGTGTTCAGGAAGCTAAACAGGAAGTCCTACACCAGCAGCACCTAGCCCAACAAAAAGAACAACACGCAGCACAGGCTCTGCAAAAGGCAGAAGCAGCAGCCGCCATCCAGAGACAAGAGGCGAAAGCGGCAGCCACCGCCGTTGTTCAAGCCCAGCAGAGATTGGCACAAGCCAAAGAAGAAGTCTCCGAACTACAGAGGATAGCTTCGGCGAAAGAAGCGCATGCTGCGGCCATCCTTCACAAATCGGCACACGTAGCTGCTGCTGAAATTCAGAAAGCGGGTAAGMTTGTATTATTGTGTCGTATGCACGTTGTGTACCATTTTTTAACACCTGTATAGGATGAGCAATTTTTTTTGGCATTACAGGGTATAGATTGAACTGTAAGAGATAGAGGAAAATTAATATTGCAAAGTTCAGAGAGAAGCAGTCACCAGTCCGTTTACCCTTCGCATCGTAATTTACAGAAAAATGAATACAGGAGTCGCAAGCATAGTTTAAAGGCGCAAACAGATGTTGGTTAACTTGATTCGTTTTCATTAAACAAGAAGCTAAAAACATTAAAAAAAATTATATGAACAATTCAAACACCGTTGAGGCATGACACAAGTGTTATCATTGACCTAATATGCAGGTTATAAAACAATAGCGACTTATAAGCCATAAGACACTTTACATCTAATAGTTTGTTAAAATATGTTAAATAATTTATTCAAATACATTATATTCATATTAAAGGGCACAGCTAAGATATAGTGATTAAGGCTTTCGCGGCAATATTCCGTAGTGGTAGGTGATTCCGAAGTAGTTGGCAGTGGTCGTCACAATCTTATCTTCGCTGACGTTTCGTCCACTACTGTGGTAACCATCTTCAGAGGTGAGTTCAGTTTAGTTTGTGCATTGTGTTCGCTCGGGGACAACTACGTCCAGGATGAACTCAGCTCTGAAGATGCTGGCCACAGCAGCGGGCGAAACGTCAGCGAAGAAGACAACATCGTCACGACCACCGCCATCTAATCCGGAATAACACACTACTACGGACATTGCTTTGTTTGTTTGATCTATCTCATTAGAAGCTACAAGTACTACATTCACACAACACGGTCTGCTACTGCTTCAGTATTTTTTCCGTTTTACAGTTTCACTTTGAGTATTTTTTTAAATATAAGTTTTGTTTGAAACTGAATCCTCGATGTAACCTTCTGCCAACGAGGGCAGTTTTCAGCCTCCGTAGTATTGCGGGAGCATGTCTCTTATACTTGCCTCCGTAAAATTCAGAATCTGATAGTTTCAAGAAAGCAACAACTTCTGAAAGTATTGTAGATAATACAATATTATGTTAATACCCCCAGTTTTAAAATTAAGTCTTTGTTTAGTGGTAAGTGGCAAATAGCTGATGTTAGTATATTTAGTTACCAAACACACTAACATCAAAATTGTTAGGTATAAAATCGTAGATATATACACCTTAGGTTTATAAGCTTGTATAAAATAAAACAATTTTCATTATATACTGTGACCAAAGTAATAAACCATATAAACATAAATATAAAATGTACTCCATTATGCAACAAAAGTAAAACGCAAATACGCCTTTTATAATATTAACTTGCATTTGACACATTTCATTTTTAAAATCAAAATTTCACCAAAAAAGATTATATACATCAAACAAAAGTCCGCATCATCGCATTAACATTCTGCGCAAGCTATATGTCATACCACACCATAAAATTTGAGCTTTCCAGTTGACCAATCTATTCATGGCGTTCTTCAGTCTATTTAGAGTTTTTGTTCATAATATTTCGACTGTTTAACGACAACTTCCTAAACTCTTACAGAATAGGAGCGAAGACAAGGTTCATCCTGCTTCGCTAAATTCTTCAGATTTTTCTCTTCAGTTTTGAACTTTCGGCACAGAATATTGTAATCCATTGAGATACAACTTCTCTATGTATGATAAATTTCATGTTTATGAAAAGCTGACATGATATTAATTTAGCAAGTTTATGTTTGCTCTTATTTTTTGCAGATCACGCTGCGCAAAAGGTTTCCGCAATCCAAAACTCTGAAACCTCGGCGCTAAAGAGTGCAGCTCAGACAAAGGATACATCGTTATCGGCAGCTTCAGCTGCACTGGAAGCATCTGAAGAGTCTGACCATCACTCTGCCACTGGTTCTGGTGCATGGCCATCTCCGCCCAAAGTAGTTCACGTGAGTCACCCGTGGGGATGATAGTCGAAGTGAAGCACTCATGCATTCGGCACGAAAGATTGACAGGAAGTTTTGTATTATAATAAGTACTTTACGCTATATATGTTTATATATCTCATTGTTGAATAAAGCTTTTTCGCTATAACCACAGTTCGTAATTCTTTTCGTATTGTCGTGATGATTGCCTTAAATGAAAGATTTTGTGCAGCGCAACACACCATGCAAATTACAAAGCTATTTGTGCAGAAAATTAAAAAACATATATATTGTCATGCCTGTTGTTACCGTGGTGAGAACAAACAATGACGATTAACTGTTGGGTTTCAGTACGATTTTGAATCACACAGCTGTTAGCTGTTAGTGACTGTCATTATTTGTAGGATGCCAACTTAGACAAGAAAAAAGATTGACACCACATTTAGTGTAACAGAGTGTTATCAAATGGCACGGATCGACAGTTGCGTGTATCTAAGGAGTCTGGCTAGCAAAAATAAGGCAAATTTATCAACGCCACTGAAAACATGCCATGAATTAAGTTCTCCTCTTAATTTGGAAGCCGATTTTTCTACTTCAGCTTTTATAACTACAAGCTACACATTAAACCATGTTACCACTGCTTTTGTTAAGGAAAAGCCTTTAATATTGCGGAATATCGGGAAAAATCTACACGTTCTGTTCGTTTTCTGTACTCTTTCTGTGTATGCGCCAAATGCTTAGTTACGCATCCCTATCTTTCCTTATCTAAGGACGCCAACTTGTGCAGTGGCTAAGGATAGCTCCACTAAGGATACCGAATAAACAGCAGTGGCTAAGGATAGCTCCACTAAGGATACCGAATAAACAATGTGATAATTTCCTATTTACTGGGTACATGTTAGGTTTTGCTTTGATTTCAGGTAATAAAACTACAAACAACAAATACCAATCATTCACGTTATCGTCAAACTATACAATTAACTTATAATAAGAACTCGTATTGTAACATAATAACTAAGAAGCTTATGTACACACTTATTTGTTAGTCTGCCATAAACCACCTTAAATTTCGTCCAATCGAATATTAATAACAACGAAATTAGTCAAACTTAAATTATGTATTTGTAAAATAGCACTCAATTTAAAAAAAGGCACCTAATGTATTTTGTGTTGTAGCTGCTCCGAGCACATTGAAAGCTTATATTAAATATACCTGCCATGTATTTCTGTTGCGTGACAATTATATCTGTAGCGGAGAGGTAAACAATCGTATGTCCTTAAAGGGAAATTTTCAGTAATAAGCAAAAGAAGGAGAATGCCTAACGAAATTCAAAATTTAAGAAACCTCTTAACGACTGGAGTAACGTATTATGCTAGTATTTCAATTAGCACTACAAGCTCTTTTGATAATCAATTGTACTATTCAATAATAATATACCTGCACCTTAATTTTGGACATACGATTTTTTACCTCTGCTCGAAAACAGGTAATTATGAAAACAGAGCATTATAATGCAAACAAGTTTTATTTTGTGTCAAGAAACTCATTACCAAGCAAGAAATACTGAAGAAAATGTTTCTCTAAGAAAAAAACGCATTAAACAAATTATCACTTCAACAGAAAATTAAACACCTTCTTCTTCATTTGAACTCTCTTCTCTCTTGTTACAAATTGGAATGTTTTTGTAAAAATCGTGAAATTGCTCAGGAACCCATTGTAAACTTTTCATTAAAAAAATCATACTTTTTCTTTGTTATACCTTTTGCTTTGCTGCTCAGGCTAGGTAATTCTTCAGGCAGTGGTAACGTTTTAAATTGCTCATCGTCAAAATTTAGCTTGTAAAAGACAGTGTTAGGATGATTAGCTTGGACTTGAAAATAAACAACACGTGATATCAAAAAAATCTTCTTTTGGAGTATTTTTCTTCTTGTTAATAAAAGGAGATTCGGGTTGACTGTACAGGTGGTCGACATGTTTGAAATATAAAACATTTAGTTTTATGACGGTTGCACCTATTGACCTGATTAGTTGTTGCCAATCCCAAGGGGTGCATATTTCCATACTGGGTTGTTTTTTTAGAGACCTTTCAATTACCGCATGCACATGATCTGCCTCCATGTGTGTATGACCTCTTAGTAAAAATTTGTGTTCCACAGTTTTTAAATTTGGACAGATTTTCAGTAACCACGGATAACTTAGC
The DNA here is from genome assembly GCA_025024175.1 of Rhyzopertha dominica. Classification (NCBI taxonomy): domain Eukaryota; kingdom Metazoa; phylum Arthropoda; class Insecta; order Coleoptera; family Bostrichidae; genus Rhyzopertha; species Rhyzopertha dominica. The sequence goes on along the minus strand of QCXZ01000138.1, from coordinate 31,601,307 downwards.
ATCATAATAATGTTTCGATTCTGACTTTGGCAGTTATCTGACCATATTATTAGGTTTTCTACTGTAGTGCCAGCAATAACGCTTTCAGCCCATTGAATCAATGCAGACGCGATTTCGTTGCCTCCTCTCCCAGCCTCTGATTCATCCCATACCAAGCAATAAGACAATTTCTCTGTTGAATCGTAAATAGTTAAATTTAAGGTCCACAGTTTAAGAAAATAGAAGCTTTGGCTATTTGTGAGGTATGGGGTGGGGAGACATTTTTGCAAATCTAGCATTATAACTTTAGTATTTCCTTTCGAGTTCCTACTCTGTTCTTTGTCATTTTTCTTAATACTATATCTTCCATCTGCTTCTTTTAAATGTTTCTCATACTCTTCTTGGATAGTTGTCTTTTCGTTGTTAGAATTTTTAAGACTTAAAGTGAACTCGTCACACTTATCACAAGTATCAGCAGTAGGTTTCTTAAACGCTAAATTAAACTCTGTGTTAAAACATTTCTTATATTGTTCAATTAACTGCAAAAGTAGACACATTCTATAAAGATTTGAAATGACAAAGTAATTTGTGGGCACTTAAAACTCGTATTTAGTGAATGAACGGTATTCTGCATAAAWACCAATGCATGSTTTAATATGCTAAGTAACTGTTATAATTTATTCTGAAATAAAAGCTTATAATTAATGAAATCATCGAAAATGTAAACATAACCTCACTACTTACCTTCGCTATTATTTGTCATTTTCACCTGATCCACAATCAAGCACACTCTTTTACTGACAATTTTTCTCAAAGCACTCTCCATCTTTGCAAATGGGAAAACACCTAACAAACAAATTAAGTACTTCGCGCCACGTACGCATGGACTTACGACTTTTTACCGCTTCAATAACCTCAAAATAAAATAGATGCTCATGGAGATACGTTTCTTTACCTCAATGGTAAATGGAGATACTACACTTTTTGAACTAAAAATATCGGCAACCAGCAATACGCGACTTACGACCTTTTACCACAATAACAAACTTAAAGAATGTAGTTTTAAAATGATCCCAACTCCATACTGGCAAAAAGTGGAGTTACGACTGTTTACCTCTCAGCTGTGTATCACTCTAAATAAATAAAGACAAAAATTAAAAATCATATACTTGTAAGTTATCGCCGTCTACTGCTATCCATCCTTGTTCTGCAGGAGGCAATTTTTGTAGCATGACATATGACAAAGATCGTTATCCTTAAGTGAAGTTATCCCTAGCGGTGCAAAGTGCAGCAGTTTATAGTAGAAGAACAAAAGAAAAAGGAAATATTAGTTTTCCTAAAAATGATGATTTGGAAAAGTGTGGGTGCAAGCGTGCAGACCAGAGGATAAATGTAAAATGGTGGAATATGGTTATTCATTTGAAATAAAGTAGTTATGCATGAAATTTCAGCAAGCGTATCAAGCACTTTTCATCGGATTCGTTTTACACTAAAATGAAACAAACTGTGGAAATACACTCCGAGAACTTTCTCAACTCAACCTGAGAACTGATGCAATTCCGACAAAAAAAACTTTCAACTAACACTACATATAGTAATACAAGTATTTGCTCAACAAGAAGAACTATAATGGTTTTATGGTTTACCTAGTAAAATAAGAAAATCAAATTTCTACGCACCTTGAGCACTGCCTATATCATTTCAAGAAATTCTAGGAATTGCTCCTGAAAATAAAAAAAAAACAAGAAATGAAGTACCTGGTGGATGTTTTTTTGCAGTTCATGAAAAAACTGTATGCTATTGTATAAATACAACAAACACTTTTGTTTAGTGCATGCGGAGATTATGTGGAGTGCTCACTACTTATAGAATTATTTGTATCGTTTTCCATTTACTTCTGTTAAGTACCTAATATTTGTAATCTTGTTTTAAGTTTGTTATAACCTACAACTTTTACGGTTATACAAAAAATTCAAGTTTCGTTTTATCCGAAAGCTTGTTACAAACGGGTTCGTTATTTGCGAAAATGTGACACTGGTTTAATCATACTTTGGTTCGTACCATTATTGCTTCTCTATAAACAAAAGCTTGCTAAGCGCGGGGTCGTACATATACTGACATTACTGTACGTATGTAGAACTTAACGTTATTTTACAAAAGTGAGTAAACACAATCAGTATTTAGACCTTAAAACAGTGCGTATTTAGCATTCCCATTTTTACTATATCACATGTATACCTATGATCCATTACTGAATTTAACTACTGCAGATTTTTTGTCTGGGTTGGCGCCCGTTTACGATTACAACTGATATAAGACCAGCTGCATACAAACTTGGTTAATCCTCCGACTAAATAATGTGTTTACAACGTTAATTTTAGGAAAGGACTACTAGGGCTTGCACTAACAGTCAGTTTCTTAACTATGCAACTGTAATTTTTTCTAAGACACGCGATTTTTTCCCTCCATCTAACAGTAGTTACTTTTACTAAATATTATCTAAACCAAAGTAGCTAAATTCTTTATCGTAGGCAATCGTTAAATAAGCACGACTATTATTAAACCAAAGTGAAGTATCAATATAATTGGACTTTCATGGTTCTGGTATATTATGTTTATTGACTTGCAATACTTTTTGCGAGTACTCTTTGTAACTTATAATGTGTATATGTACGTAGTAGTATCAATATTCCTCTTTATGACAGTACTTAATAGTGTTGCTCTCTGATGGGTACCATAACATTCTGTAGAAATCGCGATATCTCTAAAATGGACTACGATCGTACGTCGGTCTCTCGAGGTTCGCTATTGGCGGACACTGTATATGCCGTAGAACGTGAACTTCATTATTCCCAAAAAAATAATTGTAATATAATAAATATAATGGAAGAGTCAATACTTTCTCTTGGCCAAACAAATTCAATCTTTAATGCAAAAAACACGATTTTTTGACCTTATCGCCGCGTTTCTCGATTACTCTTCCTGTATATAACATTCAGCTAGTAACTAAACGAAAGTATTCTTACTTATTATGTTTTTTCAATTTCAGTTTCCTCTGTCATTTTGAGCTTCAAGTCCAAAGCTTCCAGCTGTTTTCCAAAACTATCTATACCGAAATTGATATTGAAATCTTTAATGATGATTATAATATCTTTCTGTTTAATTATTATTCTTATTAGAGCTTCATCAATTTGCCGATAAATAGATTCTAACTCTGAATTATAATAGAATGATTTAGAGTCCATTCCTGATGAATGAAAATATAAATATAAGCAAAATGTAGCAAATGGTATATTGTACGTGTCTTATGAAAAAAATGAAATTAAATTAACATATTTAGTATCGCTTTTTCTTCAATGAAAAATATAAGGATCGGTTTCTTTGGCGTCGCGTCGCCAGGTGGCCTCGCAAAATTTGTTTTGTTCACATCAAAAGATCACGTCCCGTTTCTACACGGAAACATGAAAGACATTATTGACCGGCTTGTACATTTTGGTATGTAGGTTTTGTTTTCAATTCGATAAAAATTAATGGATGGAGTTGTTAAATAAAAGAAATATTGTTCCAAACCGCGCTAATTGTATACCGTGTTAACTAATTCTTTATTGCAGTTTTGCAGTGTCTTCAGTTATTATACTTAACAGTTTTCTTTGAAGTTCAAAATGGCTATTTACATAAATGATTTATTTTTTTCTATTATTTTCTGACCAATATAAGTTTCAGCTGTCATTACCCGCAGAGAACATCCACGATCGATATCATCTGGAGAACATGCTGTCATGGAAACGGGCGCGGCCTAGTCGCGTTCAGCTGAGATACCTGGTGTCGCACGCGACTATTATCTCAAAAAAATAAGCTATAAACAATGCGAAACGTCTTCATTTTTGCCCTCTTGGGCTTCGCTTGTTGTACTAGAAGTGATTCAAGATTCACGGAGAGAAATCCTATAGTTTTCAACATTGGTGGAGTGCTCAGTAATAACATAAGCGTGCAGCATTTCAGCGATACAATTAAGGTGCGTTAATAGCATTTACACATATTTTTCGTTTGATGACCTAAAATTGGGCATTCGCAGCATGTTAACTTCGACCACCAATACGTTCCCAAGGGTATTACATACTATGACACGGCCATCCTCATGGATAAAAACCCTATAAGAACTGCTTTGAATGTTTGCAACGATCTGATATCAAAACGGGTAAGTACGTATAAAATAGCTCAATGTCGTTTTTTATATATCGCGTGCCAATAAAGTAACGCATAAAATTCAACATATAGGTCATTTGCAAAAATTCGAAAAACGCTTAAAAAGAAGTAAATTAAAATTTAAAACGAGTTTTATTTTGAAATGATTGAAACAGAACAACCTGTTACTTTGACAATGATATGTGTCATCAGATGCTTTTCTAACAAAAACATTCTTTTTTTGCGTCATTCGACCCTTATTATCTAAGAAATACAATGTCATTTGGAAAAAATACAACAAAATGGGCACAATTGAAAAAGTGGTTATTATGTTATATGCATAAGATAACGATCAAAAAATTACATATAGAAGTAGACGAGCAAATGTTTAAAGTGTGATCGGTCAATTTACAATACAACACACCTAACTGATCCATATGACAGCTCAAGAAAATTGTTTGAGTAACGTGGGTTACACCTGTTGGTACTTTTTTCTTCCTGAAGTAATGAAGACAGTTCCAAAAATAACAAAAACGTCGATTAGTTAAGGTTATCATCTGTATATTCCAGTGATACCAAAAGAATTCAGAATCTATAAATACCTCTTCGTCTATTAATACCTATAGCGTTTTTGCTATTTTTAAGAATTGTTTGTGTTCAACAAATGCTTAGTTCTGTCCACGGTACTAGATAGAGAGGTATACGCACGACCGTATGGTAATTGGGTATTATCACTTTTTTTGAAAATTACGTAAAATGAATCTTGAAGTGCATATATATAGTACGCCATGTTAAAAAAACAAAAAAAAATATTTGTAGGTAGAAAATTTCAAGTCTGAAATTCGAATCTTAGGAGTCACCGCCAAAACGCTTCTATCCAAGGTTATTCAACTCGTGACGTCAAGTGTCATGTAAACATTACCGAGGAGCGTGCTGTTTAATGGTGTAGTATCATTCTTGTATTGGAAAAGCTTTTGTGTGGTGTTTATTGAAGGGACGGTGTATGAGGTCGCACCAAAAAGTGATTTGTGTAGTTTTACAAGCATTTATTATGTATGGAAAACAAAACAAGTGTTGTTTGTTTTGTACATGGATATAAAAGTACTTCAGTCAGTATAGCTAACAAAATTTTTGTAACCGTTCCTTGAGCCTATCAACGTATGAAAAAGTTGTTTAAGGCACCTAGACGTGATATGCCGAAATCGCGAAGTTTGTTTTTCTGTTGTGAAGATCATCTTAATTCTTACTGCAAGTTTTATTATTCTTTTTGGGGTTATAAGTGTTTACCATTCAGTTTCCATTTTGTTATAGCTTAAAGAGGATATGAAAATTTATATGCGTTCTAAGTTGATAGAGGGAAATGTTATAATAAAGAATAACGTTGTTCCCCATATATTCGACTATTAGCCAGACCCGGAACGAGCCGCAAGAGCCCCGAAAATAAATAGCAATTTATATTTATTCTGACCTCCAAAATAAATGTCAAGTTTGGGGTACATTATTGATTCTTACATTTTTATCTTTACAAATAGTATGTTTCCAACAACCCACTGTGATCAAATTATCAATGCTACGTTAATTTGATAAAAAGTTCACTTATGCTGTTGCTTTTATGTTCCGCATCTCCGCTGCGTTGAACCGCTCGTCGCTTTACACAAATTCCATAACAATGAACATGCCTTCAGAAGTCATAACTCATAAGTATTTCACTTTTTCTCGGCGTATTTGAATTCGCTTGCCACAAAATGAACGCAAACAACAAACTGATAAATTGACGGGCTGAGCCTGACGCGTGACGCGCTGACCCCAGATGTAAACAAGCGGCCATTTACAAGACATGTTCGCGTTTTGGCGGTCCCTTTAAATATTCACATTTTGAATATTAAAAAGACACCTTACGATCCATTTTTTCGAATTTATAAGCTGTCACAGCTGTTTTGTGGATTAGATGCTACCTATTAATATGCAATTTAATAAAATATAAATACATGGCAAATACCCAATTGTACTATGATGGGCTGACAGATGATTTTAGCCTGCCGCAATGATAAAATTCACAAATTAAGTGGTAGTAAGGTTAGCTGCACTACACAAAAAAAGGCTGCAGAGGTTACAACAAGCCTAAAATACCAATAGTTATTGTTATTTTGTTTTTTGAAATAACAAAAATGGGAAAGTATTGGGTGGTGCCGAACTGTAACAGTAATTCTTCCGATACAGCTTTATATGCAAAATAATTTTAAATCGTCGAAATGCTCCACATGTAGGGATCATCTTTATCGAACCAATGTTTCTGATACAGCTGGTCCTTCATCTACACTTACTATTTTAAAATCCAGAAGACGGCTAAATCATCCAAATCAGATCATTTCACAGTTTAAAAAAAATAAAAAATATTTTAACCAAACAATTCACAGTGTTGTTTTTGACAATGTAGTGGATAAATTGTTTGTATCAAACACATATTCTATTTCGTTTCCTTGAAGCAGAAATACTTTAAAAATTAAAAATCAAATATTATTATAAGCACAATGACAGAGATACTGATAAATCAAGTGCAAGAAAGAAGAAGGAATCTAAGTTACAGTTTTTTTTAAATTTAGACCTCCTTATATGTGTATTTTTAACAAACGTTGACTGCAGAAGCACCACTTTTTATTTCCTAACACACTTATTTGATATACTTCTGAAGTTTAGTGTGAAATAAGTATTACCCTCATAATATAAGAAATATATAGAGTAGTCGTATTCCTGTACTTAATTTTACATCCAAATCCCAAATCCAACGGATGGGAAGTATTGTATCGCGAAAGAAATTTTAAATTTTTTTATTTGCTCAAGTGCTTTAAAATGCTCGAAAACGTCCAAAAACAAAATTTGAGCAAAAATTTTATGTTTGTATGTCTGTTTGTGTATGGACGCGATAACTTTCGAAAGACAACATATGAACTTGAAATTTGGCATACATATAAATCTCAACTACCCAAAGCAACATGTTGTTTTTGGGGTGAGTAGGGTATAGGGCGTTCCCTAAAATAGTGGGGTAACTACCCTTTTTGCAAACCTTTATATTTTACCCTTTAGTATGTGATTATTAGCCCCTATAAATTTTCGGTGCAGCAAACTGAAGAAAGGAAGGAAAAATCGGTCATTTAAAAAAACCTGTTTTCCCGAATATCTCAGAAAATACTTAATATATTCAAATATGGAAATACCATCCGATAGGAAATAAAATTTGTCACAAAAAGTGTAAAAAATGTTTCCAAAATTTTGACATTTTCGAAATACTTCCAAAAAATGAATTTTGGCTCCTGTCCACACAACTTTTTTGAATTTTGCTATTATATAGAAAATTAAATTTCTGATCGAAAAGCACTCTTGCAAATGTTTTATTTAGTTAATAATTTTCGAGTTATTTAGAAAAAACACATTTTACAAATTTATGGATTTTTGCTAATATGGAAGTATTGATTCAATTTGCAGCGGATTTTCATTATCTGACGCAAATCTGTTCTAAAATTGTTGCACAAGTAACAACAGAATCTTATCATTTCCACACTTTTTGAAAGATAACTGAACCATCGCTATTCGCTTAGGTAATTTTGGGAATCAAATTGATATTATCAACATAGCGTGCGCTGTAAAATAGCCTTATGCAAAGCGAGCGACTCCCACTATGCTCTATCTCTCTCTAGCGTGACTGGCTACGGAATCTGCCCGCTCCACACGGCATCGTGCGTATACGTCTCTAATCTAGTACCGTGGTTCTGTCTGAAGTACTGCTAAAGTTAACAGAAGCCGACTTAGTAAAACTATAATGCAATCAAAAACCGATTTTGTAAAAATGATACATCGACAGTGACATTTCTCAAACATAGAACGAATGAAAGTAGGTTATGTCGAAAGACTCCGGAGTCATTTAAAAAGTAGAGCATGAGTAGACCGTCCACACACACTGCAAGAATTATAAGCGCATATTCGAACTGAAATGCAATTACTACCTCCAGACGTTGGTGAACGCAGTGTCCAAACTGTCTATGTGCAACTTAGGCAACTTCAAGTTGTAAATGGACTGTAATTTGAACATTGGGAAGTATAAAATGTTTTTTGCTAGTACTAGATCTTGTTAATTGATTAAATGTGGAGATTAAAACTAACTTGTTAACCTATTTTGTTTTATTTGTGAACTTCATATTATCCATATGTTGAATAACCATTTACCCAATTGTGCCTCGAGTTGTGCCCATTTTGAATGTTTTTTATGGTTAAATTGCTTAGACAATAAGGGCTTTAATTACACAAAAAGTGCATAGGTATAGCCTTATAAAAAAACATTTGATGGCGTCATATCTTCGTCATAATAATATACTGCTCTTTTTCAATCATCTCAAAATAAATCTCTTTTTTAAATCATAAGAAACTTACATTTACGTTAGCAATTTTAATATGTAATCTTTCCGAAATGTTTCATTCCTCCTGTCTTCGGAAGTTTGGCACATGCCCTAGTAGGTTTTCGTAGTCTACGATAGGATTGTCTTGTATTAGTTTCAAACAGTTTATTTACTACTTATTTCCTGAGAATACACTAAAACTCTTTAAGTGTCGATTACACAAAGCGTGGTTAACTAGACCTCGGCCGTTCCCATAGAGATGTCAATGAAGCACCCGTAAAAGAAATGTTTTCATGACGATTGCTTGTCAATCGTGGGTTACTTACTGCTTAATCACGCTTTGTCAAATGGTCCTCGGTTTATTTGTTTTAATATTTGCTATAACATCTTCTTTTGTCTTAATTTTGTATATTTCAGGCAGGTTCTACTCTAATCTTTCAAATTTTTCTTTATACCCTTTCCTAGCATTTTGGTTGGTTACTATAATCTAATACAATAAACTCTTAGCTTAAATTTTTCGTAAATTCCCTTCCAAGACCCACTAAGATTTAAACATGAAAAGTCGATTAAAAATTTGATTAATTTTGTAGTTTTGTAGTTCCACATTGCGTTATTGTAACATTAGTATTATACCTACTCTGCATTAATAAATAGAAACAAGTATTGCAACTTTCTTACTTTAAATTATAGGTAGCTAAACATTTATTGCCTATTTTTCACGTTTTCTAATAAGTTCTGACGCTCTGCTTCTCGGTTAGATTCATACACCTATTAGATAATTATCAGAGCTGAATAAAGAATAATGGCCACTATAAGTAGTTAAATACAATGTGTCACAAATTAAATCGAATGCGGCTGTCATTAACTTAAGAAGAAAGATTTTAAACGTACTTTCAGTTAACAGTACTCAGCACAGTATATGGGCTATAGCAAAGATTGTTGGAAACAAGCAATTTCGATGATTCGGTTTCGATAACCTTGCCAGCTTTTTTGCTGTAAAATATGACTAATTCGATCTCCTAATATTTGCCACAAGACAAAATTACAAAATTATGCGAATTTTAGCTGAGAGATAAGTATTCTACATATTCTGCATGTTTTAATGGCATAATTTTAGGTGTACGCTGTCATAGTGTCCCATCCTCTCACTGGCGATCTGTCTCCTGCTGCAGTGTCATATACTAGTGGATTTTATCACATACCAGTAATAGGGATCTCATCAAGGGACTCCGCATTTTCAGATAAGGTAAAAATATCTTTTAGATATATGTATACTCCTTGCTTCTACCGACCGCTAGTAATTACACTCAGGTTAAAAAGTCCATTAAACAAGTTGCGGTGATGAAAATAATGAAATAAATATCTTGTGAAGATAAACAACTACTATCTAAATTCCTACGGGTAAAATCAATATCAGCATCAAAATTTTAAAACATATATCAATATATTCTAAGATTTCTTATAAGTATATACTTGCTATTAATAGTAATTAAAACTTTCGCTTAAATTTGTTGGCTATTTGTAGAAACCCTAAAGAGTCTGGATCAAAAGTGAAAGCTTCGAGCTGCAAGCACTTAGTACCTTTTAAGTGTAACTCTGTTCTACGCCGATTTCTGATCAAGTTTTAATCAGATTTCTATCTATTACAGAATATTCATGTGTCGTTTCTTAGAACGGTTCCACCTTACTCTCATCAGGCGGATGTTTGGGTAGAAGTGCTGAAGCATTTTAAGTACAAGAAAGTTATATTTATCCACAGTTCAGATACTGATGGCAGGGCACTACTGGGTCGCTTCCAAACAACTTCTCAAAGTCTTGAAGACGACGTGGAAATTAAAGTGCAGGTACGTATTTAGCAATAATTGCTCTCACCGGTATCCTAGTAACTACATGCATTGAATTTGTAGCCCATTCCCAATTTAGTACATTATATGTTTAACCTAATTCCTTCTTCGTACATACTGATTAAGTGCGTGTATCATCCTGTTGCCGTTAAAAAGGACAATTCCGCTTCTTGAAGAAATTATCTTTTGTAAAGGTTTAATGACTAAAATACATTTAAATCAATAACGTAACAATGAAAAACGAATTTTTATGCTCATTTTCACTGGTAAACTAATTTAGACCTCTGGTTAACTGTATAACCCAGAGTTCTCTAATATCTGCTGCTAATTTGTTGTGTACTTGTCGATAATATTTTTTATATCATAATAATAAAAATTTCATTTACTCTCAAGTACATTTTTCTGAAATACATGCACATAGCCCAACAAGACTTCATACTTATAAATTTTGCATATGCTGTCATTACCCAATTGAGCCTACGTAAAGGAGTGCCATTCTTAAAAATATATTTCAATTAGATTTTTCAAGAAGAAACAGATTGAAGTGAATGAAGAACGAACTAGTACAACAGTATTTCATTTTAATTACTTGAGAGATTAGCGTGAGCCATTGTTGTAATTGCATCTGTAACAGAAGATGGTTTTGAGAAAGTTACACTAATATAGTGACTGTATCAATACAATTTTTTGTGTTTTTAGGTTGAAACAGTTAATGAATTTGAACCAGGACTAGACAATTTTACTGAGCAGCTGTTGGAGATGAAAGGTGCTCAGGCTAGAGTGTATCTGATGTATGCAAGGTAAAATAATTAATTTTGGACATTTTAAGGAGGAAATTTATAGGCACCATTAAATGTTTTTAGTAAGACTGATGCGCATGTGATATTCAGAGATGCAACGAATCTCAACATGACCGGAGCAGAGTATGTTTGGATAGTTACAGAACAAGCTTTAGATGCTGATAATGTACCTGAAGGCGTACTAGGCCTAGAGCTTGTGAATGCGACCAATGAGAAGGCGCATATCAGGGATAGTATGTAAGTTTTCGTGTACATACAATAAATTTTAAGAACAATGTGGATACTGAGAAGAAATTCTATAAACTTAATTATATCACAGTTGTACGTGCTAAGCCATTTAAGAAGAACGCATGGCAGTTGAGGCTGCGGCATTTAGTTTTGCGAAATATCAAATGGAAGTTTGGAGTAGAAGCAAGTGTTTTATTTTCTTTTGTACGCGATATTCATGCACGATTGCTCAAATAGGGCTGTGTAGAATTTTTTAAGTAATGATAGAAAATATGCCTACATAACCATCGCTGCGCACAAAACCCCAAAATATAGAGTAAGCTTTAAATAAATCAAGTACAAAGTTTGTTCTAAAAAGAAAGAGGCTAGAAAACATTACCCTGCGATGAGGCTAGTTTGGTTGTCCACACCACTAGTGGCGTAGCAAWCKCCCCCCCCCCCCCCCAGGCGCTAATTATTTTTGTTGTGTCACTTGTTGTGACTTTAGACACTTACGGTTCGGTTCTCACATGTTTGGAATATCTACCGAGGCATGGGGAAGAACAACTGACTGTATGAGTTGCTAAAATAAACCTCTGTCGATGAATAAAACCCATATAAGTATCTAAAAGGGGTTGTTATTTAATACGGATAACAATACAATTTTGATAATGGAATAACAGCTTTTTTACATTTAACAGTACAAATTTGTTGCAAACCATTGGTTTATTGTATAATAAACATTTTAGGAAATTAAACATTAATATTTAAGTCATTTTTCTTGTGTTTGGAGCTTTGCCCCCACAAGTTAATTTTCTGGCTACGCCACTGTACATCACGCACTAGCCCACGGAATTGTTTGAAATCACATTGAAATATAATTCCGTGCACTAGCCTCATCGCATGGTTTCGTTTTCTAGCCTCTCTCTCTCTCTCTCTCTCTCTCTCTCTTTAGAACGAACTTTGTGCTTGATTTATTTAAGTTACTCTAAATTTTGGGGTTTTGTGTGCAGCGATGGGTATATAGGCATAATTTGTACCGTAATAAGTCGTTAAAGTAACTAACGGTTGCAAATTTTATCTACATGTAAGGTAGCCTGTTTTGTGTATCGTTATTAAAACACCTGTATTAACTATTTCTTCTAAATGTTACACAATCATATAATTTTCAGATATGTCCTTGCTTCTGCTCTGAGAGATCTCAATCAAAGCAATACCATAACGGAAGCTCCTAAAGACTGCGATAATTCCGGCATGGTATGGGAAACCGGAAAAGATCTTTTCAATTTCATAAAAAAGCAAGTGCTCCTTAATGGTGAGACCGGCAAAGTAGCATTCGATGACCAGGGAGATAGAATCAATGCGGAATATAATATAGTGAACATTCAAGGAACTAACAAGGCTGTTGTAGGAAAGTACTTCTTTCATAGGGTAAAGTATAATTTCTACTACTAACTGTTGCTATTTTATTATCTCGTAGATGCCTTTCTTTTCTCTATTGTTTTTTCCGCACTATCAATCACATACTTTTATGTAAAACCTGTATAATTTGTAAAACCTTTTGCAGTATATGTAAATTCACTTTATAGGAAAACAATAAGATGCATTTAGCGGTAGATGAGAAAAATATAGTGTGGCCTGGAAGCTTGCGAAGAAAACCAGAAGGATTCATAATACCTACTCACTTGAAAGTACTGACCATTGAAGAAAAGCCATTTGTATATGCCAGAAAACTGACGCAACCCAATGAAAACTGTGGAACAGATGAAATCATGTGTCCACATTTTAATGCATCTGATGATAGTAAGTCTACATCATCTCGAGGCCTTTTGTATATTGTTACTTGTTCCATATCATTAATCATAAGTAATTTCTTTTAAAAATAGAGGCTACACAAACAGCAAATAATGGATAATAAGAATCAGGTCTTATCATGGACATTCTTTACTCTTTTATTCGCCAAATACATAGAAGAATATTGATAATACTCTACACTAATTCCATAATCAAAAAACTGATGATATTTGCACCATGTTGTATTCTTATAATTAACCTGTGTATTTGTATTAACTATGTTAGAGTGATTGCTATTTTCGATTTCGTGTCCATATTAGCTAAAACCAACCCAACTAACATGAACATTTGGTATACGATAAAATATTGCTAATTGCTACGGGGTGACAATTTACACACGCATCCGTTGTTGTCGATTATTGTTTAATCGATGACCTACATGTATATCTTAATTAAGGCAAACATAACATTTGTTGTTTTAATAATATTTCGCTTCCTTGCAAATTTGTTTGGTTTGCTTGTTTCTTTGATAGTTTAAGTATCAAGTTTAGACTTTGACAAAAATGACGTGTAATCACAGTGTAATCGAAGTGACGGTTTCAGATAGACTATAATTAAATGTGCTTACTCAGTGGCGTAGCCAAGGGGGGGTAGAGGGGCATTTGCCCCTCCCCCATGAAATAAATTGTTTTGATACGAGGCATGTTTTTCAGTAAGTACCGTTTTGGAATTAAAAAAAGACGTACAAAGATATCGCAATAATTTTATCTTACATGAAAGCATGTACCATAATCTACCTTTCTACATAATTTCCGTGAATATTAAGGCACTTGTCATAACGTGGCACCCTTCTCATAAAATTCTGCCGCCTGACTACAACTACTGTATCACAAATGTTTAGACTTCGTTATCGTCTTGAAGACGCTGACCACCCAGGTGTGCAGGAACAAATGGTAGTCGCTGGGCGCCAGATCATGGCTGTATGGAGGATGATCTAGAGTTTCCCATTTAAAAGATTTGATGAGATCTTTGGTCCGATTAGTCACATGTGGACGGGCATTGTCATGCAGCAAAACGATACCCTTACTCAACTTGCCACGTCTTTTGTTCTGGATTGCACGACGCAGATTGTTCAATGTCTTACAATAAGACGCTGCATTGATTGTCTCATTACGAGGCAGAAACTCCACTAGCAATACTCCTTTTCTGTCCCAAAAACCTGTGCACATGATTTTCCGGGCAGAAATTGTTTGCTTACACTTCACTTTTTTGGGTGATGATGAATGTCGCCACTCCATGGATTGTTGTTTCGATTCTGGTGTGACGTAGGCCACCCATGTTTCGTCACCAGTAACAATTTGGTCTAAAAAATCTTCACCTTCATTGTGGTACCGCTCAAGGAAAGTCAATGCACTGCCTAAACGTTGGGTTTTGTGCAAATCCGTCAACATTTTCGGAACCCAACGTGAACACAATTTCCGGTAATTCAAGTTCTCGGTCACAATGCGATACAAAACACTACAAGAATATTGAGGAAAGCAGTCGCACAATGATGAAATTGTAAAGCGTCTGTTTTCTCTCACCTTTTCGTTCACTTTCTGCACCAAATCTTCATTAACGATCAAAGGACGCCCACTCCGTTCTTCCTCAGGCACATTTGTGCGGCCTTCTTTAAATGCTCTCACCCATTTCCTTACCATTCCATCACTCATAATGTTTTGTCCGTAAACTTCACAGATCTCACGATGAATATCGATCGGTTTTACGCCTTTAGCACTAAGAAATCGTATAACAGCCCGTACTTCACAATCGGCGGGACTCACGATTGTAGGAGGCATCTTAAACACTCAGTAAACAACGTATGCAATGAAGAATCAAACTGTAATGGCGTCAGTGCGTAGACAAGAGATTTAGGTAACCAGCGCGCATGCGCGGAACGCCGACCGTAGCGTTGCGGCGGCGGAATCGCAAAACGGTACTTACTTAAAAAACATGCCTCGTAATAGGATAGCACCTTTTTTACATTTAACAGTACAAATTTGTTGCAAACTATTGGTTTGTTGTACAATAAACATTTTAGCAAATTAAACATTAAAATTGAAGTCACCCCTCTTCTGGTTTTTTTGTTTGTACTTAACATTTTTCTTGTGTATGGAGCTTTGCCCCCCCCCAAGTTAATTTTCTGGCTACGCCACTGTGCTCACTACTTATGTTAAAGCTATGTTAAAAAACAATGTTTGGTAAAATTTGTACTAATAGTCCAACTACATTAAACAGGGTTATTTATTTTTATGTGGGAAAAAATCCGAAAGTTAATAAATAATAGATGGTGCTCGACAAATAAAAGAAAGTTACAACACGCGTTTGATTGAATTAAACCAAGTTTTATTTTGAAAATCTATGAGAAGTAATCTTTGAATATAAAACTGACAGAAAGGAGTTTTATGCTACTGTATCTACATATTAACTGTGGCGTAAACGGTCATGTTGAACCTCCAAACATGACTCATTATTTTGGTCGTTTGTAGCATCGCAGCTACTGTTGTTATCAGCTTGGAAGTTTAATAGATTTACGCAGTTTTATTTTTCTTTGAACATTAATCAATGGGAGTACTTATTTTTTATTTAGAAATAATTTGGTAAATGGTGAAGCACCGGCACAACAGATAAAAATATTGTTAATTGTACGTCTTGTGGTTGTTCCCTAGTTCTCTGACACCAATATATAAAAATTCAGAAGTAACATTTCATAGTTAAGTGTTTCAGTGCTAAAATTTGCTTTGTATAAATGAAATTTTAAGGTTTTGTTGTTGTTTGGGTTATTGGCTTTTGTCAGGATATGACAATTAGCCAGCACATTATTTATGTATCAGAGAGCAAGGATGATGGATTTAGGGGAGATATCAGAGGTAAGGATAGTTAGAAAAGGAGAACAGGATAAACAAAAGGGATAAGCACTAGATGACAGCTTTCACACTTGGTATAACCTAAAATGATGCTATATAATGTAGAGCCCAATTGGTGGGAAGTGTATATCTGTAAATAAAGAGAAATTACTTAGAGATTGATTTTGTTGATTGTTAAAAATTGACATATCAATGTTATTACTTTAGAAGAAAGAGATTGTAACACAACTTTGATGTTAAGAGGTAATGAAAATCCCATTGAACAAAACATGCTATAGAGATCCAGGCCAGGTACTGAACGAATGGGACATTGAAAAAAGATATGATTCAAATCTTCATATTGTCCGCATTCACATAAAGGGGATTCCGACACTCTAATTTTGTACAGATGAGCTTTCATGAGACAGTGGTTAGTTCTCATCCTTATAATTGTGGTAATATGCCTACGATTAATGTAGGGGAACTTCTTAAACCATGGTATATGTGGAAAAGTATTTTGTATTTCACCATACCATTTACCAGTGTGACTTACTGATTCTTTCCATTGTGCATTGTGTTCATGAAGAAGTTGTGATTTTAATTTAGGTAAAATGTCAAACTTATATATAAAGGTTTGCTGAGGCTGTGGCATCTTTCTTCCCAGATTAGCTAATTTATCTGCCAGCTCATTGCCAGGAATATTTGTATGGCTCGGAATCCAAGCAAACTTAAACTGATAACCTTTATCACTATACTGATGTATCAAATGTCTAATGGCAAGGGTAACATGATCATTTTTGGTATTGATTGTCGATTGCGATATTTTTTCCAATGCACTAGCCGAATCAGATAAGACCAAGTTATTTTTCATTTTATGTTCTATACATAGTCTTAAAGCTCTATGGATGGCAAGAATTTCTGCACTGCAAATATTTATCATCTGCGGTAATCGGTTGGTAAGATTTATATTATGAGCCTCTACATGTACTCCGTAGCCGACAGAATAATTCTCTTTCGAGGCATCAGTGAACACCAAGTTGTAATCTTCCCTATATTTTTCTGTGGCTATCGAAAATTGCAACTGATTATCCATACCTTTTTTTAACTTTAGATTAACCTGTTGAAGTGGTGAAACTTGTTCAAAATAATTATGGAGGAAACAAGGCAGGACATCATCACGATATATAAGATCTATATATGGACAGATTTTCATTAAAGCCTGACATACATAAGATATTTCTCTATGTTGCCAATATCCTGATCCATTTCTGTACAACATACAGATTGAAGATAATATTTTAAGTAAAGGGTGTTTTTTAAATCCAATTATTTTGGTGACAAATTTAACAGCTAGCCATTGACGTCGATTTTCTAGGGATGTTTCAGCACATTCTGCTAACAATGCATTACGGGGAGTGGACTTCATGCATCCAGTGATTATTCTGAGGGCCTTAAACTGAATAACATCCAACTTATTCCTTAACCCTTGGTTATTTGATTTGATAAGAATGGATCCATAGTCAAGGTGGCTTTTCACTAGACCATTATAGGCCATGTGCACKGTGACTGGATCCATACCCCACCAAGTACCACAAAAAGCTCTAAGTATATTGATGCCTTTAAGTGCCTTACTAGCAATATTATTTACATGCGTATTCCATTTAAGATTGTATGAAAAGGTGACTCCAAGATATGTTATTTCATCTTTATATAGAATTATGTTATCATTAATTTTAATATCTGGAGGTTTATAACTCCGTTTTCCTTTAGTAAACCATATGGCATCACACTTATTATAGGACAGTTTGAAGTTATGATCTGATAGCCAATCAGAAACTATCCGCATACCAACATTAATGCTTTCACTCATCAAAAAAGGATTTTTGCCACGAATTAGAAGGACCAAATCATCAGCATATGACAAACATATTATATTTTTTGGCAAGATTTTATACAAAGACGATATATAAATATTAAATAACAATGGGCTTAAGGTTATGAAATATTATGAAGCAACAAAATCGCGTGGCATGCATAGGCGTATCAAATGGAGGTAATTATTTATAATACCGTTTCTATAGATATTTTCTTGAAATTTTACACACCCCTAGAGAATAACCTCTTGAACATGAACCTGACATCCATTTTTGCAATCGCGTCAAGTTTTTTAAATATTCATGTCTATATGCGGAACCGCTTTTACTACGCGCAATATTCATCTGTATGATATGCGGTGTCGCATGTTCCTTAATGCAATAATATCCGGCCACCCTATGCGAGTGTTTTCAAGCTAAATTTAGGCGTCCTTGCCGAGCGATTTTTACTTATTTTGGCTATTTTTTAGGGTTACCATTTGTTCGGCAAAAGGACATGTCATCCTTTTACTATGCAGCGTACTCTGTCCAGCCGTGTTGGAATCTGTCCGGCTCTTTGCAATTTTTTTAATGTATTTTCTAGCACATCCAATATTTGAAAAGCGGTTGCTATCATCTAATTAACTCAAGCCTCATCTTGCGCTCGAACTTTTCATCAGTCAATAGTTAAAACATTGCCACTGGATAGCGCAGCACTGAGAAACCATTGCGGCGGCCGATCACCTATCCGATTTTACATGGCGACTGTCTTTGTTTTATCATTGTTTGCGTTTCCTAATCACATAAGAACTCTATCTCCAATAGAGCCTACCAAATGTACTAAAATCACTGCGAGTAGGGTGCAGACATATTGGTGTGCAAATAACTAGCAGGTTGGCAACGCTTGTAGCTTGCACGTAGTTTGCACTTTTCATGATTTGCATTACACTAGGAATACCACTTACTTAAGTGGAGTTATTCGTAATTTGCACGTTGTTGGTTTTGAGGTTAATTGTATTCAGTGTGTTTTTCTTGTGTGGATACCCAATATCAAGTTACATTCATTATGTCGCACTGTTTTGTGGAAGGTTACAAAAACAGCGACAGAAGAAAAGACAATGGGATTTCATCGGTAATATTTTTTCAATGCAGTTACATTGTATATAAGTATGTAATAATTTTTTAATGTTAAACTAAGTAGATTCTTTAACGATTTTTGCAAGTTACTATTTCTTCCAAGTCAAGTTCAAATGTAACTCTAACTAGTTCAAATTTCCCGCTTTTATTCAAAATCTTTAATTTCAATATTCTTTAGAATCAACCAATCAGCATTGCGCACACTTTTAAGATGGCAGCCTTCATTCAGCAGCTATTTCTTGAGCATGTTATCAGAGATCCAGTTAGTTCTTATGTGATCCGTGTTTGCGTTAAACTACATAAAAACATAAAAAATGGTGTCCTCTACGCCTGAAAATGTCAGTCCTTAATATTTGTAAAAAATGGTAACACTACGTTTTTTGCGCTTGCGCAAATTGATATTATAATAGTAAGTGACATTCTTTATTAATTTAAGGTACTACAGTAAATGTATTTTATACATCATTTATTGTCTCAAACATATTGCCCTACGCCAATGCCAAAGCGGAAACAATAGTCAGCCATATGCAGCCTCCTTCTGGTCCCACCAATCTAATCATATGCTCCTTCCTGTCAGTTTTACATATATTCAAAGGTAGTGTTAGTCTGTTAATGTTTACTTGCACATAGTCCTGGAAATTTCTAACTACAGTTTTCACTGTTTTTTAGTGACTGCAAATTACTGTTGCAAAGGATACTGCATGGACTTGCTTAAAGAGCTATCTAGAAAAATAAAGTTTACATATAGCTTGGCATTATCACCCGATGGACTATTTGGAAGCTATGAAATAAAGAATACTTCAGGTAAGTCAATTAAAAACTGTATTCGTTGCTATACAATTGTTGGAATAACTTTATGCGTTCTTCAAATCATATTTAGCACTCTATGGTTCACAAGTATGTCGATGTGAGGCGCTAGACTCGGGATGTGTAGCGCCGTCTTTTTGCCGTGCAGGTACAGTTGCGCACCCAAGTATTTAGAAAATGTATGTCTGTCTGTTGCGGAACTTAAACTTTTTATAAATTACAAGAATATTATAGAAAAATAAAGCTTCATAATTACCTTACTTGACAACGCTTCACAAAAATCCAAATGCTCATAGCAAGCGTCGTAAATTAATCTTAGGCGATGTATATCGAAAAAACAGTGTACAAACTTGTTTAAAAACAGGGCATACTTACACATAAAAAATTATTGTTAGTTTACCCATATATTCAAGTGTTTGAGTAAATCGTACTACAGCTTAGTTAAAAATTTAGGTGACCATTACAGACATTTTTAGCGCATTTTCCACACCATTATAAAGAAAATGCACGCAATTTGTCACTCCGTTGTCTGTCACACTCGGTCTCGGGCTCGTTGGATATGTATCTTCTGTATCTATATACATGAAATTAAATAAATACATAGGCATAGGCTATACAAGGATAATGCGCTAAAGTCCCTTTCCCGGGTAAGCCTTTCATACTTATTTATATTGTTACGAGTACTGGTTCGAAAAATATGTATTTTCTAATTTAACATTCTTTATTCCTTTATTTGTACACTATTAGTTCAACATACTTCTATTACAATACTGATAATTCAACCAACCAATGTTTGAAGCGCTACAGTCATTTTAACATGCTGTAGAATTCTTGAGTCGCTTTGTTCGCTTGTTTCACCGCTTTTCAAATTAGACAATTTTCGCACGCTATTCACCGCTCCCATATGAGGCTGCGAACTTCACGATTGGCCTAGAGCCTTCGATCACTTTCGAGAACCTTCGACCGATCGATAAGAGAACTTAGTCAGTCATCCTTCAGTGCCGTCAGTCTGGTTATATAATTTGGTACGATTAAATTTATATTAGGAAGGAAAAACGTATCAACAAATTAATATCTTATTTAATGGAAAAAACTTATGTTTACTGTTGAATGCTTAATAAAATAAAAGTCACTCAGAGCAGTTAATGACGCCAAGACTTATTCAACGAAATGTTAATTAGTATAACTTTGTGTAAGTTAAAAATATTTTTCCAAATATTTTTGTGCCTGTACGCTTTACTGAAAATTTTACACTCTCTTATTTTGACTTCAACTGTTATTATTTTCATTGATTTCATTGTTTTTAAAACAAACAAATTTGATGTTGATTTTAGTATGTTATTGAAAAAAAATTGTTTATATGCACAACTGCATGTACAGTTGTCTTTTCGCTTATTCCTAGTTTTTGTCATTTCGAAAGCTTATTTAGCTGTAATATAAACAAATGCCACGTGTTTGTGATTGAAGCGACCTATCGATTAATATAGTCTGCTTGCTTTTAATAAAAATTCTTAGTTTTTCCAATGACAGTCTCCAGACTATTATTTACGGTTTTTTGTTTGCAGTAAGTACTAAAAAGGAATGGACTGGCTTAATAGGCGAGTTGGTAGCTGAGCGAGCCGATATGATAGTAGCGCCTTTGACTATCAACCCCGAGAGAGCTGAGTTTATCGAGTTTAGTAAGCCTTTCAAGTATCAGGGAATTACCATCTTGGAAAAAAAGGTTTATAATCGACAGATGAATTCCACACAAGCAATTTAGTATTACATTTTTAGCCATCCCGTTCGTCAACGTTGGTATCGTTCTTGCAACCCTTCAGTAACACACTGTGGATATTGGTGATGGTTTCTGTACATGTCGTCGCTCTAGTTTTGTACCTCCTAGATCGATTCTCTCCGTTCGGCAGGTATAAGCTATCCAATACAGATGGAACTGAAGAAGATGCCCTCAATTTATCGAGCGCAATATGGTTTGCATGGGGCGTGTTGCTAAATAGTGGCATTGGAGAAGGTGTGTCATACACCCGCATCATTTGTTAAAATGTATATTTTGTACTGTCCCGCAAAGAAAAGCTGATCCCAAGTTTTATTTTTACTAAGACAGCGCTCTAGATATCTCCAAACTAACATCTATACATGATCATTTCTCTCTTAGCGGAGCAGTATTGAAACCATCTTGCACCACCATTAATAATAGAAAAATTAATCATTGAAAAGTAGTAGCGGAAGTAGTTGTAAATACTTTGTATACAGGGTTTCTATAAATGATTTATGCATCCAAGGCGCTTATCGTAATTGTCAATTAAATCAGTTTGCCGCCTCTCAGGAAGGTGACCACAACAATTGCTTGCTTTGACGCATCTTGTCATCTGTCGATTGTTTAATTATTTGAAATATTTTAATAAGAAAAACGAGTGGGAGTTTGTATTTTCAACATATTTTGTAGTGTTTTTTGCAAATAATCAACTTTCAGGTTGTAGAAGGCTCACATTTCGGAACTGTGGTTTGACACGATTTCGTATAACTTTTAGGTTATGTATCGTATTTGTGAGGTTGTGGCTATAGCAAGCCTGTTAAATAACTGTAATATAATAGAGTGAAAGATGTTTTTACCCTGCCGCAATGGTAAAATTCACAAACTAAGTGCTATTAATGTTAGCTGCACTACACAAAGCTTTCACAGTGCAAGGGTGTAGACTGTAGAGGTTACCACAAGCCTACTATACCAATAATTATTGTTATTTCTTACCTTTGAAAGAAAAATAAAACCTTAAATTGTTGGAAAATATAAAGTCATCAATTTTGTGGCTGTAACTTGATCTGCAACTTTTAGTACTATCGCGCTCATTGATGTTCAGTGATCGCCGTGCATATTGTAGGTTGGCAGCAGTTATAAAAAGGCGGCACAAAGAATTCAGAAATCAACGCCGCCCACGATGCATGAATCATTTATAGAAACGCTGTATAATATTTCCGGCCTATTCGACCTTGTATTAATTCAGTTAAAGAATACTCTTTTTCCGGTGTAGATCTTTAGATCTTTATTGAAATGTTAGTCAGGCCTTCTACAATACTTACTTACTTACGGGAAATTTGAGATTATATAATTGCTATGATGATAGTTATTTTAACATTCATATTCAAAAAAAGAAATATACACAATGATGATGTAAACACTTGATGTCTGTGTTTCAGGAACACCAAGAAGTTTTTCAGCTAGAGTACTTGGAATGGTGTGGGCTGGATTTGCTATGATAATTGTAGCATCTTACACAGCCAACTTGGCAGCGTTCCTCGTATTGGAGAGACCAAAGACAAAGTTGACTGGGATTAACGATGCTAGGGTATGTAAATACGTGTAATGAATGTGGAGTCTAGACGAAGAGATGAAGTAAACCAAATTCCCAAAAAAGCCCGCCTCTTTTCGGAACAGACCGCGTCGGTTTACGTCGAAGCAAGGGACGGCTGCCACCTTTCCAGTATCGGGAATCCCATCACACAACGGCTTTCCCCACCTTTACCTTAACCTCCCCTCCACCCTTCAAGCAGCACGGATGTGTTTCTAGCGTCAATTGTGCGATATTTTGTATTCCTGTCCTGAAAATGTCTCTTATAAGAGCGGGCGTCGACTTTTTTTCCTAAGCCGACGTAGTATAACCCCAGGAGAACAAGCTTTCATATCTGTACTATAGACATATAACTGGAAACTAACTGAAATTAACGGTGACAATGACGCGCTTTTTGTCGGCTTGAGATGATAATGACATCAGCAACTGAGCTGGAAGCTCCGTGGGAATACAACGTGACAGACGGTTGGAAGAGGAAATACAAAAGCATCTCATGATTATACGTGTAGAATAAATTAATGCAGTTGAGTGTTGAGTATTTATTGTTGAGTCTTGAGTGTCAAGCTGACTTAAGCCATGTAAGAGTTCATTGAGTATGGTTTACCTACATGCTATACTTAAATAATAAACGTTTTTTATTGTCCAAATGCTTAAGCAAGGTGTATACCTACCATATTACTTAAAAGACTCACTGTGTTACAGAATTATTATTATTTCAACTGCTCCTAACACCATTCTTGTATTTTGTCAGCGTCGTTAATCATATTTATGTTTAATATCCTCTAAAACGCCGTTTGTAACCAGTAGTAGCTGACGCCCAAACTCATTTATGCAATATGTGTACACGAAAGCGGTAAACGCTCAGCGACAACTGTTTTTGAGTTGTTCACTATTCTGCCACTAGACTGCGTATCGCTTAGCTTGGATCGCCAATAGTGCGTGCCGAGAATAAAGTAACTAAGGATGCTAGAATATACTGCATATTATAGCATCCGAAGTTAGCTAATAAATGTGAATACCTTCATCTACAGTCCTCTATTTTTAAATACAATTTGGGTTAAAGATATCTTTAACACCTGTGTAACACTGTATATTAAGACAACAAGCTGCAGCGCAAAAATGGGAATTTTGATATTTATTTGCACATTTACTCTTTTAGCTGAGGAATACCATGGAAAATTTAACTTGTGCTACGGTTAAGGGGTCTGGAGTCGATATGTACTTTCGCAGACAGGTGGAACTATCTAACATGTATCGGACCATGGAGGCTAACAATTACAACACCGCAGAAGACGCTATACATGACGTAAAAGTTGGGTATGAATTGGTCAAAGCGATGCTATTTTTTAAATTTACGTATATATATTTCAACAGTAAACTCATGGCCTTTATATGGGATAGCTCCCGATTGGAATTTGAAGCAGCTCAGGACTGCGAATTGGTTACAGCCGGAGAGCTGTTTGGTCGCTCGGGCTACGGTATAGGTCTGCAGAAAGGATCGCCATGGGCAGACGACGTCACTCTCGCAATACTAGATTTCCATGAAAGTAAGATATGCATCGTTGTGCGATCTCTGCGAAAGATTCTTTGGTTAAAAATAAAATAAGTTGATTTAGGCCGATTAATCTATAACCAACATCGCTTAATTAGTTAATACAGTGCAAAACAGTTTGAAAGAATATCATTACTGTTCTAATAACGCGTCGTTTCTGGGGTATAGATAACAATTATTAATTACATTTATTGCTTTTTAATATTGTACATAATTATATCTCATTTTCTTGCAACCATTTAAGGTATGTTTGATTAAATGAACAATTTAGGAGAAGAAAAATATATTCCGAAGTCTGCTTATTTTATGATTTTAAAACTTTCATTGTTATATTTCCTTTAGGAAATCTGTGTATTAGTTGCGTAAAAAAGCACAAAAAGGCGATTGTTACATTCAATTTGACAGACAACTTACATAGCAAAGCTTTCCGTCACCTATTTTCAGACGCTGAACAAATATTTTCATTTGTTTCAGTCATGTAATACATATTTTACAACAAACTCAATCTACTTTTTATATGTTATAAGCACTAATCTTTATTATGGTTATTTATTACCGGAATGAACTAATAATGATTATAAAAACTAGTAATTGGGTTGTATCGAATGTAGGCAATTATATTGCCCGGTCATATAATCACAGGCGTTTCTTTCAGTTTCTATGAATGGTGCTTTTTACATATCCAAAAACATCAACTCTTAATCCTACTTTTCGGCGCCCTTTTGTAAACCTTCCATACAAAATTAAATTTCTGTCGAATTTCAAAGAATGGGTTTTGTAAGGCTGCACACTTTCTGGATACAGTTCAAATACCTCTGGCTAGCTAATTCAGCATTACGATTGATTATGTAATACACCTTTACCATATCTCGACACTCTGTATCGGTAAACATTTGCCACATTCAGGCGTTACTTGATGTGTTGCATCTTTAGAGTTTTAATTATTTTATTGCACTTATTTTTAAACAAAACACTAAGTTTTTTTTGCATCGAACAGTTATTTTCCAGTATGACGCTCATAAGCAAAACAAAGTTGGTGATGATCACTCACTGCTAAAACGTTCTAAATTACTGCTAACATCAAAACAGCTTATAAATTATTCAATCCGATCTCCGATGCCTATTGAAGAAGTTATGAACAAAAGACGCAAATATAAAATTTATGTTTGTCAACATATCCCCCAAAATGCAACAGATGGGTAAATAAGATTTCTTTTTAAACTCTTAATATAATTTGATATGATAGGTATGAACGTGTATGTAGATTTTGGGGTATATGTGCTCCAAATTGTGGCAACTGTTTTCAAGGACTATACTATATTATGTTTTATTGTTTTAAATGAGTTTTTGGTATTTTTGCATTTATTTAAAAAAGAATGACTAAGTGTAGTATATCAAATTAATCAGAAAAAAATCTTTATTCAACAGTACACTTTTTCTATATGGCGTCCATAAGAAAAAATTAAGTTCATGGTGATTGCGAGCAGACGAAACATCGTACTAAATAATTACTGTTAGCACTAGTGGATAGCTTGTAAAAAGTGCCTTAAGAATATGCTTTCAAATTTAAAAACTTAAAAAGTTATGAGCAAATAACCGAAAATTAAACATTTTAGTTTTTTAATATCTCAAAAAGTGCAGTAGGTAGATCGGGTTTCTTTTCAGATTCTGAAAGGGCTTAACCGCTTAACATGAGAAACTTTGTTAAATTCTTTATTATATTACTGACCGCCTGAGGAACAGAGGAGGTGCAGTTGGTTAGTAATGTACACTCGGTTGCAAAGTAAACGCAAGGTGTGTATATGAACACCGGGCTAAACCTTATCCCCAAGATCATTACTGACATTTTTCTCATACATAATGTTATAATTGAGCATTTGCCATGTATTTATATTTTATTAAATTGCATATTAATAGGTAGAGGCTAATCCACAAAACAGCTGTTACAGCTTCTAAAATCGAAAAAATGGATCGTAAGGTGTATTTTTAATGTTAAAAATGTGAATATTTAAAGAGACCGCCAAAACGCGAACATATTGGCCGTGATGTCAGGTGTCTTGTAAATGGCCGCTTGTTTACATCTGGGGTCTGCGCGTCACCTGTCAGGCTCAGTCCGTAAATTTATCAGTTTGTTGTTTGCGTTCATTTTGTGACAAGCGAATTAAAATACGCCAAGAAGAAGTGTAGTACTTATGACTTCTGAAGACATGTTCATTGCTGTGGAATTTGTGAACAGCGACGAGCGGTTCAACGCGGCGGAGATAAGGAACGTAAAAGCAACAGCATAACTGAACTTTTTGTCAAATTAACGTAGCATTGAAAATTTGATCACAATGGGTTGTTGGAAACATGCTATTTGTAAACATAAAAATGTAAGAATAAAAAATGTACCCTAAACTTCACATTTATTTTAGAGGTCGGAATAAATTTATTTTGGGGGCTCTTGCGGCTCGTTTCCGGTGTTGCTAACAGTCGAATCGAATTTAAGCTATAACAAAATAGAAACTGAATGTTAAACACCTATAACCTCAAAAAGAATAATAAAACTTAAATATGATCTTCACAACAGAAAAACAAACTTTGCGATTTCGGCATATCACGCCTAGGGGCCTTAAACCACTTTTACATACGTTGATAATCTTGAGGAACGGTTACAAAAATTTTGTTAGCGGTACTGACTCACTGACTGATGTACTCTTACAGCCAGGTACAAAACAGCACTTGTTCTGTTTTCCATAAATAATAGATGCTTGTAAAACTACAAAAATCKCTGTTTGGTACGAACTGTTACACCATACTTTCAATAAACACCACACAAAAGCTTTTCCAATATAAGAATGATACATGATACTACACCATTAAACAGCACGCTCCTCGGTAATGATTACGAGACACTCGACGTCTGTTGAATAACCTTGAAAAGAAGCGTTTTGGCGGCCACTCCTAAGATTCAATTTTCAGACCTGACATTCTCTACCTACAAATTATTTTTTAACATGGCGTACAATATAAATGCATTTCAAGATTCATTATACGTAATTTTCAAAAAAAGTGATAATACCCAATTAGCCTACTGAGAAATATTTAAAACTAATTATTACTGTTTCATTTATATCGCAGACGACTCTACATATGTTTTCTAATTCTAGGCGGATTTATGGAAAGTCTTGATAATAAATGGATACTTCAAGGCAACACGCAGCAGTGTGAGCAATTCGAAAAGACTCCGAATACACTCGGCTTGAAGAATATGGCAGGAGTGTTTATTTTGGTTGCTGCTGGAATCGTAGGTGGCATAGGATTAATTGTAATAGAAATGGCCTACAAAAAACATCAGATCAAGAAGCAGAAACGTATGGAGCTGGCACGACATGCTGCAGATAAATGGAGAGGATGTGTAGAGGTACAGAATTTTGTTTGTCATTGTTCAGTACGAAAATTTGTTTTTAACAGTTCATGTTTATAAAACACTAATTAGGAAATCTGGAGGCAACTAAAACTAAAGGTATTACAGAATATCATATAAGAAATTCGAAATGGAACTACACAATAATAAAGTTCTAAGTTACTACTTCACTTTTTTCCGTGATTTCTTTTTAATAAAACCACGATGGTTGATCTTAATGAACAAAAAATATATCGCAGAAGAAAAAAAACAATCTGCCGAAACCAGCATGTTCCACTCTCTTGAAAGAGACGAAGACTGCCTGATAACTGAAATACTATTACTGAATATATAAAATGCAGTGATAAAAAAGTATACAGCAAAATAAAATCTATGCTCTACAAAGCACAGCTAATTGATGACCCAAAATTTAAAGATATATCGTCAAGGCTCTTCTATGGATACATGTTAGTGATCTAAAATTTCTCTCTCGTTTCCGAGATATGAGCGCAAGTTGCATTTTTTTAATGGAAAAGGGGTCAAATGTATCACACTTGTACAATTTATTGCTTCCGAGTTGAGAAAAATGTGATAACAATCTTGGGTCTTGCAAAAAACTTCGGTAAATATATTCGTTATCGCTAAGTAAGAACAAAAACTCCAGGTGTCTCCATTTTTGTCGCGACGTGATAATTTTTATTCACATTGTTATTTCCAATCGCAATGCCTCAGTTAACTGAATATGAGCGCATCAAAATTTTGATGATGATTGGTTATGGAGACAGAAGGCGAAGTTATTCGGAAGTAGTTGTACTCTAGAATACAATTCATGAAGATCGTGAACCAATTGCCTAATCAGGTTATTAAAAACATTGCAACGTTTTGAGGAAACCGGCGCGGCGGTATTAAAAATCGTCAAAAACCACGACGTCCAAAGATTGCTACGAGTGAGAAAAGTAGCTTGAATGTCCTTTCACATGTGCAAGAGAATCCCAAGTGTTCCGTACAACTGCGTGCTCTCACTCACTCACTTTCATCCATACAACATTCACTTATTACAAGAACTGAGCGAAGATGATTTCGATCGTAGGATAGAATTTTGCGAAACTGCTATGTGCATGATAGATGAAGATAGAAACAATTTAAATTGGATTGTTTTCTGATTAAGCGGCTTTTTGCCTCAATGGTAATATGAACAGACATAATTGCAGATATTGGTTGGACACAAATCCACATTGGATGGAACAAATCCAGACACAACACCCTCAGAAAGTGAATGTCTGCTGTGGTATTATCGGTGAGCACATTATTGGGCCTTTTTTGATCGATAGAAATTGTGTAGGCGCGGAGCGATAGAATTCCAAATACGTTCCCTTGATCTATCGCCGCTTGATTTTTTTCCTATGAGGGTATTTGAAAAATCGTATTATGATCGGCCACATAATGCAAAATATTTAAAAGGACGAATCAGAGCAGAAATTCAGAACTTACCTCCAAATATGTTACAAAGAACGTGAGAAAACTTTTACTCAAGGCTGCATTACTGCCAGGAAGTAAATGGGGAGCATTTTGAGCATCTTCTGTAATGTAAATCTGAAAAAATACAGCATTTTTCACTGAATGTTTTTCTTTTTTACTTTTTGGGTACCCGATTCGCAATACCAGTCAAGGAAAAATGGTAATACCTGGCTTTTTTGTCCATTTTAGAGATAAAGAAATTGTTTCCATTCTTTTCGTTCTTTGTCAGGTTCAATTATTGCATTTACACTTTTCTCAACTCAGAAGCAATAAATTGTACAGGTGTGATACATTTTTGAAATCAGGAAAAAGTATCCTTTTCAATGATGTGCCTTTTGACCCCCCTTCCCATTTAAAAAAATGCAACTTGCGCCCATATCTCGGAAACAAGAGCTGACACGGAGTTGAAAAAATTCCAGAAAATGCATTTTAATTATCCATAGGCCCATGCACAATTTCAGAAAAATCGGTCGTACAGAACCTGAAATATCCTACTGGTTCCATACTTTGTTGCGACTCTGTATATTGCACAATATAAAATTATAATTTAATTGAATCGAGTAATTTTGAATATAATCAGTATAATTTTTTTAATCAAATAGCAAATTATATAAAATGGCAAAATTGTTATAATTTTAGAAACGCAAGAGCATGAGGGCTTGTGTAACATCCCAGCGACGAATTAAATCCAATGGTGTGAATGATCCCACAACAATATCCTTGGTTGTTGACAACAAGTTTCAACGTTGTCCTGAACGGGCCTGGCCTGGAGATACTGACATACGTCAGCGAAGAACCGAAGACTCTGGAGGGGTGCAACCGGTACCACGTTATCTACCTGCATACACTAGTGATGTTTCGCATCTTATAGTTTAAATGAGAGATGGAAACCACAGTTGATGTTGATACTCTGAAGAAGCTTCTTTACCGCCCTTGTATTTATAAGCACAATGAGTTATTTATATACAAAGTTAGTCGTCATTAACACTCTTTCAGAGTCACTAACGAAGTAGTAGTAAAAGGCGCTGTTGTTGCGCGTTACTAGGGCGAGCTTATTTGTTGGTGTTCAAGAAAACGTACATTTTCCTGATTTGTACAGCAGTAGGTACACTATCTGGGGACAAAATATACCCAGTGCAACATGCAAATCCTTAGCTGTTTCACATTTATGTATAATATTTGTTTATATTTGTTGGAGGCTTTTTATTTTTGTCGGTGCCTCTATGATCGTCGTCCTCGCTAGCATGGTGACGCATTACCGTCACTGTTCGGAAATGGTGGCTTTCGTAGACTACAAGCTTTTATTACATGAAGAACGGTAAACTTTCAGCCAGTCAGTAATGTGCAACAGAAAGAATATAAATTAAATATGGCATGGAGAATGGAGGACGATAATAATAACTTTTAAGGATTAGAAGGTGCAAGTGTAAATGCACGAGAAATCAGTAGAGCTAACATTATATTTGGAGGCATAGTTTTGTATATGATTAGTTTGATCAGGCATTGAATTTAACACACACTCATCGTCTTGTAAGGCGGACACGTACTGAATAGTTTGTGTAATGAAAAGAAGTCTCATCAGCCGTGCCATCAATATCTTTTATAATATAATAATCCAACGATTGTCAACAAAATATGTCTATGCCATGTTGTTTGCATCAGAACAATCTGTGGTACAGCTATTTCGGCTTAACTATTTATATATTAAAACATCTGTACAAAGATCTAAAATTTAACAACCTTCTCGTGACTAACAATGTTGTCCTAAAATCTAAGCACACCCTCCATCTCATCCAACCGATTAAATTCAAACATCTTTCAGCCAAACCAACGGCATTCACCCTTACAAAATCACACCCCATATACTAATTTTAAAATACACTGCCGCTTCTTCACCTCCCCCCCTTTGCATAATTTAATTGTCGAATATGTACTATATATTGGTACTATAACTAGGGAAGCTCGTTTCTTGTCGCATCCTGTAATCTGAAAAGCGACATAGGCTGAATAGGGAGCATGGGACGGATAAATTTTGCTCTCCGATGATAACTTTCATTGAAGTGATGTAAATAACCGTCGACGATAATGAGGGGATGTTACTGTTTATGTTTTTTATAAGCAACACTGTAACGAGATTTCCCTTTCTCTCTCGATGTATGGGCGCCGTGCAGTGTTGCATGGGTCTAATGTTGTTGTCAATAAAACTTTTGAAGAAGTGCTCCTATTTAATATAAATCAAAAATCCATCCATAAAACTGTGCATTCCTATATATTTCCAAAACATCCGACGCTTGTTGAATAGTGGACATTGTTAATTAACGCAAGTTATAAAAATGCATTGAAATAATGACAATAGTTTTAGTCATTCTGGTATTCGTGTACAATTTGTTTATTAAACTATATGTAATAACAGTTCGTAAATAGGAAGATTTCGACGAACTCAACGCAAACATGTGCTAAAAAATAAGAAACTCATGCCCTAGCATGGTTTCGAACCCTCAACCTCTAGGATGACAAGCAGGCACGCTAAATTCTACAGCCTAGACCACCGAGGCCCAGTAAAAAAAGTTATGTTGATCTATCGAACGTGCTGCAAACAGACATTTACCTTGTCAAATTTATTAGTTTGCCACAACGCAACTAGTATTAGTGTATTAAAGTGAAATGCGGATGCTGATGTGTGACATGCTATACAAGGCAATGATACGCCGAGCCACTTTCTGCACCTGCGTTCCTCAGATAAATCGACCAATTGTTGAAACACTCGGTCAGTCTAACATATACATCGAACATTTTGCCATTTTAATTCTGCGCACCATTGTGCATGGTACTTTCAACACTATCAGTCTGGGGATATATTCTCCACAAGCAGGAAACACATACTTTACCACCCTTCGCAGCATTTCACGTTCGTCAGATATATAGAGCAACTGCTGATACGTATGGCCAATGTAATTCGGTATCCCTTTATGGACGGTGGTTCCAACACCATCACTCTGCGGATATTATTATCCATAAAACAAAACACAGCAGTTACGTTAATCAGGTGATACATTTGGCAAATATATCTTGTCATCTTATGCCGGCGGGTCTGGCGCCGTCAGTTCACAGTAATACACTATACAAGACAGTACATGCGTAGCGAGTGTGCTCTGCACTTACGTTCGTCAGATAAATCGACCATTTTTTGAAACTCATAGTCAGTCCAATAGATACATCGAACACTGTCATTATAACTCAGGATTCTTCATATTCGGTGGTTCCAACTCTATCAGCCTGCGGATATATTCTGCACAAGACAGCTCACACCTACCCACCTTCCTAAGCACTTACATTCATCAGATAAATCGACTATATGGTAACAATTTTGACCATTACACCCGGTGTGTCGGTACGTTCAATTCACATTGATAGCTACACAAGGCAATACACGGCTATCCGCTTTCCCCTGCAATTGCGTTCGTCAGATACCTCGACCATTTGTTGAAACACTGGCAGTCTAACAAATAAATCGAACATTCGGGATCCCTTTATGCCCGGTGGGTCCAACACTATGAGACTGCCTGTATAATCTCCACAAGGGAACACACGTATTCACCATACTCAGCAGTTAATTCGTTTGATAAATTGGGCATTGGTTTGTTTGGCCGACGTAATTTGACATTTCCTTATACCCGGCGGGTAAGACGCCGTCAGTTCATCATAATACACTATACAAGGCAGTACAGGCCCTTACAACGAATATTTTGTCGTTGTAACTCGACGTCGCTTTATACACGGTAGTTCCGACACTAGCAGTGTGCTTGTGTATTCTCCATAAAGTAAGTTTGGATAATATAAGTAACTTATGCCTGGTGGGTCTGGCGCCGTCAGTTGACTGTGATATGTACAACCAATACATAGCTAACCCATCTCGTCTGCACTTGCGTTCGTCAGATGAATGGATCATTTGTTGAAACACTATGTTGTACACTTGCTCAGTCTAACAGACACATGAAGATTTTGCCATTGTAACTCGGCATCCACCCGCACAGTGACTTGAACACTCACTCTCCTGATATATTCTCCACAAGTCATCACATACCTACCCACCCTTCCCAGCATGCCGTTCGTGAGCACAGAATGCAACGAAGTATTGGAAAAGTGTATGAGGTATCGATGCATGAAAAACTTTAACATTGATGATTTTTTAAATGATTTTGCATCTATAGATTGGGGATTGTTTCCGCAAGGATCCATACTAGGTCCTATAATCTTTATTATATATACATCTATTTTGTCTCCAGTATTAGGAACTGTATCATCTCTATACTGATGACACACAATTTTATTTTGCATTAAAGACCTTGATGATGCTACTTCTGGTATTAATACTGACCTGGCGGAATTTTGCGACTTTGCCAGGCGACATAACTTAATTTTGAATCCAGAAAAATCAAAAGCAATACTAAAATTAAAATGCATGTCTATGCTGTGCTGTCTACACCTCAACCAACTGCAGATAGTTCTATTTCGCTGTCATTAGAGCTCATCAGTMCAGTMTYGGTCTAGTGTAGACAACACGGCATAGAACTGGTTTTGCTTATATACCAAAACAATGGTATGATGAAATTAAGAATTTAGGATGGCAATGCCATCTGTCTGCATTACACTGACATGATGACAAAGCCACCTAGCTGCCTTAACGGGTACTACTTCCTAAAGGAACTGACCTGTAGCCTGACCAATTGGCATGCAACTGCATACTTCAATTTGACAGCAGGCCCCCACGGCACTTTTTGCTAACGGGCAAGAACCAACATACATTAAAATGCATGTCTATGCTGTGCTGTCTACACCTCAAACAACTGCAGCTAGTACTATTTCGCTGTCATTACAGCTAATCAGTGCAGTTTAGGTCTAGTGTAGACAACACGGCATAGAACTGGTTTTGCTTATATACCAAAGCAATGTCAGGCTACAGGTCACTTCCTTTAGGAAGTAGTACCCGTTAAGGCAGCTAGGTGGTTTTGTCATCATTTCAGTGTAATGCTGACAGATGGCATTGCCATCCTAAATTCTTACTTTCATCATACCATTGCTTTGGTATATAAGCAAAACCAGTTCTATGCCGTGTTGTCTACACTAGACCTAAACTGCACTGATGAGCTGTAATGAGAGCGAAATAGTACTATCTGCAGTTGGTTCAGGTGTAGACAGCACAACATAGACGTGCATTTTAATGTATGTTGGGTCTTGCCCGTTAGCAAAAAGTGCCGTGGGGGCCTGCTGTCAAATTGAAGTATGCAGTTGCATGCCAATTTGTCAGGCTACAGGTCACTTCCTTTAGGAAGTAGTACCCGTTAAGGCAGCTAGGTGGCTTTGTCATCATGTCAGTGTAATGCTGACAGATGGCATTGCCACCGTAAATTCTTACTTTCAAAAGCAATACTATTTTTTTTGCTTTGCCAAACAGGAAAATTGTTTCTGCGAGCTTATTTAGGTTTGAGACTGGTCTTTTATAAAACCTGGTGGGGGTGACGTTGACTGGAAGAAGATAAAAGGTTCATATGAGGTCCGATTGTGAATGTTTCCATTGCTAATTTTAAAAACAAGGGGTACCACGCTTGTGAGGGTCAAAAAGGTACCACGATTATCCCTTCTGCATTATCAGTAATTATTTTTCTTAGTTTTCTTTAGATAAGTGAGAAAGGCGGGAAGGCATAGAAAAATTGCTTACTGCAGGACACCGTAAATGCATTTATTACTAGAGCTTCCCGATCATTTATATTTGATGCAAATAGATTTACTTGTGATGATCCGAAATTTGTTGCAGTTTTCTTAAAGTATTTATATGCCAACAACCATTCAGTATCGTTACTTGTAATCGGCTAGCTAATTTTCTGTTGATGGTTGTATGATGCGAAAATCCACAATTCACGCTTTTCAGACCATTGCCATACAATTCTCTAGTGAGATTATTAAGCAGCTTTTGGTGCTGAATACTGCCCATTCTGTTAATATACGAGACAGCACTGTTTTCCAATTAGGATGTTAATTTTCTTGAGTTTGCTTGGCAAAACATTTTAACCCATAGAAAATTGCTGATTTATTGTAAGCCCACCGAAATTAGAAATTTTTTAGTGAAATTTACATTCCTAGCACATTCTGCAAAAGTACCTCCATATATAAAAAAAATCATCTAAATACACTGGCTCCTTACGTTTCTATTACTGGTTTCGTTAGTT
Organism: Rhyzopertha dominica; assembly: GCA_025024175.1. NCBI lineage: Eukaryota > Metazoa > Arthropoda > Insecta > Coleoptera > Bostrichidae > Rhyzopertha > Rhyzopertha dominica. Next base: position 31,565,396 of record QCXZ01000138.1, on the reverse strand, counting down.
TTTTGAAGCAGTGGGGTACGGAACTTAAACCAAACGGTGGCAATTAAATTCATAGAGTATCTGCGTATTCGAAACGTAAATATTTTCGTTTCGATGATACTAGTATAGAAAAATAAGCGTATTTCAAATCTTTCGTTGACATGAAAAATTTTGGCTGCATTAATTTAGAAGCTGTTCTACAGTCTTCCATTTTGAAATGACGTTTTAGATTCAAAATAAACCGTTTTTCCCATTAGGTTTATCTCTGACTGGCTTTTAACAGCTTGGCATTTTGATACAGCTCCAATTGAGAATAATTCCGGAATGTTAAATTCCTAAACATTAGTTTTTTTACTGGTCATGACGGGGCATTTAGCTCTAAATTCAGGTGGTGTCTGAGCTGAATAAACTGTTAATATTTCCTCCCTTTGTAGGTCGATTTGTTTCTTAAAGATTATCAACCTCCATCTAAAATGGACTTTACGGGCAATCTTGCAGTCTTAAATTGGAAGAAATTTTTGCAGATGGACATATTCCCACCCGTGAGTGGCAAAGAAAATGCTGAAGACAAAATTAATATTGCCATATTGTTGATGTTCATAGGGGAGGAAGGAGTTGATTTGTACAATACATTCAGTTAAATACCCCCGGAATCAAGGTTTAAGTATGACGAAACGCTGAAGAAGTTTGAAAGTCATTTCGTTCCAAAGAAAAATCTACTCTTTGAACAATATACATTTTTCCAAGCCCATCAACAAGAAGTGTCCTTCATTCTATTGATGCATACCAGGGTTGGCATGATTAAAAACAGAATGTTTTAAACTTGTTTAAAACAACGCTTTTGCTTAAAACTTTGTTTTAAACAAATGTTTAAATCATTTGTTTTAAACAGTGTTTTTTTACTAATGTTTTAAACAGTGTTTTTTACGACTATTGTATGTGATTCATTAATTATTACTATTAGGCTCTTTTACCCTCCACAAATAGATAAACAGGATTATTAGTAATTACATATCTACATAATGTCACCTTAAATTTGCATAAAAATGCATTGAATTCAAAACCAGGCACAGTTTTTTATCGATGCACAACAGTTATAGAAATTAATAATAAACTTAAAAAAATTTTCTGTAGCTATAAATTACAAACATTTTAAAACAACAAGTAAAAATCTTAACCATATCATAACATAAAAATTTGTATTTCTGGTCCAATACAACAAAACAATAATTAAGACGTTCATTCAACACTTACTACATAATTACATTTTTATCATAATAGAACAAATAGTTATCAGAACTTGGGAATATAAAAACCAATAAACAAGAAATAAAATATTTTTACTAGTGCAAGCATATCTTTTTTGCACTTTTTGTATCAAGCTCGCATTGTACTATTTTGAACCTTAATTTTGTCTAAGTAATTCCACACTACATTATTCCTCATACTGGTCATTCTAATTGTTGAACTTTAAACTTTAAACATACAAGGTCGGTTCCTATTCTCTTTGTTAAAGTTGATATTAGCTAAAATCAACCCAGTAACCAGTATGTGATTGGTCTGGATTTTAAGAACAGAGTTGATTTTCGCTTAAAATAGAAAAGAAAAACCGGCTCATAATAACTAAAATTGTCGCGTAGATGCCGTACACATCGAATACAAATGACAAATGACAACAGGCAATCGTAGTCACCTAGGGATTTTTAGACAACTGCTACTGCTACGCTTTGCGTCATCTACTCATATTTATTTTTACTAATACACATAGTAATTTGCATGAGAGTGCATGTTTAAAACAGTGTTTAAAACGTTTTAACATGTTTTCAACTAAGTAAGAAAAAACATGTTTAAAACAATTTAAACATGATTAAATTAAAAAAAATTGTTTTGATTAGTTAAAAAAACATGTTTTTTGCCAACCCTGATGCATACCTTATTACACAAAATTCTACTAAGAACGTTGGTAAAGATTATGGCCTCAATATTCATGTGATGCCGACCAGCTAACAGTGGGAATGGGCTGGGTAATAATTAAAAGTGGTAGATTGGGCGCCAGGTGATTTCTCACCACGAATAATCATATATTGTCGAACAGAAGTGAAATTCCCAAAATCACCAAAATTACTTCACTTACACGCTTGCCAGTTTCATTCCAAACGAAGATACTAAGAATTCCCAACAAATATATATTAAACAGGCTTATTTACAGCTTTAGTAAATTACTCTACATCTATGAAGACTTAAGTTTAAATTTAATAATATATAGTTAAGTATAATTACAGAATTGGTTAACATTTACGTAAACGKCTCACATATYTACATGTAATAGATAATGGTTTTTTTTAAACAATCTCAATAATAATCATACAAAAAAAATACAGTTCCTCTGAGTCCAAATATATCTAATAATTTTGTATAACTCTAACTAAACTATTGAACAAATAATAAAAATAATCAGAATTTAGATTCAGGGGCCTTGCAGCACTTATTTGAATCCTTTTTCTTTTTGATAAGTCTCACAAATAAAGATCTATAACTGTCTGACCTGCTTTTGACACTGTCACAACTGACGCTGTCACCTCGAACTTTCCTTAATTCTTTCACAAGTCTTGTACTGGCAAGAAATGGTAAGGTGCAGTAATTTTGTGCCAACCCTTGTACTCCAACCACCAGTCAAACCAAAACAATAATACGGACCAGGACTAGGACTCAAACAGTGAAGGAAAAAACTAAAACGAACAAGAACCCTAAAAGAATCTTTTCACTAAAATTTAGTTGTCATACCTCTATTTTGAGGGTTCCGCAATTTTAATAATTTCAACTTCAATACAATAAGGTACAGCTGCCAAATGAAAAACAAAATCCCAACTGTGGGTAGGTAAGAAGACCAAATCAGTATCTCTCTAACACAACTCCAAATCTTCTTTCCAAAATAGAAAATCTCATCAGAATCCCAATTAGGCAAGTTAATTTATACTAACTTTTGCTGGATAATTCTTGCCTCTGTTGCTATTTATGACATTTTTTTGTTTTGTTTTCCATGGAAAAATGATTTCCAATTTCATGGCTGACCAAATTTGACTTTATATGTAACTAGGATGAATTTGTACTGTAAAACCTAACGGATCTGAAGAAGCTGGTGTCAACTTGCGAATTTAATGAGGAATAAGAGTAGCTTGTTTTGGGAAGATTAGTCTGGATCTGGTCCAAGGGATAGATATAATTTAAGTTTGAAAATGGTTCCAGTTTTGATTCTGCAGTGATTATGCCATGAATGTGTTGAAGGCTATCTATCCTTGTGTTTCCGTTATTGTCATTACACCCATTATCCTATATAGGTCGGTTGTATTATGTCTTATATCAAGAAGTAATGCTGCTTTGAAGACCATTTTTTGCTTTCTCTACAATTCTGCCGCTTTCCTTTTTTGTTGTCTCCAGATTGGAGCTACATAGGTACGTAAAGTGGGAATGTATTAAAGAGTTGCAGACACTCATTTTCTCTGCTTTCCTCAATGGGGTATCTATAAAAATAATGTTTATTTCTGTTTTTATTAAATCTCATATACTGTGCATGTCCTTTGCATCAAGATAACCTGCTAATATCTTCTTTTTTCTTTCTGACAATCACTGTATATCAAGGTAGCATCATCTGTAAAAGGGGTAAGATCCCCTTTGAATGGTTAATTAAGTCATTAATGAATATCAAGAGGAGTGTTGCAGAAAAGGTTGATCCTTGTAGGTCTTGGTTTGCTTTCTGCTATTGTTGGCTTCAACTATGGTGTACTGCTTCTAATGGGTTGGCTAATAAGTTCCCTCCATTTATGTTGTGTTTAAAATTACGTATTGTAACTTGTCGTATTCATTAGAAATCGACTCTTTTATAGAGCATGAAGGGGTTCGTTTGAAAATTGGGTGTAATTACGTTTAAGAAGCCTGCACACAGTAGCTAAGATACCTCTATCATAAATACAATCTACAACGCGTCAAACAACAACCACAAAAATAAAGTATTACCACGAATCGTCGCGAAATCAGAAAAAAAATGTAAAGTTTACCTGACAATTATTGTTCCTTGCCTCCGCGTCAAAGAGAAGGGATCCTTCTCTTTGTCCACGTTCAGTACTAGTAGGAGAGAGAGCAAAAGGGGATTTGTTCTCCTGGCCTTGACGAAACACGTCGAAATGCCTGCACCTTGGGCTGGTTGACTCCAGCAGACGTCCCTCTGGCTGTAGAACACCCCAGCGTTCGTCGGCAGCTGGGATCACCCAACCTTCACCGAGACCTTGATGATTTGGTCTTGATTTACTTTTTCTCGTAGGAACTACTAAATACGGCCACAGAACCAAGCGGCAGGCTCACAGCTCCCTTGCCGTCTATCGCCGTACTCTTTCAGAAGCTCCTGGAGTCAGTAGATAGATAAAGTACCGCAATTGGGTGTGTTCACTAGTTATAAAATATAAACTGTTATACATTAAAAAAGAGTACTTAATTAATTAAGTGTGTATCTGTATCCATAAGGCTGCAAAAAAATTTTAACCAAGATAAATTGGTTACAACTTCTCAGTGGCAACAACGCAGTTTTAAGTAACGCTCAGATTGACTAGGACTGGCTGTGACGTATCACCCCATGTAAACAAGATAGCGTCCGCTACTTTCCGTATTTCGTTTGCGTTATTGGTTATGTTTGAGAGTGTTCTCGTTTGTTTTTTTTATGAATTCAACAATATGTCCTCGGAATGCTTTGTTAAAGCGGCTTCGAACAATTTGCCCGCTGTAGATATATCTATAGTCACCGAATTTATCAAGAGCGACCCACGTTTTAATGCTGCCGAAATCTAAGGCGCTAAAGCAGCAGTATAAGTAATTAATAAAGCAGCTTAATCTGCAATTTAATACATTATGGATCATTGATATTTTGAACGAAATGCGTCTTTTGTCTAGTGCAAGTCGTGAGCAACACGGAGATGCAGCTATAGGTTATTTTCAGGTGAAGCGAGAGGGGCCTATATGTATACTGCAGTCCAAGATATGCCCGGACCACAAAGTTCGTGCAAAAAATTATGCAGTTACTCCAAGTCTCACAACAGTAAAATGTAGACTTTGTCTTGGTCATTCCCCTTCTGGCTGCTTTAAACCATCTCCGTTTGCGTTCGTAGTCTCCGGGTACACTTACGAATATTTTGTTGAGACTATTGACGGATGTATTTGAAATTTGAACACTGGCACAAAGCACCATCTGCTGTTAGCTTCTGGTTTGTACATGCTTAAACATTCTCTCAGTTGTTAGGAGGAGTCCGTTAAAAGCAAGAAAACAACTCGTTTCACTCGGCACAATCAAAGGCACGTAGGTAACATAACCTATATTCTTTGTTTACATGGGGTGCTACGTCACACCGTCTCCATCCCGGGACCCTGCGTTTGTGTGGTCAATTTTTATATTAGAACTTCAGAACGGTTTTTTTTTAACTGGTGCTAGAAAAATTTTGAAATTTTTAGGACGTAACAAGGGTGCTCCAAATATATACATGGCATGATTTCTAAAAAAAATGTGAAAACACCCAATTCATTGTCTATATTTTTTTGCACTAAAATGGCGGATGAAACCAAAACTATAGAAACCAAATACGTTTGATCAATTTCGAGCCGCTATTTTGCACTAAAATGGCGGACAATTGCGGTACTTTATCTATCTAGGGACTTTAGAAGCTCCTACCCCGTACGGCCCTCTGAGGACCAGACGATGTACCTCTTTCTCTCTCTCTCTCTCTCTCTCTCGCCTTCCTTATCCCCCGACATATACATAAGAGTCCCTGTATTAATGCAATCTTAATACAGGGACACTACCCCGGCAGTACACGCGGCGCCATCTCACGCACGCAACAGACTTCATACTTCAATCGCTTAAATCTGGCGCGTTAGTGTTAAAAATAAATTTTTTTGGCATAATGTTTTGTATTATTCGAAAGACAGTTTTTTGCTCTACAAGATAATGTATTTGGTTTTTTGTTTGGATTAATTTTTGTTGACATATTATTTTCCCTAAACCCAATTATTTTTTGTAGAGGTATTGCATGCTTTCTAGGAATTGGTTTAGTTGCTTTCCCACTATTTATTCCAGCAGTATGGCAAATCGCCTGTATTGGCTATCGGACAATAGTTGTTTTTGTCTGTTCTACATCCATTTTTTAAATATTGGAGTTACCCTACTAATTTTCATGTCTTTGGGGACTTTTCTCTCTCCAATCGATTGGTTTTTTTTCTTCGTGTGTGGGCTTATCTGCTTGAGCATTTATGGTGGGGTTGCCAGATCTATATTTAATAGAAGTCTTCTATATTCACAGAAAATCATTTATCTTCTATATCCCTAAAATATAAAAGAAAAATCTTCTATATTTCAGTGTTTGAGAATAAAGCATTTTATATTTTTGATTTTTGACACCGAGCAGCAACACTGGTGGAGACAGTTCGGGTATTCAGGAATTAATGTTATATGGTGTTTTGTCTAATTAACCTGTTCTTAGCCCTCTTTGTATTAACTTAACATTGCATGGAAGTTCTTGTCAGTGAAACAATTCCAGGAATCTATATTCCACAGAACTAATTAGAGCAGAAGCTGTTAAAGAAAATAAAATAGTTTTAGCTGACATGCGGAAATATTCAAAGTAGTTTTAAAATTTTTTATTTCACTGAATTTTCTTGTTATGTAATATTCATCTTAAACAATATTATTGTTTTATTTGTTGAATTTAAAATAACATTTACTTCATCATTATTATTTTAATTTGTTTTATGTTCATTCATGTGAAAATGTTTAGTAATATTATAAATTAAAAACTAAACATACCTAATTAGTAACAAATGGTTTATTTAAATTTTCTATAATTTTTGTGAAAATCCTATATTTTCAAGTGAATTCTTTTATGTTCAGCATTTTGATTTCTGGCAACCCTAATGTATGTTGATATACTATCCTCACCTGCACTTATCTTATATTAACATGGAAAGGTTATTGTTCCACTGTAGATAGACACAGAATTGCACCAGATTCAGGATTCAATGCAATTTGGTAATGTATGTTCGCAGATATGAGGAACGCTGTAAATTTATATACGTGTAGGTTCCAATTAAATCAGACGGGGAAATACAAAAACAGTAATCAAATGTTTCAGTGAAGACCTTTATATTTTTGTGAAGTACATGCTAACACATTTACATACAAAGTAATAACATTCACATATGGACAAAAATAACACAATACTTATTTTTTATTACACCTTTAGTAAAAAACTGAACCACTCAAAATAAAATATTTTTTATTATTCTAACATTAGACAAAACTTACTCAGGTCCGTACTAGGGTAATATGATAAAAAAAAATATTTTAAATAAAATCAATTGCTTGCACTTGCTGCACGTGCAATTGAGCAGTTTATTATCTCTGTCAGACATCGACCAAATTCCTCAATGATCTGTTTCTTTATATCTTCATTACTAGTTGCATTGGTTTCAGCATTATCTGTCAATGCTAGCAAGCACTGACTTGTAGCTTCGACCACATCATTTGTGATGAAGTTAAAAGCTTGCCTGAAAAAGAAGATGGCATTATATTTTATAAACATACAACAAAAATACAAAAAAAAACTTTTCGTCGAAAACAAGATAGACAAAGTGAAGACAATAGCACATTTTTGAATTGAAGATGCGCTAAAAACTTAAGGATATGTAGCTCACTCCAAGAATAATGCAAAGAGTTGGCCGAAAATCCCCTGTATAACCAGAATACCGACAGAAATCACCCAGAAATCATGGTGATTTAGATCAGTAATTTTCTTTAAATTACTTTAATAAATACCTTTATTATTTTTAGCTGATAAGTATATGGAAGTGATATAAGGTAAATAAAAATTTGGTCCCAAGAATCAAATCATCTGTTCCTTTCTGTCAGTTCTATATTCAAAACCTAACACAAATAAAATAACACTACTTTAATGCATGATAGATTTATATATGTTTGAATACCTTGAACAATAATTATGTGCCTGAATATCAATAAAACCATGTGATATGAATTATTAACTACTCACACAAGCTAATTTTATTATTTTATATAGTCAAATCATTTAAATTTGGCAAACTAGCCCTTATTTCAAACATTTGGGCTTAGATAATAAGTACAAGCATGTTTATACCCTTTTCTTAAAGGTATGTAACTATTTGTCTTTTATGCATTTTAGTAAAATGCAAAAACTAAGTGAAAACCATGCAGTTCATGCGAAAAATACATAAGTTAATTTGTACATACATAATAAAAGATATTACCTTGAATTTGTTGGTTTCCTTTGTCTGGAGTCCACTCCGTCTCGTGTTGCAAGAGATGATTTATTTCCAGGCATTGAACTTGCACTTAATGTGGAGTCTGAATTTATTTGGGATCTGCCTTTCTTATCAACTGCGTCTTCAATATTTCTACATCCAATGCATTTACAATTATTTGAACATGCAATTTTGGCCTGTCAAACACAAAGGTTACTAGATTAATATGCATAATATACATATAGGGTGTTCTATAATAATAGAATATTTTAATGGTGTGTTCTACCAGCCATTTTCTTGTCAAATTTTATTTTAATTGAGCCCTCCCTGTCAAAGACATCCTTTTCTAAAKTGGTCAAAATCAAGTTTTTAGTTTTTCTTCTGAAAACGATAAAATTTGAAGATTTGAGTTTTAATACACTATCAGTTACATGAAGGCTATTTTCGGTGTAGATAAAAATCCATTTATATTTTTTCAAATTTTGTATGTGTTAAGTAAGTAATTCTAATAAAGAATGCTACTTTAAAACTTTAATTACCTCACAAACTTTTCATTTTTCATTTTAATGGTGTGTTCTACCAGCCATTTTCTTGACAAATTTTATTTTAGTTGAGCCCTCCCTGCCAAGACATCCTTGTATAAAGTGGTCTAAATCAAATTTTTGGTTTTTCTTCTCAAAACTGTAAAATTTGAAGATTTCAGGGTTAATACACTATCGGTAGATGAAGGCTATTTTCGGTGTAGATAAAAATCCATTTATATTTTTTCAAATTTTTTTTGTGTTAAGTAAGTAATTCTAATAAAAAATGCTTTTTTGATACTTTATTTACTTCACAAACTTTTCATTTCATAGTTCATTTTCATCATTCTCAAAGTTGAATACAATTGGAATTTGCACAGCTAGTATTTGTATATGCCTATAATAAGCGATTATGATGATTCTAGAAAATATGCTGTCACTATTCAAACACTAACAAAAATGATTAATCTTACTCCTGCAATCTTTGTCAAGCACAGAACCTCCAAGCCAACCTCGGTGGTCCAGTGGGTAGTGTACCTGCCTCTGAACCTCGAGGTTCGAGTCCCACCTAAGGCATGGGTGTCTGTGTATGTATGCATAAAAATGTAATTTCTGAATAAAGAATAATAAAAAACCATAACGAGCTGGCTAATTGCCAAACAGGCAGGGCCAATAATAATTTTAAAAAATCGTGAAAGAGCACATCATGCAAATGTGTCAACCTGATAAAATTTAAACCTATCTAGTAAAAAAGACCTACCTACTAAATATATACTCATTTTATAATTCCCTTTATACCTTTTAATGTTATTAGTATTCCTAGAAATTACTATGAATTCTTTTATTAAACATTTGTAGTAATATTTTACTACATGTAAAATTTTTGTTTTATCAAAATCGATCATGTATTTAGGCATGAATGTTCAACTTAGGAATTTATTTGTTGCAACCTAGTAGCATGTAGATGTTCTTTAAAATGGGTCAAATGTGTTCCTTTTGTTCTGACCTATATAACATATGTTTATGTAACAATAAGTGACTAACTAATGAAAAAAGTATTTGCTTTTTTGTGTTTTAAATCTTCATCATCTCTAGTTATTAAAAAAGATCTTCTGTTTTGTCTAACATAAAATTGCAATCACTACATGAAAATCTATAAAGGCCTGAAAGACTCAAAAGTAGAATTTTGTCTGTATTAAAGACATCACTGGAAAATATTTATTTAAATAAACTGAGACTTGTCCAGCAATTTTGGGAGAATGCCAAATTTTAACTTCTTTTAATTTTATTGATCGTATTGAAAAAAATAATTTTGTCAAATACTTAAAGCAGTTTTTCTATCAAATAATTTGAAAAATACAAAAAGTTATATTTCAAAAGCATTAAAGAAAAAGATAGTTTAAAAAGTCTGTGAAAAAAAGGTAGTAGATATGGATATTCTAAATAATTTCAAAATAAAAGTACGACGAATACTGTCTATGTAAAAAGGGAATCTGATTATTAACTTTTCTATTAATAATATATAATGATGTCAAAATTTAACATGAGATGAGAAACAGGTTGTTTCTTTTGATGTGAACAGTTTATTTTTTAAGTTAGTTAGATGCCCCTTTTTAAACATGTATTGCATTATATTATCTATTTTTACAAAAAAAACAAAGTTAGAGGTTACAAATCTGTACTAAATTTTTTAGTAACTGTTAGTGACAAAATAATTTGTAATCTAACTTTATTCTCTTCAGTCCTGTACCAACCATTAGGCTCACACAAATATATGAATGCAAAAAGTTTTGAAATTTAATGAGGTATCAGTAAACTGTACTTTAATAATAATTTTTAATAAGAAATATAGGTAGGGATTATTAATTTCCACTTTTTTCTAACAAGTATAATCATTATTTTATGAAGTAGCAATTTAGCATGCATGTGTTTAATTAGTTCGTTCTGGAAAGGCTAAAGATCAGGCTTGATTAATTGTTATTCGTTTATGCTGTTAATGATCTTTAGGTGGGCAAAAGATCTGTTACTGTCCAATAAGATTTTAAAAAATGCACTGTCGGGATATTAACCTAGATCTCCCAGATTACTTGTAAATTCTTTAAACCTTACACCTTACACTAAGAAGCTTGGTTACATTTTGTTGTTAAACAAGCTAATTAAGTATAAATAAATGCATATTAAATATGGCAATTATTTTGTATATAGTTCACAATTGGTTACTAGAAAATAACAGTAAAACGCTCTGTAGTTTTAAAATTCTTTGAAAATGTCTTAAAAGATAATATCAACAAACACTTGATTTTGCATGTTATGTGTGATAGTGAATATTTCATGGAACACAGTAATAGAGTGTCAATAAAGAATGCATAAAATTCCAAAAAATGTCACTCCCAAAAAATGGATTTTCTTATTAGATTTTTGACTTTTTAGTTTGTTAAAAACCACTAATAGTTGGGCAAATAAGCAATTTATAAATAACCAGATCATTTAAATATACCAACAAGTAATGGAAGGCAATAAGGAAAGTTGTCCAAACAGTTGAAAATTTTTTTTATAAAAAAATGTAAATTATTTAAGTGTTGTAAAAATAAAGTGAATAGTACAGTAGTGTGTATAGAATGTGGAAGCTCCTAGCACAAAAGTTGTATTGAAAGAAGCAAAAATGTCACCAATATTGATGAAAACAGAATAGTGTGCTGCTTAATCTTAAAATAAGAAACAGATGATAAAGAAAAACTGGTTCCTATAGTAAGGCCTTTAGCATGTTGGACCATAAACTACTTGTGGCCAAATTGAAGTATTTTGGTGTCTCTGATGACACATTGAACTGGTTCATCACCTACCTTCTGGATCGCAAGCAAAAGAAACTCAATGGGTTATCGTGGCGTCCTGCAGGGAGGTATTTTTGAGTCCCCAACTTTTCTCTATATACACGTCAGATCTTCAAGCATCTGTTAATCATGACATTAAAATCCACCAATATGCAGATGACACGCAATTGTACATAAGGTGCAACATGAACGACATAAATGGAAGCCTACATCAGCTGAATGTGGCCCTACAGAGACTTTCATAGTGGTCGAGAAGTCATTGTTTAGTTATTAACTCCAAAAATAATGGTGGCAATGTGTGTTGGCAGTAAAACTTTAGTGAAAAGAGCGAGTCAGGAAATGAATACAAGTGTTATGCTGGATGGCTGTGTAATGCTCTTGAGTGACTGCACTCGGAATCTTGGACTAATGTATTAAAATGCATGTCTATGCTGTGCTGTCTACACCTCAACCAAAGACGATTTTATAAGACTGTCCAACGTTATAGGAGTACCCCAGCAGTATTAATGCATGTTAACAGATGGCGTATGATGTAGCTCGACGTCTATTCGGTCAAATTACGCCACATGACCTTGTCACTGGACCGGCAACACCATACTTTGAATAATGCGTGTTTGCCCATTAWAGTATACTGTAAAACCTTAGCGCTTAGCGGGTATATATACCGATTTATGTACGATGCAGTTTCGCGCTACGCTCTATAACCGAAAGCAAGGTATGGTGCGAAAAGATCCAAAAGATGTTTATGTTTCCAGTGGTCTGAAAGATCTGAATTAAAATGCTTTGCCATTGTTAATAATTACAACTTACTACGCACGCTTGACTATTCTAAAAATTAGAAAAATTTAGATTAGGTGTTCAATACATAACTGTATTATGGTAAACACCATGAATATTATTAAGCAAAACAATGCAAGGTTAAAATGCAACAAATTAGGGATGCCCATTTTAAGATGTATGAAAAAACTTGACAATCAGTATATAACTCGCATTTTATTAATATTAAACATTATAATGTGTACAGATAGCAAAACATTTGTATTAAAACGACACAGGTATGAAAATATACATATATGTGATGATAAAACAAACAAAAACTGCATGTTGCTGCTTCAGGGTTCAGTATTACAAAAATACAAAAAAAAACACATGAGGACTGCTACTGCTTTGTTTTGCTGCGCGTCGTGCTTTTATAAGGGGGTGGGCGTTAAGTGAATTACAGGACCATACTTGAAATGTTTTAACTACAATATTGATATTTAAGAAATATTATAGATAAAACATTTCGTTTTTTTCTTCTACACAACAATATTTGATTTGTTTAATGCTATGCTTTATTAGAGAATATCATAATATACAATTAAACGAGCATTCTAAAAATGCAATAATATCGTTAATAGGTACCCACCTATAATTAAAAAACCACTGCAAATTGAATCAATACTTTCACATCCAATTGTAAAAATGACAGTTACGTTTTTATTTCTTATACTATACGATTAGTACCTAATCAGGTTTTGAGCATTCTTTCTCTCTACACATTTAAATTCTAAGACAAACAGTCCTCGTGATATTAGTAAAAATATATAAATTTTAAAATAGGTTTTTTCCAAATAACTCGAAAATTATCAACTTAACAAAAAAAAAACTACAAGAGTGATTTCTGATCAGAAATTTGATTTTCTATATAATACCAAAACTTAAAAAAAATCGTACGAGCAGGGTCCAAAATAGGTTTTTTGGAAATATTTCGAAAATGTCAAAATTTTGAATAAATTTTCTAAGACACTTTTGGCGAGAAATTTTATTTCCTATCTGGTGGTATTTTCATTTTTTTAATATATTTAATATATTCGGAGATATATAGGAAAAGCCCTTTTCTTTAAGTGACTCTTTTTTGCTAATACATTCTAAACAGTTTGCTGCACCGAAAATTTATACGAACTAATAATACTCGCAGTTATACTACTAATCACATACTAAAACGAAAAAAAAAATTTGCCAAAAGGGTAGTTACCCCCCAGTTTCGCCCCCTTCCCGATACCCTACTTACCCCATAAACAATAGGTCGCTTTTGGGTAGATATTTATACGTTTGCTAAATTTCAAGTTCATATATTAAATCTTTCGAAAGTTATCGTGTCCACAAACAATACCACAGACAAGAAATTTTTTGCTCAAATTTTGTTTTTTTGCGTTTTCAACCAATTTAAAGCGAATGAGCAAATGAAAAATTTTTTTCGCGATACAATACTTCCCATCCGTTGGATGTGGAAGTAGGTAATTCAAAATACTTGAATTTATTTACAAACACGTAATACTATGTATTTACATTTTATGTTGTGTTGTTAAATTTACAATTAAAACCACGCTTAACGCTTACTGGAGGTTCACAGCGGACCGAAAAAAGAGCGTGGCGACAAGTAGTTTTGTTAATAAAGCAAATGATGTTTTTGAACTAGAAAGTTTAAAAATATTAATACTTATAGTACAGTCCACTACTTGAATTTTATATTTTAGTTTCATTTTTATATAATCAGTTCGAGAAGAAAGAATAGCGGTGTATTTATTTAATGATCATTAACATCAAAAGTTAAATATATGATTTGCCGTGCAAAGTAAGGGATGAAAGCTTTTACAGTTTATTTGAATCAACATTGGTCGCGATATACCTAGCACACAGTCAAAAATAATTCGAAGTTTGGGCCAGCAATATACATGCGATTTGTACGATTAATTTCGCAAAAGCGCGTTCGTATTTTATATATAATTTTTTTTCGTCGTAGGCAATTTAAATTTTGAAGAAAATTTGTAACGTTAAAAGTTTTGTTTGAGGTAATATGTTTTTTCTACGGACCTTTCAAGCAAGGTCCCTTATTAATCTCCATTGCCCTGGGTCTCTGCGTGACAGGACACGCCTGTGTATAAGACAAAGACCACATCGCTGACAGTGACATACCTACTACATATTTCTGCTTTGTCCATAAATACAGTTATTTAAGTAATTAGTTTACCACTCAAGATTATTTAAAATATTGCATAATGTATTACCTATATTTGCCATAAAAATGACTAGCCAAGACAGTTTGTTATATTTACATGTTATTCGCATAAAAACAAGAATAAGGCGTAAACATGGCAACGTCGACTTTTAGCGCTTAAAATTAATCAGCGACACCCCACACGTGCAGGACAAACTAATGGTTCGATGGTGTCGACGCCTAGTGGCCGCATACCAGTTGGGCGCGTCCAAGTTTAACAATGCGTTGATCAGTCTTATAAAATCGTCTTTGACCTCAACCAACTGCAGATAGATCACTTCCTTTAGGAAGCAGTAGCCGTTAAGGCAGCTAGGTGGCTTTGTCATCATGTCAGTGTAATGCTGACACATGGCATTGCCATCCAAAATTCTTATTTGGACTGATGTGTTTTGAAAATCATGCCACAAAAATTATTAGTACAGGATATTTCAAATTTAAGGCCTTATTTCGATACAAAAATGTGCTACCACAAAAGCTTAAATGTCAACAATGCAAATCTTACTTTAAATCATATAGATTATTACTGCAGTATGATGTATTACCAATTCTTGATCCAATAGTTTAAGAAAAAACTTCAAGTGTTACAAAATTCATGTCTGATTTACTTGTATAACTTAAAATATAGAGAACATGTTACAAGACACTATATAAATATAGGCATACTAAAGTTAGATTATAGAATAATATTACAAAATGGTTGCTGTTTGTACTCATATAGTTTACTGAAAAACCAGGGACCAATTTACTTGTTATATAGATTGAGAGCAGAATTTCTGTAAATAAAACGGCAAAATTTGAAGCTAGTTTTCATTGTGTGGCCCCAAAAATTTTTAACAAATATAGCACATTGTTTACTCGTAGCACTACGCCACAAAATTTTAAAGAAAAACTTTTAAGTGCTTTATTGCTGGAACAGTCAGTATAACTTTAGTTTAGGTTTATTAACAATATCTATATGATTTAGTTGTTTGCATTTTTAAAATTTACTTTTTTTTAGTTTTTTGCTTGCTTGTAACATATTATGCACTAAACTGCAATGCATTTATTAGGAAGTTCTGAAAATCGGTTTTGCTGAGGATTCTCTCTTTTAGGCTACAACATGATATGTATCTATTGTTCAAATATTTTTTAATTTGTTTATTGTTCGAAGTTTTATTTACTTAATTTGTGCTTAGCTGTATCTTTTATCACATGTGGTATTTAATAAAATTTATTATTATTATTATTATTATATCAATATGCCCTCATAAAGGTGTAAAACTGTAAATATATAAATCAGTCCTGAATTTAAAAAAAAAATAAAAAAACAGATACTTCATTTTAACAATGTATCTTACCTCATAGCATTCACAGTAGTTTTTCAAGCACCCTGATCTTTTACAATTACATCCCTTTGTGTGTTTCCGAATAGCAACCTCCCCGGTATTGTCTTTTGCCTTTCCAATCTTGGGTCGAAATGCATACGGGTTTCTCTCCAAGCAGTTCTTGATGGCTCTCTGTCTGTGTTCCTCGTTCTCAATGTTGTTGAAGCAATTCATGCAGTTGCACATGTGGCAGAATTCCCCATTGGCGAAGCAGTCGCAATACAGTTTCAGGCACTGGCTCTTGGTGCAATTGCACGGCTTCCGTGGACGCATACCGTTCGATTCGAGATTTGCATCTGCTGGTGGTGGAGGTGGTATGATGGGTGCAGGCTCTACTGGTCGAGGCGGAGGACGTTGCGGTGGAATCGCCACCTTGGGGTTCTGCGGGATGTAACTAGGAACCACGACAACCTGACTGGCTGTGGGGGTTGCAATCTGTACTGGACGGGTAGCCACAGCTGGTTTGATTGGTTTAGGAGCAATGGAACTTACTGGCTGTAATGCCTATAAATATAAGTTTTTAAAAGGATATGTATTTTAAGGTTGTAATAATTAATATAAATTATGCCGATATCCTGACACAAATATAAAAAATACTTATCATGGGGAAATAACAGAAATTAATTTTGATAGAAGTCAAACAATGAAAACAATCATCCAGACTTTAAGGTAGCGCAGTTACAAGAAATCACCAACATTATAATTGAATATTGAACAAATTATTTAAAATTGGTGAGTTAAAAGTTTGAATGTGATTTCATACCGTAACACTTTAATCATTTAAGATTTTGGTGATTATGTAAACTGGTAGAGTGCTTATTAAATAATAAATGGTTGGCCAAGGAGGAATTTATTATAACCGCATCAGTGTTCTTATATTTTTGAAATTGTTTGAAGGTGTTGCTTAACCATTAAAGATCTCCCAGTTTGTTCCATATAAATTGCAGTATAACGAATGTAAGAAAAACTGTAAACACCAGGGTTGAATTTTATCTTTGTTATGGACTAACTGGAATTCTAAGCTACCTATTTTTTCTTTTGATCAGAATTAATAGTCCTACCAGAAAACTTGAATTTTGTTCAGTATTTAAAATAAAATTTTTCTATTAAATAATTTGGAAAGTCATAGTTATAAGCAGTTTGTAAAATAACACCAAGTTCTGTTTCAAAAGCCAAATAGAAAATATGAAATTTATAAAGTCTATTGAATAAAGAATGAAAGACATCTAATTTATGTTGATAAGAATAGAAAGAATTATAGGAAATAATATTATCTGTATAAGTTTGTTTTGTCAATATTGCGAAAGTAAAGTGTAGATATTATTCTTTAAGTTTAATTAACAACTCTAGGAAAGAGATACTATTCTTTATCTCTTTTTCGTGACTGAAATTTATAAATGAGTGTAACGAATTAATAAAAGAAAGTAAATTCATTAATCTACAAATTTAGTTAACAAAATTAAGTTATCTTAAATAAAAACTTGTTTTCTTTTCTAATCTATCTAACAATACCTGCTTTCTGTATAATATTCATTTCTGGATTCGTTACATAGATGATACTTTGTGCATTTTAAAAGAAAACAAGTGGATTTCATTAATTTTCTTTCTTATATTAATCCATTACACCCATTTATAAATTGCAGTCAAGAAAACGAGATAAACAACGGCATCTCTTTCCTAGGTTTGTTAATTAACCGTAATGAATCATATCCATACTTTGCTCTCAAAATTTTTTGAAAACTAACGTATACAGATAATATTATTTGCTATAATTCTTTCCATCCTTACCAACATAAACTAGCTGTCCCTCATTCTTTATTTAATAGACTTTTTAAAATATCTCTTTCCTACAAGGCTTTTGAAAAAGAACTTTCCAAATTATTTAATAGAAAAATTATACATACAATACAAAGTTTTCTTTTAATACCATTAATGCATTAATATGGAATTCATATTTCTTTTTCAACCGTAGGTAGCTTTATCTCACTTAGTCCATAACAAAAATTAAGTTCAACTCTTAAATTTTTCTCATGTTTACAGTTTTTGTTGCAATGATTGTACTGCCATTTATGTGGCACAAACTGGGAATACTTTAATGGTTAGAGCTCAAACAATTTCAAAAATATAAGAACACTGATGTAGCTATGACAAATTCCTCCTTGGCCAACTACTTATTATTTAATAAGCACTCTACTAGTTTGGATAATCACCAAAATTTGCAGAATTTTAAATGACTTAAAGTGTTAACAGTTTTAAATGAAATTCAAAATTTTAGCTCAAAAATTTTGGTTGACTTCCTCCAACTGTGCAGCCTATACACATAACTTTAAAGTCTAGATAACTGTTCTAATTTTGTTACTTCAACTTCAGATGTTACTTGAGGTTCTCACCTATTTACGAAAACATGTTTTTTATTTTATTAGTGTAGATTAAGATTTCACTATGTGCTTAATTTTTGATAATGCACAATGTACAAACACAAATACACATAACATATTCAAATACCTTTGTGAGGTATACAGTAATAATAGGGGATGAATTACATTTTTCACAGATGCAAGCCGGTAAACCTTCATGGGTACATAATGTAACTTTTTGGTCATGGGAACCATTACTAACATTTAAAAATATTTTGTTGTAAGACTGAGCGTCAATTGTCTTTCAATTGTTTCAATAAAAGCAACAAATATCACCCGCGGTCAATGAAGAGTTGTCATGGAAATGTTTCTTTTTAAACGTTCTTCATTGGTGTTACTCGTGGCAACGGCTGGTTAACCGCGTGTTAACCAGGGGGTCTGGTTAACCACGCTTTGTGCAACGGGGCCTTAGTGTTACATGACATGTAAACGAAAATTGTCAAACTTTGGTTAATCACCTTACTTATCTTCATCTTTATCCCGAATATTTCTGATGTGCTAATAGACTTAATTTTTACAAATGATGGTAATATTACTTGTTTATCTGCCCAGAAGGCATTCCTTACTATCAATTATGTTGCAATGTGATGCTAGATTCCAAAGCTCAAGTACGGAAACTTGATTATTATTGCTACGATTTTAGAAATTATTATTTTACTACATTAAACTTACACCTCTCTGTAAAGTATTGGGACTGTGTTTTATATGCATATTTGTATAGGAATTCTTGACCTTAGATCACATGCTGGTAAATGTATTTTCCTAATTTGGTGAAATTCTGTATTCAGGCTACATAATGGCATAACAGGTATGTTATAGTAATGCAACTCTCTTACCGTTATTACAACCCTCCAATAAAATTTATCTTTTATCTCGAACAGTAGGCGGCCCCTCACAAGTTATTGCAAATAACCGGATTACCATAAATTTAACTCCGATTTTCGGAAGATGGTTAAGCAGGGTCAGATTATTTAAAGTTCACTACCGGTCAAACCAAAACTAGCATTCAGTCTTAATACTTCTGTGCGCGAGACAAGAGAAGCGAAAAATGTTCCATCCTTGGGAAAAAGCTGCTCCAAGTACCACTCAGAATGAAGTTGCTGACGCTGACATGGAAGTGCAAATTGAAGAAAACAAGAGGAATTGTCGTTACCTTACCCAAGATGCCAAAGAAATCATAAAAATTGTATACAATATTTTGATAAGTGCTCCGTTAAAAGTGACAAGTGAAATGGTTGGTGTCCCCTACACGACTGTGAGAGATATTATTGAAAATAAAGGCAATTCAAGAAAATCACGCAATTCAGAGAAATTTCTAAATATATCAAAAGAGCTTGGGATAGAAATTAAAAGAGTGATTTTCCAAATGTATAAGGAAAATAAAGTTCCAACTACGGCAAGTCTGAAATTAAAACTTTTGGAATTAGGATATGACATAAGTTATTGCCAAGAATGGTTCAGAAAATACTTGAGGAGCATCGGTTTTAATTATAGTACATTAAACCAACGTTTGTCCATAATGGAATCAACCTGACTAACAAGAATGAGATGAGATTATATAAACGAAATCAGGTACCGCCTAGAAAATCGTAATATCGTATATTTGGATGAAACGTGGTACGACACCCACGACTTGATAAAAAAAGGTCTGACAGATGGGACAAATAACTGCGTTCTGCAAGCACCACCTTCGAGAGGAAAAAGAATTATAATTCTTCATGCGGGAGGAAGTGATGTATGGGTGGAAAATGGCTTATTACTGTCAGCGAAACAGATCCAAAATTGTTCTGCTGACTACCATTGCAACATGGACTCTGCACTTTTTGAAACTTGGTTTCAGCAGCAGTTACTGCCCGGGCTACCACCAGGATCTGTTAGTCATGGATAACGCAAGTTATCATTCAAAATTAATGAACAAGGCGCCAATATCAGCTACAAAAAAATGGAAATAATTGATTACATGAAAAAGAATAAAATTACAATTCCGGATGGAAAAGTTACCAAAAAAGATTTATCGACAATAATAAAAAATCTCAACATACCTAAACAATATCGAGTTGATGAACTAGCTAAAGGACATGGACATATAGTTATGTGTTTGCCACTGTATTATTGCGTCCTAAACCCAATTGAATTAGTGTGGAGTACGCTTAAAAAAGGAATACAAAGAAACAATACATGTCCGCGTTTAAGTTCGGGAGTTGTAGATTTAGTGCGTAGAGAGGTAAGTGGTATAACGAAAGAACTGTGGAAAGCTGTATTAAGCATGTTATTGAAATTGAAAATAGCTATATATCCCCAAATTTTCTAAATTTTATAATACATGTTAATGATGATGCTAGCAGTGATTCAGAATTTGACAGCAGTGATGATGATAATAATTCATATATTTAAGTTATGTCGGTGTAAACTTGTTAGATTTTTTTGTAAAAATATAATAGATGTATGGAATTATTTCTTTTTATTTAGAGTTTTAGATAAAAAATAAATATTCTTATTATTTTCTTTTAAAATACTTGACTTTTATTTACATATTTAGTTATGTTAACAGTTAACCGCATGTTTCCAATAGTTAAAAGATTGTAAAAATATTAAAATGCATTGTTTATAATTTTCGGCTAGCACAGCATTCAACATATTCACAGGATATAAATATTACAGGAATGTTAAAAATCAAAATAAAAATATTTAGGAATGCGAGATTTTTCTTTGCATATTAAAAAATGCTCAGATGTGCATGTTGTCTAGTTAGATTACAAATTTCATTATAACTAGATATATAAGATAATATTTTGTCGGATAGATCGCTGTCTCTTGAAAACACTGACAAAAAGTTAATAGTCTGACGTTTCGATTACACCTGTAATCTTTGTCAAAGACGAAGAACCTCAAAATTTGCCTGACACAAGTTCAAACAAAATTTTGTAATCGAAACGTCAGGCTTATAACTTTTTGTCAGTTTTCAAGAGATAGCGATCTTTCTTATATTTATGGACGCTGAAAGCATTCACCCTCGTATAACTAGATATACTTTGCTTGTGCAAAATAATGTTGCTACTCATCTAAAACTTCGTACACTTCATTTTGAGACGTAAATAAAAACGATCGATGTAGAACCTCTTATTAACCGAATAATTAAAAACTACTTAGAATAATATACACTATACAAACAAAAAACGAGTTTTAAAACGGCTTAAAGCCGGCACTGGAAATTCGCAAAATCACAAAGAGAGGGTTTGATTTATGAGGGGTCGCGTGCCGTTCCAACTGTGCCTATAAATGAAAGGTAAATAGTATTGCAGGGTTGTAAAAACGGTAAGAGAGTTGCATTACTATACCACATAACAAACATGCAAAAATAATTTAAAACTTATTTTACTCGAAAAAGGTGGACTGAAAGATAGCTGTCCTGTAAAACAAATACTGTAAAGTAACAGAAAAACAAGAAATATTAAAAAAATTAGCTGTAAAAGGATAAGAGTATTTTTTACTTACACTTCCATGTTTATAAATACAGTTTTGGGATTGGAATTAGCAAATTTCCAAAATTTAATTTATCTATTTTGCAAATATTAATTTAAAAAGAAACATAACCAATGCAGCTCAGTTAAGAAGCAATTCATAGAAAATATTTCTAGGTCCTTTCATACTATTTTTGGCCCTAGAATACATAGTAACAATAGCAATATTATCCACATGCTAAGGGACACCTAGTGTAGTATATATCCTTTATTTAACTAGTTTTTAGTATTTGAAAATACTAAACACTTTCAGCTTTTTCCATTGGTTACCATACCACTTAACACTATGTCTAAATTAACCTTGACACCATCTGCCATCCATGTATAAATTAATGTGAAATATTCTGTCTAATTCGCCTCAAAACTGCCCGACTTGTAATATTTCGACAATGTTAATACAACATTTACACACTTCTGACCACTAAATTGAGAAAAATTGCCAATGTTTTTCATTAGTTTAAATAGTTAATTCTCTCATTAATAATTAATTATTATTATTGATTAAGCAGTGAAGTATATTCATTTACTCAACTGTTAAATTCTGAATATTAGGTTTCATGAGGGAGTAGTGACAAAGTAAAATAAGAGAATATCAAATTTAATTAAAAAGAAACCCAATGACGATATTTACAAATAAGTCTGCCCTTTTTCGATACCAAGAATCTAGTCAACTTTTTTAAGATAAACCTTAAATTTATATATTTAATAAGAGTATCCTCTCTACTCATATTAAACTGAAATTGTATTTAAAAAAGTACAGTATCAGCAAAACAGTAATGAAGGAGCTAGTTACCTTAACTTCAGACAACACAATGTTCGTGGGTTTTACTGCAACAGAAGAAGTGGGCACTTGTGAAGAAATCACTGTCCTTCCAGAAGAAGCTGAAGTGGGTGTTGTTGCTACCGTATCAGCACTCGAAGTTGTTACAAATTTAATGTACTGCACCTACGAAAGACAGCATATTTTACAACATGTTTGAACTTTTCATGACAAGTATTTCTACCAAATGGAAAATTATTTCACTTATACAGGATGTCTTAAACTGAAGCACAGACTTCACACCTACTCAAAGTAGCTGTCAAACAATAACTTCAGTGGTTTCTTAAATTATTGCTGCACACATAATTTTGTTCTGGGCGGCCAATATTTAAATATAAGCAAATAGTCCTTACTTTTCAAATATGCCTCATGGAGAACAACATAAGATGAATACTTACCCCTTTTCCAGGAATATTTATTTGGTGCAATTGTCCTGAGCCAATTGGCTGAGGCATTTGAATGATTTGACTTGACAGGACCTGCTGTCCGGTATTTGCAGGCTTTAGAATAATCCTCTGGGCAACTTTATTGGCACTTGTTGTTTGGGGAGCCGGTAGTATCTTCGTTGGAGACTTAATTTGCTGCTGAAATTTAGTCATTCCTAATAATAAATTTTAAACATTTTATAAACTTAAAGTTGTCAGTAGGTCTTCTTTAGTTGATTACTTTTTTGTTAGTTCCACAAAGTTTAATACAAAATAAGATACTACTGGAGCATAACAAATAAGAAATCAAAATCAGGAATAATTAATTATTCTTCTCTCAATTATATAAAGTACATAATATAAAAATTCATTCAGACAAATCCATGCAGTTCACATATTTCCACATAACATATACAGGGTGTCCCATTAAATGTGTCTCAGGTTTTTTTATTATTAGAAATAGAGTGCCGATTAAATGGACAAAGTAGTGTGAATTCATGTTCTCAGAAGAATTCATTGAGAAGACAAATATAATCCGATCAGTTTTTATATTACTATTACTTACCTGTATCAAAAAACTGTTTTAACATTGTTAAGGCAACTTTTTATGCAGAACAGAATAGCATATATTACGATCTTGAAATATCTAATACTTTGTTTTTTCTTATGGGCGCCATAATAGATTTTTACAAATTCAAATTCAGCATATTTTTCTCATTGTTTTGATGTATTGTTTACTGTATTCTGAGACCTATTAGAACAAATCACGATCAAAGTTATGCTTATCTCTTTGAAGTGTCAATGTGTTATCAATTTGTTTCTCGTTGTCCCAAAATGTATTTCACTGAATTTTATATTAATTTCTTTTTTTATGTTAAGTATGAAGAATAAAAGCCGAACTTTTGTAATTATATAAATCACTTAAATACAAAAGACAAAAATGCATTTTATAAAAAAAGGATTGTGATCATAACACTTTCCTTTAAAAAACATACTAAATATCAGAACATTTATACCGTTTATATCCTTGCCTATAGGCTATGAGCGCATACCACTTTGCAGTGCCTCACACCGGGTAACACACATTTCTGGTGGGTAATCCTAACCTACAGCCTTCTGTCAAAAGGCAGTTTAATCACAGAAAATGGATATAGTGAAATATTTTGGGTACTGTATTGTACTGACAGGACGTATAGAAATACTAAACAGCAATATTGGTAATTATACAGAATGCCGTACCTTCGTCAAATAAAGCGAAATTTTGCACATTCCTAGAACACTCTTCCGGAACATGTATATCTGTTTCTTGCAGTCGCATCTTATTTTCGAAATGTAAGGGTTTAAGTATCTAGTGTTTTATTTTCCAATTATTTTATACACACTGTGTTTCTCCCTGTAGTTACTCCAGAGTGTCGCATGCTTCTTTAATGGTTCCTTTACGTTCGGTCGTGCTATGTGAGTGTTTTCAAACCACGCAAAAAACACGGCCTAAACGCCTCAAAAATCGGATAAACACCAAAATCTGTTTGAAACCACACTCACGAGTCGCGACACCACATCGTATACAGAACAACACGATGCTTCGTAATGGAGGTCCGCATATAAAAACTCATTTATCAAAAATTAGACGCAACCACAGAAAATTCATTAGAGATTTATCTTCAGAATGCAGTGTTTTGGTTGTGTGCAAAACTCGGCAATGCTCCGGTATTCTGCACAATTAGCACAATATTATGTAGAATGTCATATCTACTCGTTTTCTCTGTGGATGCTACTAATCCACAATTTACAACGTTCTTCTTCAAGAGGTGTGGATTGAAAGCAGTAAAATTTAACCGATTTGTCTATGTTTACATAACTGTTACAGTCCACAACACAGCAATTTTCTTTACTTACATGCAAAGAGCATACATACTTTTCAGCACTCACGTTGATTACTATCAAAAAATATATATACTGGTGTAATTCTTTGATCACTACACAGGCATAAATAAGAGAATTGGTTAAGTTAGGCTACAGTAATTGCTGCATACACCAAACAGCTGACAGCAACTGACAGCTAATGTGAATTAGGCTTTTTAAGATTATGTCATCCAATATGGCGTCCAGGGAGCAAAAAGTGCACGCATGGGATGCGCCTGCGAAACCCTGGAAACGGACGCGTTGCTGATAGAGTTGGGTCCTTCATGACCAAGTCGTTCAAAGTGAATGACTCATGCCTTGATTTGGCTAACAGCTAATGAATCAGCGTCGTTCGTGCGTCGTACACAACGATCTCCAAATAATATTTAGAGATCAGTGATCGTACATGGTTAACGGCTGACGACAGCACACAACGAGAACACAGCATGACAGCATATTTATATGCTGTGGCGAGACAGGAGACACCGCTGTCACTTTCAATTCACGATCCATATGAACGACTTGAATGATTCGAATCTACGCGATTGATTGAACGATTTGAATTGAATCACATGTCCTAGCTCTAGTGACTGACGCTGGCATTAAGTAATGGGGTTTCTATGACAGCGCGCTAGAAGCTGCATCGTTTTGACATGTGCCCCCTGGCAGTCGCTCCGAAAGTCACGTGTAAACTGTAGTTTACACTCCAAAAATGCCCAGTTTCAGGGATGGTGGCGCCACTTGAACATTCGCTCAGCGCCTATATGAATAATATTGTGTGCCTTGGGTATGTAGTCACAATTTCTACAGTAATAAACTGTTAAAAACCAACACTTGAAAAATTTCAAACAACCCTACTATTAATGACAAATAATACGTTTCATTGATGTACTCAGGTGGTATACCATCTTTTGTATGCACATTCAATACCGAAAGAATGCTACTTTATTATAATCACATTTTCATAACGATTATCGAAAAAGACATCATGTTGTTTGAAAACTAATCAATGACAAATACAAATAGGTGGGGAGGCTGCAGTTTTTGCAACAACAAATGCTAATGGTGAAATGTCAATAAGAAAAATACACAATAGGGATGAAATTTGACATTACAAATGGTTTGCCGCCTCAACTTGGAACTTTATTATTGTTGAAAAAAAACAGTAATTGTCATATACTATTTCATACTTTGATCACTGGCTTGCCAATACGAAGCTCAATTATCCATTAACATTAACAATAACAACCAATAGGTAATTTCATATTGTTAAATTCAACAGGCAATAATAGCAGTAAAAATAAGGAATCAAGACCACAACAAAAGCAAAAAAAATAATAGTAATAAAAGCAGAAATAGCACTCAAAATGTGCAAACCACAAGCGTAAGCAAATAGGGAAATGGCTACCAATGTATAATGAAAAGTTCTGGTTGGCATCGCAAGGTGGTATGTCACAAAACACGAATAAAATGCTTAAACCTAACAGTTAGCACTGACCATACTAAAAGGAATGGTTTATGGTGAATGGTATTACGAAACTTCTGTGAAAATTTTTAGACAATTAAGATGCCTGTAGAAGATATGTTGATCTAAATCTAAATCGCACTACTGTTTTTATACAATTCTGGCAAACAACATATTGGGACTGGACACTTTAGCCAAAAAAAATTAAATAAATTGCGCATATTAATTTTTAAAACTGCAGTAATTAGAAATAACTGACTCAGTTTATTCTGCATACATAAAAGAAAACTCTGTTAACAAAAATGAGGATTTCAATATAACAGTTTCCAAAATTTTTTTACCTTGTTATCTTACCTGAGGAACTATTTTGATGGTTTTAGCTTGTGTTTTGTTGAGAACCACTGCATGTTTCCCAGATGTTTGTGGTACGAGCTTTGTAGTGATCAGTCCCATTTCCTGGGCTTGCTGCAAAGTAATGGTTTTTGTTGGATTTGGTAGGGTTACATTGCTCTGATTTTGGACAAGTTTTATTTGAGATTCAGGCTTCTGAACAACCATAATATGTCCCTGCTTACCAGCTGCTGAAATGCAAATATGAATCTGTTAATTCTATACAGTTTTGTGATAATATTTCGTAGCTACTTGCGTGTCACTTACCTACAGCAGTTCTAGGTATCATGGCTTTATTTGCAGGTGCAATCACTTTCTTCATGACTACTTGCTTAGGTTGCACTACAGAGATACTACTCGGAGTGGTAATTGTTTTGACAGCCTGCTTAATTGTCACTGGCCTAGCCAATGAGATGTTAGCCAAATTTAATTCCTGTCCTTGGGGTGACACAAATTTAATGGCTTGAGTACCTCCTGTACCTTGTAGAAAGGAATAATTTATTACACAGCATGCACATATAAAATATCAAATTTCTTTCAAAATTAAGAAACTGACACAATTATTATATGAAGTCTAGATACGACGAGAAATTTGGAAAGCGCAAGTAAGAAGGTATGTTAAATAAATGGTTTAAAATGGAGTATGTAGGTATAAATTAAGATTATGAATATCGCTTCTATTATTAATACTATTCATTTGTTTATTAATGTGAGCCATTTCTAAGAAAATCAGTTTCTTTAAATTTATTACTTTATCTAAAACTGCTAAATCATTAAACTTAAATTTGTAGTATATATACGAGCCCAAACAACTATAGGTTCGGACACTTCATATTTTTGAGAGTAAGTAATTTTTACGATATGTAGAACATATTTTTCAAATTTATATTACTATCATCAAATACAACTATATACAGGTTTACTCTTTGGAAAATACATGAGTAGAAAAACATATTATGTTTAAGAAATTAGTGCTTATTCAACACTATAACAAATTCGTTGTCAACTAAATCTTCGGACAGACCACCTTAATATTGAGTTACATCCCCTTTGGCTTTAATTACTGCCTTTATTCGGTCAGACATTGTATTTAACAGATTTTGACAGTCCTCTGCAGTTATAGATTCCCAGATTTCCGAAATTTTTTGTTTCAAACCTTCAATATTTCTTTGGGGATCCTTTCTTAGCTTTCTTTTCATTATGGCCCAAAGATTCTCTATAGGATTAAGATCCGGGCTACTGGAGGGCCAGTCCAGAACGTTAATAGAGTTGTCTTGAAACCATTGTTTTGTAATTTTCGCAGTATGCGAAGATGCGCCGTCCTGTTGAAAAGTCCATTCGCCATCATCAACTAAAATTTCTACTGATGGGAGTAAATTGGTTCTCAATATATCAATGTATTTTTGGACGTTCACAGTACCATCTATGAAATGCAAAGATCCAACACCTTTCGAAGACATACATCCCCAGATCATAACACTAGCAGGAAACTTAACAGTCCGTTTTAAACAGTCTTTGTGGTAAGTTTCAGATTTGTTACGAATCACTCTCTTTCGCATATCACCGACGCATACATCAAATTTTGACTCATCACTAAAAATGATGCTGTTCCATTGTCTTTGTTCAAAATTTTGTCTTTGTTTTGCCCATTTTAGTCGATTTTGTTTCTGGCGGATAGTCAGCAGTGGTTTTTCTTTTGCCTGTTGAATAATTAATATAATTTTACTTTTTGAGTACAAGAGACTTACCTCTTAAATTTACTTTATAAAATTTATAGCCCCGCTTTCTGAGGTATTTACGAGTAGTCTCTGTAGAAGCTCTTTTCTTTATTCTTTCTGACCATATTGCATTTAAATCTCGTAGACTACTCCGGCGATTTTCCTTTGCGATGCTAATTAAAACTCGAACATCTCTGTCATTAATTATCCGTTTTCGTCCAGTGCTTTTTCCAATTGCAACAGAACCACTTGATGAATATTTTTTGATAACGTCAGCAACACTTGACACAGGTAAATCGAGATCTTTTGCGATTTTTCGCCCACTCTTACCATCTAGACGCAATTTTACAACAAGATTACGCAACTCAATACTCAACGCTTTTCCTCGAGCCATTATTTATTATGCACATAACAAAATTAACTGCAAAACTGACAGAAGCGGTGTCGCATTAATTTCCAACATTATGTTTTGTTTTCATAGCCGCCCTGATTAATATATCTCATGAATAACATTAGTGTCCGAAGATTTAGTTGACAACGAATTTGTTATGGTGTTGAATAAGCACTAATTTCTTAAACATAATATGTTTTTCTACTCATGCATTTTCCGCAGAGTAAGCATGTATATAGTTGTATTTGAAGATATTAATATCAATTTGAAAAATATGTTTTACATATCATAAAAATTATTTAATCTGAAAAATATCAAGTGTCCGAACCTATAGTTGTTTGGGCTCGAATTGAAAAACACGCAAAAAAAAATCAAGACATTTAATTGACAGAATGAAAGAGATAATAAAACAACTTCTGTACTATTTAATCATTGTTTTCAGTTCGACCACAAATTTAACTAAATGATTTAACAATTTTAGATAAAGAAATAAATTTAAAGACATGTTTTTTCTTACAAATGGTTCAAATTAATAAACAAATTCATAGTATTAATAAAAGAAGCAATATTTATGTTTCCTATATACAGTGTGTTGCATTTAAGACGAAGACACCCCTATATTTTATTTTTTTAAAGGAATACAGATCTTAATTTTCACACAGTCATAAACGGTGACGGGTCATATTTTTTAATATACTTAACCAAATTCTGAATTTTAAACTCAGCCTACTACGAATAGACAGGTAGGGCTGATTCTCAATATTTATATAAAGTCCAAACTGACTAGTATTTGACACATCTGTCAATTTTATTATTTTTCATAGCACACTAAGTATAAAATTAAAAAAATAAAACAATTTTTAAATACCAAAATATTGAAAAAATTCAAAATGCAAATTTTTCTAATTTTTCTAATAATTTTTTCGATATCTCTAACACGAAACAAAATATTGAGAATCGGCCCTATTTGTCAATTCGTAGTAAGCTGAGTTTAAAATTCAGAATTTGGTTAAATATCTTAAAAAATATGACCCGTCACCATTTATTACTGTGCGAAAATACAGATCTGTATTTCTTTAAATAACTAAAATATGGGGGTGTCTTCATCTTAAATGTGACACACTGACTGTATAATATTTATTTATTTATAATCTATTTAAAAATACTTACCCACCCTGTAATACTTTGTAATAAAGCTGTTTAATAAAACATTGTTTGTTGCTTCCTACTAAGGCGAAACCCATTGTATTTATATAGTATACTTGTAAKTGTTTATACTTTATCAGAGATAGCTTAAAATTTTCTAAAGCTGCAAGGTTATTTATTAATCTTTGAAGTATAAGTAACTTCAAATACCAATCATTTTTTTAATATGAGTAGCAGGATATACTTGTTACATCACAGATAGACACACATGTAATTAAATTGCCTTTGTTTTGAAGTACTTATCCAATCAGTTTATAATAGTTTTCACAAAATCTTCAAAGAACATTGAGTTTCTTTATTAAAAGGTTAAAAAATAACTGAAGCTTACTGGTGAAACAAAACATTTAGACAAAAGGATTAATGAGTAGATATGAATTTTTCAATCTTTAGAAAATTAAAAAGATTTAATATTTTTATGACCTCTGGAGCATACTTATTCACTTTATAGTGGAAATGAAAACAAGAATAAYCATAAAACGATACCACTAACAATAAACAAGAACAATATAAAGATAAACATGGCATAAAAACATGGAGAATGGAGATTTTAATCTAAATTAATTTAAAATGTGTTCATATTGTTAAATTTTCTTAGGAAACCTTTGTGCATAGCTTTCACACACACATCCTCATTTGTGAGTACATCGTTAGATTACAGGGTATCCCATTTTCGTTGTAATTGAAGGGTATCTCGGTAACTATTAATGTTAGAGCATTGCAGTTTCAACATTACAATATTACTTTTTTGTTGTGAATTGAGCTGTGCCATCGCCATTTTTTTTATAGTCTTTTGTTTTACAGCTATAGCCAACTTTAGAAAAAAGTAACTTTTTTTCAGTTCTCAATATCTCAATTGGCTATGTAGATACAAAAATACTCTAGACATTTTTAATAGATATTTTTATTCTGAATCCAGTGACACAATCAGAATTTTATTAGGGGGTCACATTTTAGAGCTACAACACAAACTTGCATTTTTTATATAGAAACCATAGTTGGCTTTTATATGATTGAAAAGACCTAATCTTTCTGATTAAGAAAATGTATGGATTGTTAGGTAAAAATTAGTAAAAATACTAATTTTGGTATTATTCCAATTTTTGTAATAATTTAATGATTTTACGTTTTTTATCAAAATGGATGTAAATAATTAACGATAAACAATGCATAGGTATTTATTTCCAAATAAACAATCATTTTCATTAGTTACATGCATTCCTAGATTACTGACAAAAAAACTGCATGAGAGTTCTTAGGAGTCTTATGTACCTATGTATTAAAATATGTATATATTTTTTTTAATGGATTAAAATTTTTAATTAATAACAAAAAATATTGTGTGACTTCTTATTCCATAGCCTCCTGGATGTAAATGTAAAATCTGATTAATTTACTAAAAAAGATTTTAGTAATTCCAAAATTAGTAAAAATAAACCTAACAATGTAACATTTTTTAATCAGAATATATAGGTCTTTTCAACCACAGCAAAGCCAACTATAGTTTCCACTTAAAAAATGCAAGTTTTTGTTACATCTCAAAAATGCGACCCCCTAAAACATTTCTGAGTAAGCCACTGGATTTAAAATAAAAATATCTATAAAAAATGTATTTACAGTTATTTTATATCTACATGCCCAAGCAAGATATTGAGAGCTGAAGAAATTTTACATTATTAAAAAGTTGGCTATCACTTTAAAACAAAAGAAGATACAAAAATGGTGATGGTACAGTTCAACTCACAACAAAAAAGTAATACAGTAATGACGAAACTGCAACCCTCTAGCATTAATAGTTAACGAGATACCCTACAATTACAACAAAAATAGGACACCCTGTACACAGTATTCTTACTGTATTTCCACATAAAAATGTGTAAAGGTATAAGATCCGGTGACTAAAGAGGCCATACACATCCACTTGCCAGTTTGATGCAAAAATTCTGTTATAGTTACATTTAAAATTTGTTATTTACACTGAGAGCTTCTAAGTTAGCTACAATTATATAAAATGTGCAAAATAAACTGTTATGGTAAACCGTTTCTACCAGGTGTCCTCTTTTTACAAAGCAAAAACAACAAAAAAACTTTTTAACCTTTCAGCCATTACAAAAAGGCTACCTGTTGATCACAGAATGAATAGTGAGAAGCTAAATTTTGCAAAACTCATGATTTTGCATATAGGAAAGCAGGTGTATAGATGTATAGATGTAGATAGCTTAGATATTATGTAACTTGTAAAACTTAGTCTAAAACAAACAACTATCTTACCTTGCACTAAAAGCAGTTGTTGTCCGGTGACAGGTTTCAAAGCAGCAATGGGAACTTTAGCAGGTTTAGGAGCAATTGTCAATGGCCTTAAAGGAGGTACGCTCGGTTTATTATTCTTAATATCAGGTAGTATTTCTTCCGGTGACTGAGCCCTTTCCGTTTCTATCTCAACTTCCTGAGCCCCCAACTCTGGCTGTACTATGATCTCCTCTGCATCGGTATGGTCACCATCTTCACTCATATGCAGTACATCAGAATCTCCACCTGAAGAAAACGAGCCGAACAGGTTGTTTAATTTAAAGCACAATTTAGTGTGGTCAAAATTTCTTATGCAAAGTGCGTTATGTCAAGCCAACTGAACTCATTGGCTGTTAATGTACCATACAAACTAAATATATCTATATGCCAAAGGTAGCTTAATGCCTTTGGCGTCTTGTATCTACTAAATTTTGTGGATCCATTCTAAATCTACACATTTTTATTAATGAAAAGCCGTGCACATATATAGCAGGACGAGTGTTCCAAAAGTTTTATGGCAAGCCTATAAGTTGCATTTACTTTGAAAGAGCACCTCTAAAGACTTACATACATATCACAGATACATGACATGCAGTTTTGCAAATCTAGCTGAATATATCTCTAATCAAACTAAAGGTAAGCAACACATTCTCGAGAACTTGAGGGCTGCTGGAAACCGAAAGCCTCCACCTCTTCATATTTCTTACCATAGTGCAACTAGGCACGTAAACTTAAGACCTGCACGACTAGATTTGCCTAACAGTATATACATATGCTGATTTCAATCATTACAATGGCATATTGTATGAATTAACTTACTTTGGTTACCCATTTCATTGGACAAATGTAGCTCTTGTGAGAGTTCTGCTAGTTGCTGCAGGTCACAGTGAGATAAAGCCGACAACTGAGCTTCGTTGAGTGTAGCGCCTTCCATTGTTAAAGTGTCCACAAGTGTTTCAACTTCTTCTGGTTGACCTGCATTTAACACAAATAACATAAAACAATCAAGGATCTGTGCCTAAATAATATATGTATACAGGTACAAAAAAATAGCAAATTAGTCAATTATGCTTAAAAAGCCACTTTTCACCACTCACTGCTTGGATATATGAAATGACCTACGTATCCTAGGAAATACAACACAAGAAAACTTGCACAACTCACTTTTTTCAGTAAAGGGCATTTTCTCAACAAAACTCCACTGTTTCTAGCTTAGTAATTATTTCAAAATATCAAATTGTTGGAATTTGACAGATCACGTGATCGAAACGTAAAAGCGTCATCAAGCGTCAAAAAACAAGAAACTATTATGGCGTTCCAGGGTTGCCATCTGCCAACAAGCCAACCTACGCCCAGAGAAATAGAGTAGGAAGAACACGCATAGGCCGAGTGCGCATCCAGATTTACCTGGGACCACTGATCTCTAAAAATAACTGGATGTCGTTTACTTACCAAAATCCATATAAACTAATTGTGACAAATTGAAACCACCTTAGCGCTTCTAGCCGCTGGTCATTGTACTAAAATTGACTGTTACAATCGTGAACCTAACTTAAAAAATACGGCATTTTCTTTGAACGCGCCGTTAAATTGATAGTACCATGACCAGCACAGTTTTGAAGGACCCAGTTATTTAGAAATCAGTGCCTGGAACACGATAATGGTCACCAGATTGTCTTTAGAAACGTCAAATATTCGTCAGTGTTGTCCAATGTCAGTACTTTTCTTGAATTTCCTAAGAAATCGTAAAAAATGCACAATCCGGTGACATCGTATACCAAAGCGACCTATTTGTTGCATAACCCGCAAAAAATCGCATCATTCGCGAAGAATGGTAATCTGGGATTCACCCGTCGATTTCCTCTAAAAATCGTAAAAATTACACATCAGTTTGCAACTAAACTATTTGGAATCACATTAACCACTGATCTCTAAATAACTGGATGTCGCATAAGTAATTCAAAACTGTGATAAGTAGCCACCATGCCGCTGGTACTTGTACTATCAATTTAACGGCGCGTTCAAATTTTAGGTTAGATCCTTAAATTAGGCTTTTTAGAACACGTGACTTTCGGAGCGACTGCCAGGGGGCACATGTCAAAACGATGCAGCTTCTAGAGCGCTGTCATAGAAACCACATTACTTAATGCCGACGTCAGTCACTAGAGCCGGGACATCCAGTTCAATTCAAATCGTTAATCAATCGTGTAAATTCGGATCGTTCATATGGATCGTGAATTGAAAGTGACAGCGGTGTCTCCTGTCTCGCCACAGCATATAAATATGCTGTCATGCTGTGTAATCGTCGTGTGCTGTCGTCAGCCGTTAACCATGTACGACCACTGATCTCTAAATATTATTTGGAGGTCGTTGTGTACGACGCACGAACGACGCTGATTCATTAGCTGTTAGCCAAATCAAGGCATGAGTCATTCACTTTGAACGACTTGGTCATGAAGGACCCAACTCTATCAGCCACGCGTCCGTTTCCAGGGTTTCGCAGGCGCGTCTCATGCGTGCGCTTTTTGCCCCCTGGACGCCATATTGGATGATGTAATCTTAAAAAGCCTAATATATAATATGGTTATGAGTAAACGTAACATCCAGTTTGTACGGTACATGTTTCTTACGCAAACACTACAACGATCATCTTTGCGACGATTTGGAAATCTGCAAAAAGATGATGAGTTCACGATTTTAATCGTCAATCATTAACGTTATACTTACCGCAGKAGCAAACCTTTGTCAAAARTTTAGTACAAGGACCAGCGGKTAGGCGCTAAAGTGGCTTAAATCTATCACAAATAATTTACATGCATTTTGGTATGTAAGCGACATCCAGTTATTTAGAGATCAGTGACAATAACAATAGAATACTAACGAAACAACAAAAAAATTACGAATCTGCCAAGTATTAAGGACCAAGTCCAAAACTATGCAAAACGCTAAATCACAGCAAACGACGCGACATTTTTGCATCAACATTTTGTGTCTATTTTGACATCTGGCAACACCAGTCTGCTTATAGAACATTACAATAACAACATTACTTTTCAACACTGCTACATCATTTAGGTTTATATTACCCTATTTTTAAGTGGAACTGTTGTACAAGATGTCATTATTTAAAATAAGTGCCAAAAGTTTAACGTTCTCCCCACTTCTCTACTGTGGTTAACTCCACTTAAAAGGATAACGATCTTTGCCATCTGCCATGCTACAAAAATGGCCCTCTTTTAGAAAGAGGATTATAGAAGTTTTAAATGTCACCGGTAGATGGCGGCAACTTACAAGTGTAAGATTTTTAAATTTTTTTTTTTCATCTTATTCAGAGTCAAACACGTAATAATGATCATGCAATAGGAGGACGTGACATAGGGAATTTGTAATATACCTAAACTTTCAATATGCTCTGAAAAGTTACAATACGGATAAGGTTAGGTGCCCAATTTTTTAAATACGCTATATCAATGTGACGTAGATGTCGGCCATTTTACCTCGATACTTCAAGATCCCGGATCAAAACAAACCAAGTTGTCGGAACGTTCATAAGGGATTTCACTGTTTGGTGCATTTTTTTAGTGTTAAAAGAATATTTTAAAGAGTTACTGTGTATGTTTAAGTAGCTTACACTCCTTCGCTTCACCTAGCAAGGATTACAAACCAAAATTACATTTAGTTACAATCATCGAGGTGTCTGGAGTCGGTTATTTACGTTTTCAAGTGAAGCCAACATAATAGCACATTCTAAGGTGTAATTGGAGGAAAACAGAAACGTACAGTTGACCAGTTGACCAGACTCAAAGCATCGTGCGATTGCCCGTCTTCACGCACATTAGATGGTCCACTGTGCTACTGGTGTTTAGAATGTTCTGTATGTGTTGAGTAGTGTGGTGTAAATTTTTGGTTGAAAAGAGCTTATTGCGAGCTGTTTAAGGACAAGTCGTATAAAAAATTAATCCAGGCAATAGTGCGGATGTGTCAAGTATGCAAAAAGGTGGGCTCTAAGGAGAAAACCGTATCATTTCACCGTTAAGCATTGTTTAGGTTATGTTTATATCTGTTGTCATAGGCGTCGTTTGATAAATTTAGCGGAATTAGTAACTTTATAGAGGAATACTTATATAAAATATAATGAAGTTGATAGTGAAGGACTAAT
This sequence comes from Rhyzopertha dominica, assembly GCA_025024175.1. NCBI lineage: Eukaryota > Metazoa > Arthropoda > Insecta > Coleoptera > Bostrichidae > Rhyzopertha > Rhyzopertha dominica. Next base: position 31,528,648 of record QCXZ01000138.1, on the reverse strand, counting down.
ACATATGGAAAATGATTACTGTTAGTGGTAGACGTTTTAAAAATAAATATTTGTAGGTAGAAGAGAGCCGATGTGTTCGGAGTAAGTACTTCAGTGATGCCTGATGCGGATTTTGATTTTATGTATTTCTTTTTATTTGACAATAAATTTCATTTTCGCAGTTTCTGAATTTTTTTCCTTATATTTCTATGTGAAGAATGTCGAGTGTTTTCTCGTTAAGTGTTGATTAATGAATACTAATGCTAGAAACTGTGTTGATGCTTTCATTCGACCCAAACTTTTTCCCGCTCGTAACTAAATTAAATTAGTGTTGTACAAAAAATGTTTCTTTGCTTTAACTGAAAGATTGTTCGATATATTATTGATGTACGCTCCGCTTTTGTTTTAGTTGGAAGTTAAATTATCTCACTGTTGACACTTTTATAACAGTACGGCAATGTACTTGGAGGAGAACTGTATCTTTCACTGAAAAAAATCTTATTAGTGTCAGAAACAATAAACCTGTTCGATATAACGTTTTTGGAGCGGTTCCTATTCTCTTTGTTAAAGTTAATATTAGCTAAAATCAACCCAGTAACCATGACACCTTCAATTGGGATATGTGATCGGTTTAAATTTTAAAAACAGGGTTGATTTTAGCTGAAAATAGAGAAGAGAAACTGGTCTTTGGTTTTATTTTGCTCCAACAATACCTATAATATTTTTCAGTATACTAACCCAAACGAATTTTGGCGTACCTAACTTTAAAGTCGGTTCTGTCCTAATTACCCATTGCAATAAAGACTGCATTGTTACCAAATGCAAGTAATTTATGGTCTTTAGACCCTTGGTCGGCATCTTCGTCTATCTTATATAAAATAGACGGAGAAAAACTATCTGCCTGGGGCGGTTTGCTCAGATGCGACCAAGGGTCTAACAACCATAAATTATTTACGTTTGGTAACAATGCAATCTTTATTGCACTAGTAATTAGAGCAGAACCGACTTTAAAGTTAGGTACGCCAAAATTCGTTTGGGTTAGTATACCTTGAGATCCTGGGATGAAAAACTACACTTTTTTATAATTGGTCCAAAATACAAATTACAATTAAAGATGAGCAAATTACTCGGTTTTACATTTCAATGGGAAGGATAAAACTGGTATTTTCCCTAATGAAATTTTTCACTKAACTTTTCGTGTAGCTCTATTMAATCAACAATCATTTTAATACCTAATATCAAAAAAAAATATAATTATTGTAACACAATTTTTCTCAATTTTGGTTTTTTCAAGGTTTCTCCCATATAAATACCCCACAAGAAATTTTTTTAGTTATTATTGGTAATTAATAGAATTTATAAAAATAAATAGGAAAATCTGCATATAAAAAGTACATTTAAAATAAATAGAATGAAAGTAGATAAGACAAAAGTTAAGTACTTATTTAGAACTAGAATTATGATTTATTTACTTAATATACTTTTTGTTAATAGATCAATTTATGATATATAATAATAATAAAATTAAAAAATAGTATATAAATCCTTCAGTTTTTTTTTAAACCAAACACTAATTTCGAGTAAAAATGAGCAAAAGTATAAACCAAAGACGATTTTATAAGACTGTCCAACGTTATAGGATTACCCCAGCAGTATTAATGCATGTTAACAGATGGCGTATGATGTAGCTCGGCGTCTATTCGGTCAAATTACGCCACATGACCTTGTCATTGGACCGGCAACATCATACTTTGAATAATGCGTGTTTGCCCATTATACTGCAAAAACCTTAGCGCTTAGCGGGTATAATATACCGATTTATGTACATACGATGCAGTTTCGCGCTGCTCTCTATTACTTTAAGTCGCCGCCGCCGAAAGCAAGGTATGGTGCGAAAAGAAGAGAAAAGAAGAAGAAAAGAAAAGAAAAAGACTGCGCACGCTTGACTTCTCTAAAAATTAGAAAAATTTAGATTAGGTGTTCAATACATAACTGTATTATGGTAAAAACCATATTAAGCAAAACAATGCAAGGTTAAAATGCAACAAATTAGGGATGCCGATTTTAAGATGTATGAAAAAGCTTGACAATTAGTATATAACTCGCATTTTATTAATATTAAGCATTATAATGTGCACAGATAGCAAAACATAATTTGTATTAAAACGACACAAGTATAAAAATATATACATACATGTGATGATAAAACACAATATTGAATGCTGCTTCAGGGTTCAGTATTACAAAAAAACAGAAATGTTCTTTACACAATATATACAAAGTGTTTAATGAAAAATAGTAAAATCGCTGAGTAAATTCTCTAAGGTAAAATTTTATTAGTTGCTATTGCAACGATTATGTTTAATCGTTTATATGAATAGTATTTACATTATTACAGCTATATGCAAAAAGTACTCGTAACGGCTGCATTAGTCATGACATAATATTTTGAGTTTAGAAGTTTTGGTTAGAGATTATTCAAAAACTAAAAGTTTAAAATGTTTCAGAATTTTGCAAGTTACTAATTTATCTATAATGAATAATCTATGTTCTTCGCAGTCCTTATGTTTATGTAGCTACTGAGCAATAAACTTATTTCTTTTCATTTTATTAATTATCATCTTTTTTACTTTTCTTTCTGAATACAATGTTTTTATATGTTTTTCAAACGCTACTAAACACTTATTTACAATTTCAGTGAATTTCGTTGTAGGACTTTTTAGGGCACCTCATACACTATCAATATTGTCATATATTTTATACAAAATTAATAATTGTTCTCTGTCAATTAGATCTGATTGAGAAATTGTGTATGAATCACACTTCTGACACTGAAACTTGATCTTTACAACACCTTGACAAGTAACCTGCAAAATAACTCACCGCACAATCTTCTAAAGAGACATGAATGTGTTCTTTCGGCGAACCATTATCAGAGGAATTTGATGAGCTTTGCCGCTTGAATCATCAGTTGATGAGGTACCAGAAACAGCCTCTTTCACAGATTTAGTGAAATCTACAACCTCATCTTCATCAGGTTTACAATTTGTAAATTTGGAAGGCTGCATAAAGCTGTTGATACAGTTGCTTCTGAAAATTGTTCGAAACTGTTTTGCCGTTGGATTACGACTGTATCCTCCTTTTTGTCTATAAATGGCAAACAAATTTTCCAAAGCATCTTGATTTAAACGATTAGTCAACAGTGTATCTGAATCAACATTGGTCGCGATAAATCTAGCATACAGCCAAAAATAATTTGAAGTCAGGGCCTGCAATATACACGCGATTTGTACGGTTAATTTCGCAAAAACGCGTTCGTATTTTATATATAAGTTTTATTTTCGTCGTAGGCAATTTAAGGTTCGAAGAAAATTTGTAACGTTAAACGTTTTGTTTGGGATAATATGTTTTTTCTACGCACCTTTCAAGCAAGGTCCCTTATTAATCTCCATTGCCCTGMGTCTCTGCGTGACAGGACAGGCCTGTGTATAAGACAAAGGCCACATCGCATAGTGACATACCTACTACATATTTCTGCTTTGTCCATAAATACAGTTATTTAGGAAACTTTATTTACCACTCAAGTTTATTTAAAATATTGCACAATGCATTACCTATATTTGCCATAAAAATGCCTAGCCAGGACCGTTTTTTTATATTTACATGTTATTCGCGTAAAAACAAGAATAAGACGTAAGCATGGCAACGTTGACTTTTAGCGCTTAAAATTAATCAGCGACACCCCACAGGTGCAGGACAAACTAATGGTTCGACGGTGTCGAGGCCTAGTGGCCGCATACCAGTTGAGCGCGTCCAATTTTAACATTGCGTTGATCAGTCTTATAAAATCGTCTTTGGTATAAACTTAGGAACTATTACACCCAATTACAGTTATATATAATAATAATGACTTTATTCTGCTATACGAAAATGAACATATATTTTACTAGAGTAATTTGTAACAACACATAGCTGAAAATGGCGAAGTTCAAGGAATAGTGCCTCACATAGCGAGACTCTGCCCCTGCTCTCCACTTAACCACAAATCTCAAAACAAATCTGTAAATGTTATTTACAAAATTTCAAAATAAAGTAAATTCTGTCGTGTGCCTGTATCAAATTTGCTATATCTGCTTGAAACTTTATCAACTTCTGTGAACATTATAGAAAACAGTGTGTTAGATAGATCCCTTTATTATTAGCATTATTTTGTGAAAAAAAATAATTCTCTGTTCACCTAAATACAAAAAAAAAGTCCACATAATCGAAAAATTATAAAACTCAACAAATATAAATTTATCCTGATGTTAACCCTTATAATTTGGATAAATAAATCGGCGGCACATATCTTTACTATATAAATTAATAATGCAGATAGCAGATATAGGTATATGTGTTAATATATAGGTATTAGTTATGTAAAATATACCAATATGTACGTAGAAGTAATATATACAGTAAACACTATATTAAGCCAAAGCGCCAAAACCAAACCGTTCGATTGCGATGTCCGATAGCTGAAAGCATAGCTAAAAGTGCGGTGACGAGCGGAGCCCTTAACTAGGGGGTAGGTAACTGGAACGAAAACTTAACGGGTCAACGGGAATTAGAAAAAAACATCTGCTCTCTCTCCTCTCTCTTTTACTAGTGTATATCAGTGCTCTATGAGCGTATTTATGTTGTCTGTTGCCTGTTGCGCATTCTTTTATTCTGTACTTCCTATTAAGCGTTAGCGTAGGGTAGCTGGTTGGCGTCGTTTCGTAGTGGTCGTTTGGCTGAAATTACAAAGAACACGGAGTCCCTGTAGTTATATTGATAGTACATATTCAAAAACGAAATTAGGTGAGTTTCACTTTCACTGTTTTAGTAAATTATAGTCGTTCAACAGGCTTTAAGCACAAAAGCCCATTCACTAAAGAAAACAAAGAAGCTTCCAAGCAGTTAGACACAGACAGCATAAGTGCGTACCATACCAGTCACACTTTATATTTGCCTAACAAATACGTATTTATGTATAAACTAGTAGTATTCCAAACACAAAAAGGCTCAGGTACAGGATTGTAAATCATAGTAAAATTTGAATTTGTCGATAACATAACCTCACTTTTAACGGAAAAGTATAATAACAAAGTTGAATTAAATGTACTCATACTTGCATTATGGGAGCGAAGTTATTAAAATTTATCATTAGTCCTTCATCTTACAAATAATGAAGAATAAATAGCTTACATTGGATAGGTACCTTTACTTTTGCACTAGGTTTTATCTTAGTCGTACCTATAATTTAATTTAAACCCTATATGATAATTTACCACTGAACATCTTTAAGGTATTAAAAAACTTATTAAATTAATACCTATTACAACTGAAACAAATAATTGTTCTATTATTTAACATATTTGTTATTCTGGATTTGTATTTAGTTACTTGAAAAGATTACGTTTTATTACGAGTACCTACTTAATTTTGTTGAATTGCAATAGAGTACAATATTTTCTCTACCCGACTCAATTTTTTAATATGATTGTTTGAAGGTGTTGAGTACTTACACATAATTTGCACCTGACTGCAGTAAAGTGTAAAGTGAAGCTTCAAATAGTTTAACACATGAAAAATTAATCATCTCATCTAATCCACCAATATGTTTTATATCTAAAATTAAAGATATCAGTTTTTATGGTAAGAAAAAATTGTCAGAAATGGGATTTATTGTAATTTTGCGTAGGTATGTGCTTTGTTCATGAATCTCTAAATATAGTTCCTATGTGTTCAGCAATGGGCAGATTACATTAAAAATTTTAAAGACAAATATTTGGATGGTAAGAAAAAATTCTAAGCCATGGCCGACAAACTGCTGATACATGTCTACAGTAGGTTGTTGATTTGTTATTATACTTTTGTGTAAAGCAGATTAATTTAAACACTGAATACTATTCATTGAATAGTTTGATAATCGTGACAGTCTGCTGAATTTGCTAAGATGTATTCATGTAGCAAATTTATTTTACGTGAAAATATCTTTAGGCATAAAAACTTAAAATTCTTACCAGATCGACAGTGAATAAATTATCATAGCAGTTGTTAAATTTTTTTTATTGAATAGTTTATTACAATGTTTAAGAAATAATGGTCAGTGAATAATAAATTCATAATAACTGGAATAATAATTGTCCTATGAAAATTTAAAAAGGAGGGACAATACTTTCCTTCTTTCATAAACACATATGTAACAGTGGTACTTCACCACTTCATTTTGTACACCCCTCTGTATAAATCTACTTTTTGCTGTAGAATTAAATCAAAAGCTATTACTTTTACAAATGCAGTTATTATGTTATTTTTTTTTTCTTTCTAATTGAAAATCAGTCAAAATTTCTCCTATGCGATGAATACACAGTTAAAACAAAACAAAACCATGTTACCTTTTATATATTTTTTTACAATAATAGTTTTTTACTAGCAAGTTAAATTCCAAAAACTTATTGTTTTTCAGCAAGATATTAAAGCATTTCTTTAAATAGACAATCCTCTCATAACGTTTTTATATCTTCCATGTTTGAACTCAGTTCAGAAATAGATTATGATATAAAAATTTTCTCTTTCTTATCACTATTTGTTAATAAATCATTAGGTAAAAAGAACACACAATTTTTAAATATATTTGTTTATTCTCCCTATTAAAAATATATAGTAATTAATACAAGATATTATATACAAAAAAGCAATATGCTTAAATTACAATAACCTGCATGCTTATCTTGGCAGTACAGGGTGTAGTGTAATTCCTCTGCCTTTGTATGTTACTTTGTAACAGCAGTAGAATTTAAAACATACACAGCAATTCCAGTTGCAATAAATGGATAAGTGTTACTGTTTAGATTTAAGTTTACACATCTTTGTAAAACTGCTTTTTGTTTTGTTATGCTACATAATTGAATCTGAAAGGAAATGGATCCTAATAATATAAATAATTAATATAGTATTAATGAGTAGATATACAGGGTGTCATATTATCGTGCCATTCTTCTGTAGCTTCTATCTTATTTTTAAAACGCTACCTATAATCTAAAAATATTTTCATTTCAGTTCTGTTGCATGACATGCACCCCTTTTTTTAAATGGAACACCCTATATATTATTCCATTTAAGAATTCCTTGATGAAACTGAAGATCACTTTGTTAAGTATACATGTTGTCTACATAGGACGCTTCGGTGTTACTTTGTGCTATTTCGAAAAATTTGACACCTACAACATATTAAACCATGACGAATATTTCGGAAAGTAAAAAAGATAGTGATAGACATTAGCAGGGCTAGTATTTGGAGAATCACAAAGAAAAATAAATGGCACCCACACCACATAGAACTCCTGAACGAAGAAGACTATGTCCTAAGAATGCAGTTTTGTGAATGGGCTATAATTAGCAATTAGCGAAAATCCACACTTATTTATGTTCTATAAAGTGATGAAGCCAAATTCCATAAAATGGTTCTGTTAATAGATACAATATCCATTATTATTCTCCCCAAAATTGTTAACACCTATGGTATCAAGGTCTGAAGCGGAATCGTAGATTATATTATTGGGCCCTACTTTTTCTTAATATTCAACAAAGAGCGTGGCTGCCACCTATTACTTGCGACAAGTTCTCAGTTTTTTAAATCAAAGATAAGAACACAAATGGATCATTATTGATGTATTAATAAACTGTCCACTTAGTTCCTCAGATTTAACATTGAATTCTTTGTGGTAATATACAAAAAATATTGTATACAAGTCACCACCTACTATAACGATAACTACACTTCATGATACGAAACCATATACTTCGTGTGTCTAAGAAATATTAATATCTCTTTTCACAACAGACTGAGGGCTTGTGTTTAACAACATGACCAACAATTTCAACATTTAATTTAAATAAGTTATTTAGTTCTAGTTAACACTCTTTTTACATATTTTTGTTTTGTCAATAACTTTCCTTTAATTCCTGGACCGTTTTTATTAGTATTTACTTATCACATTTGGTGTTATTTAGATTTATCATAATTTATTTTGTAGACACCTTTTTTGTGCACCAGCTCATGTTACGGTTTTTTATTTTACGAGACAAAATATAAAAAGTAATGGAGAAATTATTAAAACTGTTAATCAACAAAAATAGTTAAGGATAGACCTATATTTGTATTAATAATATCAAAAAAGAAATACATTCCTTGTTTGCCATGTTCTTTTTAAAAAAAATCAATTTATCTATGCTAAGACTTAAAAATGCAAAATATAACATGTAAAAATTATGAATATAAAAAATGTTTTTTTTATAACTATGTTTGGATAGAATTTTTCAGGCTCTATCGAATGGCAAAGGCTGCATATTTCTTTCATTTTTGCTGTCCCAAAGATTCGTCATTTTTTAATATCACGAATGTAAAAATTCTGGAAAACGTCTAATACCTCCGTAACAGGCTATTTTAGGCAACATATATGTCTAACAAAGTGCCCTTCATTTTCAACACGGAACTGGAAAATGAAATAATAATAGGGTATTCGTCCCCTATAAAAGCAAGTATTTTTAGGTTATAGTTTATATATTATAAAAATAAGGTTTGCTTTGTACTTTTTTCTACAACTTATAGTAAAGATGCTATGCAAGAATGCCGCAATAATGGTGTCTACCCAGTATACTTAAAGGCAAATTTTTTTGTAGCCAAGGCATTTAAAAACCTTTCATCAAATAAACTAGTATACTTTTCTGACTATGGACATTCACCTTATTAGTCATTTTTAGACCTTCCTTTTTGTTTACAGGCCACATACCTGTAGAAGATGTCTGCAAAAGATTCCCACCAGTCAGAAACGCAATTGCTTCTAAACCACACTGCTCAGATACTGAAAAAGGTTCATCTTGCGCTACAAGAAAACACCAATCTGTGGACATATGTTGCAGTTTTCATCACCTTTTGTGTCATTGGACTGGCTGCAAACCTCTTAATGGCATGCATTGTTGCTTGCTCCAAGCAGACTCGTAATCTAACATACAGTAAACTGTTCTTGCACTTATGCATTGTTGATTTTGCTAGATTGCTGTCCATCACTATTTTCAATCTATATGGGCTCTTCAAAATAGACTCTCTTCAACTTTTAATCAAACACATTTATGCCCACGACTTACAAAATGTCTTTTTAATTGCGGAGTTTTTAATTATTTTCTATTTCGCTTTGGACTGGTTTGTAAAGCGCCAATATGAAGCTCAGTACATCAAATTTGAAAGGGGTGCAACAGTCGTAATTGTTTGTGTTTATATGTATATAATATGTACTGGGATTTCACATCTTTGCATTCCTTCTATTGCATTTGAAAGTATTTTCTCGATAACGGCCACATCCTTTTATTTTGTTACTGTTTTGTCTGTTTTAGTTTTATTTGCAGTGGACCATATTTTTGGAGTTGGTAAACCTGACAAATATGGGTTTGCCATTCTCATTTGCGCAACTGCCCTTTTAATTTGCCTCCCTCATTACTGTTGTACGGCTATAATAATAGCTGCCAGTCGTGGACATGCACTAATTGCTTCTGAAACTTATGTAGTTGCAGGCATTGCTGCATTATTACCTTTACTCATGTCCGTTGTATTTTTCATCATTTGTTTAAAGAAAGGATATGTTGCTCTTGTACCGTCAAAACCAAAAACGGACAGCCCGAATAAAAATAAAATGGTCTGGTCAAAAATGAAGTTGCTTCGTTGAGATTTTTTCAGAAGCACAAGCATAAATATGACATTCTATAGTTCAAATTTGGTTTTAATGAACTGAATAAGTTTAACATCTGTAGTTTTAGTCTTAAGTTTATATCAACATTTTAAGTATGTTACTACAAATATTTCCAAAACTTAGCTGGTCTCGAGTCTTTTTACAAGATGTTCACAAGAAATTCCAAAGTATTCTAATAATAATATATGCTTAGGTATTACATACATGGAAGACTGTATTATGACTGAAATACTGTGATACAAAAAAGAAAATGACTGAAATGTTAAAAAAGGGAATAAATGTAGTATGTATTTCAACCTATTACCTAGAAACTATGCATATAATAGTATCAACATAATATTGAATAAGTGTAAGTAAGTAAACAAGTAAGTGTTCATCGTACCATGTAGTTTTTTTAATGATCCTTTATGTGACAAAATGCTTTTTGTATTTTTTTATGTATGACATATTGTAAGCATTAATTTTACCTTAAGATGTAATTAAATGCATTATGTACTATAAAATTGTAATATTTAATTATCTCGTTTATTGACCTAGTCCCTCTAGTATTTTATATTACAAAATAGTAATTTAAAAACTAAAAAATTAAAACTGAAGCCACTAATACTCTATATTTCAATAACTATAGTTAAATGATGCTCCTTAACATGAAATGTTAGTAAGTTTTTGAGTAAATATGGTTACAAGATTTATATTAAATGAATGTCTGTTGATGTGTCTGCTTGTGAAAAATAAAATTATTTTTATTTGATAGAAAAGTGTGCTTAAAGTTGTTGGACTATTATATTGTAGTGAACAGCGATACAGAACGATAAAAAAGAGATATGGTACCATTTGGAAGATAAAAAATAAGAGATTAAATATGCCCGTGAAATTTTTATGCTTCTTGCGATTCAGATTTGATTGTTCCATTGATTTAGGGCAGTTTTTAAGCTAAGAATTTGTATTACATTGTCATATTTTGTAAGTTATTCAATTTAATAATGAACAATGCAGACACTAAAGTACCTGCACAATATTATTTGTTTCTGCTATACACAATATATAAGCCTTTCATTTTTTTTAAATTATTATTATTGAAAAAATACAGCTGCATATGATACATTTAGATGAAAAATGCCTTTTAAATTTTTTGATCATTTATTTAATAGAAAATTTTGGTGATTTGATTTGTTATTATTTGGCTTCACTGCACGTAATATTAATTTACATCAAATAAATAATTTAAAGCAGTACAATTGAAATTACAAAAATTATTTGGAATAGTATAATTTTGTTCATTAATAATTTTATACATTTCTAAAATGTCCAAATAATTTATTTTTGATGATTTTTTGCACAAATGTAATTGATTTAAATTGTCTAGCGTAGCAGAGTGTTTATTTAGCTAACGAAGAATTTGTTACAATATTTTGTACCTTTCAAATTGTTTTAAATGTTCCTTACCTCTAATTAAAAAAGATTACCCATTTATCTAACAAACTGAATTTCAATCATTGCATGAAAAACTATAAATGCCTGAATTATTTAAAACTAAAATTTGGTCTTTATTACAGACAAAACCAGAGAACACACTGCCTATGGTAGAAAAAGCAATATTTAATCCATGAGAAGAAAATACTTTAGACAGACAGAAAACCAAAGAAATATAAATTTTATCAAATGTTTATATGTAGTAGTTGTTATTGAAAGCAATTTAGTGAATTACACCCAGTTCTTTTTCGAAAGCATTTAATGACAGAGGTAGGTATTTTACAAAGTTGGTTAACAAGTGAAAAAAAATGGCCACTTTGTGTGAATAAGGGTGTAAAGGAAAATAAGAAATAACATTGTCTGTACAAAGTGGATTTTTTAAAAAATTTCAAAAAAGGTAATAAGAAGATTGGTTATGTAAAATATCTAAAATGGAAATCTCATTAATTTCTGTTTCACAGCTGAAATTAATAGAAGCATGTAAGGTATTTATAAAAGTAAGAAAATTATTTAGTTCAATTAAATAATCTATGTAACTGTACCAGAATTTAACATGAGAAGAGAAACAAGTGTTTTTGAAAATAATTTTGTCTAAAATTCATATCCTTAAAAAGTTCAGCTAAAAATGGACTTAAATTAAACATATAGAGTGTTTCATGCATTGATTACAATTCAGTTTATGTTGGATAAACAGATAGGTAGATTTTTTTTAAATTAGTGGTAAGGAACATCTAAAACAATTCTTTGTTAATTGTTAAATAAAGACTCTGTCATGTCAGACAATTTAAATTCATTAAATTTGTGCAATAAATCATCAAATTTGTTATTTGTCAATTTTAAACATTTTTAAATCATGAACAAATTTTACTATTCTAAATGAATCAGACTAATAATTATGCTGGACTATGTTGTTGTTTTGATAAACTAACATTAACACTATTTTTAGTTAATATTAAGAATATCTATTACAGCAGTATTTTTCTTACAGATCATGACTCTTGCCAGCAACGTGAGTGATATAGACATCATAATAAACTGGAAGGCTTTCATAGCATTCTTTAATGCACTCTGTATCCTAGGAATATTAACCGATGTGTTCATTACCTACTTGATATGTAAACAAAAGAAGCTTACCGATGATGCTTTCTTTTTCAACTGGTGTATACTCGACATGATCAAATTGACTGCATTTGTTACATTCAACTGCATAGCGATGGCAGAACCTGCTGTGGATCCTTCAAACCATGCCAAGTTTTTGGTAGGACATATGTTTAAAGCTGATATACAAACTGTGTTCGTAACCGCACAGACCATTATGCTGCTTTGCATGGCTATCGAATGGAGGAAGAAACATAAAAAGGAGAAAATTAACAATAACTATAAATTAGGAATTATTCTTATAATAGACTTACTGGCATTGATTGCTGAGGTTGTTTACTTTCTTTGGTCGTATTATTATGGGGAACCAGACATATTTGCAGCGACAGTTTTATTATCTGTACCAAATGCTATATTTGCTGTTAGCTGTTTATTCATACACTTTTGCTGCAAGAAAAATACTGATTTGGTGAAAAATAATAGTTATCTTATTGTCTTGCCAGTGGTTACATCAGTACTTTGCCTTGTTAATCATTTTAGCTTCTTTGCAGCCAGTTTTAGTGTTAATTTATCTCTGTCAAGTCTGTATGGGCTCGCGACAACCATGGTTGCACCTGTAGCCTGTTCTACAATGCACATTTTTCTTAATATAAAGACAGAAAAATTTACAATTGAATTTCAGTTTAATAAGCCTGGTAAAAATGATCACACTTATAATGACGATGCTGTTGATAAGTCTGAAAAAGCTGAATCAAATGGCTTGGAAATGGAACCTTTACAAAAAATAACTACGTAATAAACATTCTGTACCTACTTTTATACACTAAAAAGATGCTAAATTAATGAATATTGTTCATGCATTTAGTCCTGAGAAAGTATGAGTGAAACATTTATATGAAATGGTATTACTTAATTTAGTACTTTAAGATTTCATCAGTTACTGTTAATTTTAATGATTTTACATTCATTTTATTATTGTAGTTTTTAGCTATCATGCATGCTCATTCTACTTACACATCAGGTCAAAATATCACATTTTTTAACATACTTCGTTCACATAGCAAGACCTTTTTTATCTCCCAGCAAAAGTGTATGTTGTTAGCACTTATGTTAAATTAGAATACTGAATAATAAAGACTGATATGATAATACCTAATGCTCTGTTGTAAGATAGAAGTAATAATAAAGTGTTATGATAAGTACCTATTTACTTTCAATTTTTTTAAAATTAATTAAAGCTGTTTTTGATGCATATCCTAACCTGGTATTAGGCAAAACCCTTATAATAGTGACTTACAACAAACAACATTTCAAAAAATAAGATATTGTAATCATGATATAAAGAGCACAACTGACAAACCTATTTAACTATAGGTACACTCCATCTGATTAGAAAAGAATACAGGAGCGTCATCATTTGCATGCGCGATTTGCACGTCATAACCAGTGTCGCCATCGTTAATAGGTTGCAGTACAATATGCAGCACACAGCAAAATATAATGATATATTATGCAGACAAAACACTAATAATAAAGAAACCATGCTGTATAAACAGTAAATACGAAACGCGCTAATAAAAAAACACGCACTCTGACCGTCTCACAGAGGACTATTTGCACGCAGTAACCGGCCAAAAACATTTGTTGATCGAATGGTTCTTTAAACGATATAACCTTTTAATACGTTACGTTTAAAAGACATTTTATGGGTTAGGATACAAAAAAGTTTTATAAAAATATAAAGGGTGTTAAATTTAGAAGCCTCACCATTGGAATATCGAAAACGGTATAAGAAGCAAAACCTGATTAAATAGGCATAGTTATGCAGCCTAATGGCTTATTTAATATGCAATAAAAACGAATCGATTACGAATCGTTCAGCATTTGTTTAAAAAAAGGAAAAAAACTATTTTCTATTATTTGCTATATTTTTTTATTAACTGCTATATATTTAGTCTGTTTGTATGGAAATATTGAACAAATTTGATGTTAATTTTTGTTAATATTTTATTGAATATTTCAAATAATGCAGTTTTCAGTTTTTTCTATAAACTGTTTTTGAGACATTGACACACTTTTTTTTTTATTTTTGTATTATCGCCATATTGCGTTTTTACATATCCAAATTCCGTTTATTTTTAAACATGATAAAATGTTATGAAAAAAATTGTTCAGAAATGAAAATTTTCCAGTAATACAAAATGTTAAAGCTTACATTCTTGAGTTTGGTTTGCATTATTATTTTATAATTATCACTATTGTATCTAGAAGGCAAATGAAAATAAAGGATATGAAATAATTACCTACTTAAAAACAACATTTATATACAAAACTTAACCATAAAAATATTGAGAATTGCTTTCTTACGATCAAAACAAAGACATCTATAATTTTTGGATGTACTGTTGCAATCGGTATTAAAAGAAACGCAAAAATTAACAAATCTTTTGTTAAAACAACAAAACATTGTTCACAAAAATATGGTCATTTGTAAAAGTCCCTAAATTCGCTGTCCACAATTTGTCATTTTGCCAGCTAAAAATAAACTAATTCCGCTAAATCTAGCGTAAAATTGATAACACTGTATTCAGCGTTGTTATGACGTACTAAGGTAGTTTAGGGACCCATTCATTCAATTCAATAGCTACCAAGTGCGCCAAAAGAAGCATTAACTTAAAAAATGAAGTAGGGGCGTATTTCCGGTTAAACAAGTGTCAAAAAATTCAAAAATTTATTCTTTGCTTTCCACTTCATATCCATCCAAAATTTCCAAATAATTTATTTTTATATAATGGAGTTTTTGAGCTGTTCTTGAACTCTGTATTAACCATGTACTTATTTTAGAAATCAGTAATTGTATGTAAATAGTCCCAAAATTCAAATTCGCAAATATTCGCAGCTAACGCATTTTAAGTTTGAAACTACGACCTTTTTTCTGTTTTCTAATACAAAAATTACTGTCCAATAGATATCAGAAGTATAATAAAAAAGTAATTTACAAACCTGGCAACAACACGTTACCGAAAATTTCTGACTTTTAAAAAAATTCAATTCTGTATGAAAATAAACTGACAATAAAGATTATTAAATTATGTAATACACATCTGCGGGAGAACAATATCCATTTTACGAAATTTAACAAAGTTCATTACACATTCACTAATTCACTTGTTGAAGTATAACTTGATACGAAACGATAACAACAAATAAATTTGTCAACTTCTGACAAGTTGCACCGCCACCTACTACCAAAAACATACAAAATATTCACGCCCCTCTCCTATGTATTTATTATTGTTTCAGAATTAACAAGTTTTATTTCTGTATTTGACATTTTTAGTTACTGACTTATGACCAGTTTTTCAATACAAATACTCCTGTGTGGCGTCTGCTCCAAACGAAACGCGAACGTTGAATTAGACGAATGCTAGCACGCCACTGGATGGTATCGTTACCTGGCAACGGTTGGTGTTGCGTGCGAAAAACTGTTTGTGCGCATGACGTCATTGATGATGCCCTGTGTTCGTCTCTATTCAGATAAAGTTTATAACAAAAAATTTTTACCTAAGAAAATGCCATAAGTTTTTCTACAATGCATTAGATGGTGCAATTAAAATTACTGGTACATCGAAGATACTAAGATACAGCCGACCCAATTTTTTTTAGTCATCTTATTCATAATGAAACACAACGATGTGATAGGACGGCGTATTATAGGAGTATTTAATGTAAGCTTTCAATATAATTTAAGCAAGTTACAATACGGAATAGGTTAGGTGCTTTATTTTTTTAAATTAAGTATTGTCACAAGTTTTATTTATCTTTTGAACTTAATTTAGTTTGACTTTGCTTAATTTGTGGTTTGACGTCCGATTTTACGAAATTTACGATTGCTTAGAACAGTTAAACAAATAAATATGTGATAATACCTAAGTAATCTTATTATTATGCCATATTAAATATAATGGTTGGTATTTGCAGTTTTATTACTTGAAATGAAAATAAATCATGATGTTTACCCAGTAAACAACAAATTGTATCGCATCGTCTTTCAACTTATTCAAAATTCATCCACCTACAGTCAAGTCACTAAATATATTATCGGTCTAGTGACTCTGGGTGGATGGTGGATGGCAAGGTCTACTCATCGACCCTTTTATAACAGCACGCCAATGTGCTTGGAGGAAAACAGGTTCTCCCCCTCCTACCCGCGCTCCCCTCACCCGTGTTAATCTTGGCGTCAGTTCGAACGGTATTTATGAATGAGATGTCGTGTCCATTTAATAATATGGCAATGGGTTTACTATAGTCTCTACAGGTTGCATCAATCGGTCGGTTTATGGGCGAGGTAAATGCGGGGAAGGACGTAATAAGAAATGCGAGCGCCTCAGGGCACCTCTGTCGCAAGCATCTATTGCTCGTAAACCGACTCTCTTGCACTTACAGATACTTACGAGCCTTTTGTAGCTCTATGAACTCCATCTGAAAAAGGCGCAAGAGAATACCTATAAAAGTTTAGCGGTATTTTTAGCTCCAGATTAAGATTATTTTGTTAGTAGAAATAAGTAATTAATTTTGTTTAACATTGCGGAGTGCTGATGTAAAGTTGCTGTGTGTAATGATGGCAAAGAAGGCTGATTGCGCGGGACTACGAATATCCCGCCTTAGATCTAAAGACAAGCCGCTAAAGCAAATATGTATGCATTCGTATTAAATTTTTAAATTCTCAACGCAAGTGCTGAGTCATCCAACAAACGCACACTTGATTTATCTGAATCGTAGAAACTATCCCAAAAATACCGTAAACTGACAAACTGATTAACCAATTAATCAATGTGCGATGCATTATTGTAAATAGCACTGGCATCTGTTTTGTTCTTTAAATGCTAGTAATTACGGTACAAATAAACGTATTATTGTGTTAATTGTTAGCTTCTAATTGTATTGTTGGGATATTAGAGTGTAAATTGTATGTATATACAAAAAATTAACTTTTTCTGTTCAGTTGTATTAATTACAGTCAAAAATGCACTTGTAAGTTAAAACATGTTGCCTACTTAGGTATCTTCTTTTGATTTCATTGTTGCTTTGTCGCTAAGCTTTGTGAACTGCTTACTTAATCTGAGTTTTCTATCAACACTGAGTTTATAGTAATATAATATATCGGGGTACCGATAATATAGAATGTTATAATCAAAGGTACCATAATATACCTACTGTAACATAGACTTTCTGTTTTAAACATATTTTAACTATTTGTAATAAAAACGGATATAAAGGATAGTTCAAAACAAATCATAAACTTACATACGTTACATTTATAATTATAATAAAATAAAATATAGTAGGTATTCAACTTTTATTTAACATTCAAGTTACATAAAAACATAACTGTTAATAATTATCATTGAGAATCACACATGTAGTGTCTACAGTAGGTAGGCATATGTACGAAGATAAAAAAATATATTCTAAATAACGAATTGGTTATAATAATATTGAATAAAATAGGTAACGAAAATGTTTTATAAAATAAATTACAAAAAATATAGTAGGATTGTGAAAGGTGCCATAGCGTGCGGGACGAATTTCAAATGTAAAATACATCTACTACAATAATTGTAACAAGTAGCGCTGGCAATTCTGCTTTATATTATATGAATATACGGCCGTATCTGACGTTTATACGTCCCTCTTGTTTGGTTTTATATAATTATCACTCATTCTGCTCCCCAGGAAACTTATAAGTTGAATCCACAAACATAATTAATTATAATTTATTTCTAAATTAAATAAAAGACATTTATTATTATTATTATTATAATTATTCGAAATATTGTGGATTATGTTTCGTAAGTACTTCTGCATGCCATGTATTGCGTTAGTGTGTGATACACGCGTCCATAAGAATTGTAAATTTAAGCGAGAGAGAGAGAGTGAGGCGCCCCGTGACGTAACTGCTTCCTATTGGCTGGAGCGCGAATGATGCAACCTGTAATAGTCGAATAAACCTTGCAATTGCGGGTACTTTATCTATCTAGTGATTTTACATCCACCTACAGTCACTAAGTGGAATATGTTTGCTTTTCTCTACCTTGATCAATAATAGGTTTTCATTATTGATCTTGAATTTATACCAATTTCAATCTAAGGAAAATTAACATTGCGAAATTTGAATGTTCTTGCCAAAACTTTTACTCCCAATATGGCGGACGTTGCGGTATTGTATTCCATTTAGTGACTGTACATCCACCCGTCAGAGAGCGCCACCTATCGGCAACCTGTAAGAACTAATTCGGTTCTATTGTATCTCTAGTATAGTTATCCGTCGTCAGTTATTATTAGCAAAGACGATTTTATAACACTGATCAAGGCAATGTTAAACTTGGACGCGCCCAACTGGTATGCGGCCACTAGGCGTCGACACCATCGAACCATTAGTTTGTCCTGCACCTGTGGGGTGTCGCTGATTAATTTTAAGCGCTAAAAGTCGACGTTGCCATGTTTACGCCTTATTCTTGTTTTTACGCGAATAACATGTAAATATAAACAATGGTCTTGGCTAGTCATTTTTATGGCAAATATAGGTAATGCATTGTGCAATATTTTAAATAAACTTGAGTGCTAAACTAATTACTTAAATAACTGTATTTATGGACAAAGCAGAAATATGTAGTAGATGGTAGTAGGTATATGTCACTATGTCAGCGATGTGGCCTTTGTCTTATACACAGGCGTGTCCTGTCACGCAGAGACCCAGAGCAATGGAGATTAATAAGGGACCTTGCTTGAAAGGTCCGTAGAAAAAACATATTACCTCAAACAAAACTTTTAACGTTACAAATTTTCTTCGAAATTTAAATTGCCTACGACGAA
Organism: Rhyzopertha dominica; assembly: GCA_025024175.1. NCBI lineage: Eukaryota > Metazoa > Arthropoda > Insecta > Coleoptera > Bostrichidae > Rhyzopertha > Rhyzopertha dominica. The sequence goes on along the minus strand of QCXZ01000138.1, from coordinate 31,509,449 downwards.
AAAAAATTATATATAAAATACGAACGCGTTTTTGCGAAATTAATCGTATAAATCGCATGTACATTGCTGGCCCCGACTTCGAATTATTTTTGGCTGTATGCTAGGTATATCGCGACCAATATTGATTCAGATAAACTGTAAAAGCTTTCATGTCTTACTTTGCACGGCAAGTCATATAATTAACTTTTGATGTTAGTGATCATTAAATAAATACACCGCTATTCTCTCTTCTCGAACTGATTATGTAAAAATGAAACTAAAATATAAAATTCAAGTAGTGGACTCTACTATAAGTATTAATATTTTCAAAATTTCTAGTTCAAAAAACATCATTTGCTTTATTAAACAAAACTACTTGTCGCCACGCTCTTTTCTCGGTCCGCTGTGAACCTCCAGTAAGCGTTAAGCGTGATTTTAATTGTAAATTTAACAACACAACATAGAATGTAAATACATAGTATTACGTGTTTGTAAATAAAATAGTGTTTGAAGGGAATGTAAATAAATTCAAGTATTTTGAATTACCTACTTCCACATCCAACGGATGGGAAGTATATTGAATCGCGAAAAAAATTTTCAAAATTTTTTATTTGCTTATTCGCTTTAAAATGGTTGAAAACGCAAAAAAAAATTGAGCAAAAAAATTCTTGTCTGTGGTATTGTTTGTGGACATGATAACTTTCGAAAGACTTAATATATGAACTTCAAATTAAACAAACGTACATATAAATATCAACTACCCAAAAGCGACCTATTGTTTATGGGGTAAGTAGGGTATCGGGAAGGGGGCGAAATTGGGGGGTAACTACCCTTTTTGCAAATTTTTATTTTTTTTTTCGTTTTAGTATGTGATTAGTAGTATAACTGCGAGTATTATTCGTTCTTATAAATTTTCGGCGCAGCAAACTATTTAGAATGTATTAGCAAAAAAGCGTCACTTAAAAAAGAGGGTTTTTCCTATATATCTCCGAATATATTTAATATATTCAAAAAATGAAAATACCATCAGATAGGGAATAAAATTTCTCGCCAAAAGTGTCTTAGAAAATTTATTCAAAATTTTGACATTTTCGAAATATTTCCAAAAAAACCTATTTTGGACCCTGCTCGTACGATTTTTTTCAAGTTTTGGTATTATATAGAAAATCAAATTTCTGATCAGAAATCACTCTTGTAGTTTTTTTGTTAAGTTGATAATTTTAGAGTTATTTGGAAAAAACAGATTTTAAAATTTATATATTTTTGCTATCACGAGGACTGTTTGTCTTAGAAAAAAATGTGTAGAGAGAAAAAATACTCAAAACCTGATTAGGTACTAATCGCATAGTATAAGAAATAAAACGTAACTGTCATTTTTACAATTGGATGTGGAAGTATTGATTCAATTTGCAGCGGTTTGTTAATTACAGGTGGGTACCTATTAACGATATTATTGCATTTTTAGAATGCTCGTTTAATTGTATATTATGATATTATCTAATAAAGCGTAAAATTAAACAAATCAAATATTGTTGTATAGAAGAAAAAAACGAAATGTTTTATCTTTAATATTTCTTAAATATCAATATTGTAGTTAAAACATTTCAAGTATGGTCCTGTAATTCACTTAACGCCCACCCCCTTATAAAAGCACGACGCGTGGCAATAAACAGTGCAGTAGCAGTCCTCATATGTTTTTTTTTGTATTTTTGTAATACTGAACCCTGAAGCAGCAACATGCAGTTTTTGTTTGTTTTATTATCACATATATGTATATATTTTTATACTTGTGTCGTTTTAATACAAATGTTTTGCTATCTGTACACATTATAATGTTTAATATTAATATAAAATGCGAGTTATCAGTATGATTGTCAAGTTTTTTCATACATCTTTTAACCTTGCATTGTTTTGCTTAATAATATTCATGGTTTTTACCATAATACATGCAGTTATGTATTGAACACCTAATCTAAATTTTTCTAATTTTTAGAATAGTCAAGCGTGCGTAGTAAGTTTGTAATTCTTAACAATGGCAAAGCATTTTAATTCAGATCTTTCAGAACACTGGATACATAAACATCTTTTGGACCTTTTCGCACCATACCTTGCTTTCGGCGGCGGCGACTGAAGGTTACAGAGCGCAGCGCGAAACTGCATCGTGGATAAATCGGTATATATACCCGCTAAGCGCTAAGGTTTTACAGTATTATACTATAATGGGCAAACACGCATTATTCAAAGTATGGTGTTGCCGGTCCAGTGACAAGGTCATGTGGCGTAATTTGACCGAATAGACGCCGAGCTACATCATACGCCATCTGTTAACATGCATTAATACTGCTGGGGTACTCCTATAACGATGGACAGTCTTATAAAATCGTCTTTGCTATTAGTTACCTTTTACCTACCCTTTGTTCTGTGGTAGGTACTATGCGCAGTAGTTATTGGTGGTCGTTTGTTCGATCGTAGTTCGTGAGATCGTGTGTCTGGTAGGTCGTATTATTAACCATTTTAATCGGGGTTCTCTGAAGAAAAGTAATTTATTTAATATCTGGTTTCGTTTGATCGTTTGGCTAAGTGACGATATAAGAATGTTGTTGGATCATTGTTTAAAGGAGAGAAAAACACGGCGTTAGCTGGTTGTAAGCAAATATATAAATGCGTTGTTTACATATTTGCAGCTACTGCAGCTTGTACATCCATTGTTATACTTGTTATGTTAGTTTATGAGTACAGCGTTTAACAAAACAAATGGCAACGTTTTGTGTCACTCAAGAGGGTCCTGTAAATGCATTAGCATTGAACAGAGATAATACACAAGTAGCTATAGGTGGGAGAAATGGTAAGTTTATAATATTATTTGTTTGTAAATATATACATAACCTTTAATTTCTCTCTTTAGTGTTCAAAGTGTACGCAATTGAAGAAGACAGGTTTAAAGAAGTGTGCAATTTACGACCATCTAAGAATTCTAATCTGGGATTTTCCTGTAACGATGTTTCATGGAGCCCTATTGACGGTAATACAATATACCTACATTTCTTATTCATCTTCAAATTCTAATATAATAGTAATAGTAGCTCAGTCATATCATTAGCTTCTCAAAACAACATGCCTAAATTATTCCATCTTAGTTAAACAATAACTTCATTACTTCATTTACATTATTACATTTTTTGGATTCTATGGTGATTTTGCAAGTGACTTTATTAATAAGATAAAGTCACTTAAGAGGACTCCCCAAGGACAAGGACACCAAATTGAAGCTATTTGTTTTCTTCCCTTTCTTCAGCATCAATGAACTAAGCTCCTCTGACAATTCCTAGGCAACGATGCCAAATTGCAATCAAAAAAAGCAGTGCATCATAGAGGGCGGCACTTCATTAAAGTTTCTAGCATTTTTTTGTAAACTGCAACCACCATTGTTAATGTATTTTTTTTGTATGAATTATTTGCTTTCACTTGTCAAAAATTGTGTGTGGAAAAGTATTTTTAGATAATTTTGCATTAATGTTTTTTATAATAGAATTGGGTATTTGCCATGTATTTGTATTTTATTAAATTGCATATTAATAGGTAGCATCTAATCCACAAAACCGCTGTGACAGCTTATAAATTCAAAAAAATCGATCGTAAGGTGTATTTTTAATATTAAAAATGTGAATATTTAAAGGGACCGCCAAAACGCGAACATACTGGCCGTGACGACAGGTGTCTTGTAAATGGCCGCTTGTTTACATCTGGGGTCAGCGTGTCACGCGTCAGCCTCAGACCGTCAATTTATCAGTTTGTTGTTTGTGTTCATTTTGTGACAAGCGAATTAAAATACGCCAAGAAAAAGTGAAATACTTATGAGTTATGATTTCTGAAGGCATGTTCATTGTTATGGAATTTGTGTACGGCGATGAGCGGTTCAACGCGGCGGAGATGAGGAACGTAAAAGCAACAGCGTAAGTGAACTMTTTATCAAATTTATCCCAGTCGGTTCTTGGAAACATACTATTTGTAAACATAAAAATGTAAGAATCAAAAATGTACCCTAAACTTGACATTTATTTTCGGGGCTCTTGCGGCTCGTTTTCGGTCTAGCTAACAGTTGAAGATATGGGGAACAACGTCGTTCTTTATTATAACATTTCCCTCTATCAACTTAAAACGCATATAATTTTTCATATCCTCTTCAAACTATAGCAAAATGGAAACTGAATGGTAAACACCTATAACTCCAAAAAGAATAATAAAACTTACAGTAAGATTTAAGATGATCTTCACAACAGAAAAACAAACTGCGATTTCGGCATATCACGTTTACGGGCCTTAAACAACTTTTTCACACGTTGATAATCTCGAGGAACGGTTACAAAAATTTTGTTAGCTGTACTGACTGAACTACTTTTATAAGCATGTACAAAACAACACTTGTTTTGTTTTCCATATATAATAGATGTTTGTAAAACTACACAAATCACTTTTTGGTGCGACCTCTTACACCGTCCTTTCAATAAACACCACACAAAAGCTTTTCCAATACAAGAATGATAGTACACCAGTAAACAGCACGCTCCTCGGTAATGTTTACGTGACACTTGACGTCACGAGTTGAATAACCTTGGATAGAAGCGTTTTGGCGGTGACTCCCAAGATTCGAATTTCAGACCTGAAATTCTCTACCCACAAATATTTTTTTGTTTTTTTTTAACATAGCATACGATATATATGCACTTCAAGWTTCATTTTACGTAATATTCAAAAAAAGTGATAATACCCAATTAAAAAATATATAATTTTAAATCAATAATGTAATACCGTTATTCTTACATCTGTAATTCAAGATTTGATGATTGTTTTGGAWTTAACTCATAATTTAAAGACCTATCTGAAATTWACTGAACACAACTTTATAGAATGCTCTTAATGGGCAGAATGAATTTTTGCTGTTGAATTAAACACGAAACTGTTCATTTCGAAATGAAAATAGGAAAAATATGTGCATAAAGTCATTAAATATTGACAGTTCAGTTAATATACTTTAAAATGCAGTCAACTTTTTTTTAAATAGAACACTTTTTTAATTATTCTGTTAGTTTGAATGTAGTTTGCTTATATTCTACTGGCCACATTAATAGCAACAATTAAATAATTTCGAAGAATTTCGGGCCACACATTTAAAGATTTAATTTGGTATGGATACCGTATCATAGAAATGGTAGTTATGCATATTACCAGCAGAGACCAGGTGATTCAATATTTAGTAAATTGTGCCACTATTTCCGCAATTTTGGAGCGAAAATGGTGACTATTGATAGATKTAAAGCAGCAGTGAGATTATGAAAAATCAGGCGATATATTTATGCCCATCAATGATTTCATGTAGTAAATTGTACAGTTATTGACCGTTGATTATAGWTGTTTTTTAAATATATTAGGTTTTGGTCTTCTAAATAAAACTCTTTTTATCTTATGTCAAGCTTTCGAAGATCTTTTGTCTCCTTCTTCTGGGCCTATAATATTTTATTAAATGACTACAAATAGAGAACCACAAACCATATGAAGAATACTTACAATAGAAACCGGAATTATTCTTAACAGCAGTCTTGACTTCATATATATAACTTTAATAATTATAGGTAATTCTAAATATTATTAATTTTAATAATTACAAACAATCTTGACAAATATTACAATATCTTTAAAAATTAAAAAACTGACAGCCAATAATATGAAATTTAGATATGACGAGAAATTTCAAGGCTGTTTTTTCAACCTTCAATGGGTTACAAAAATAAGACCCATTTACATAAAAAAGTATTGTATTGTTATTGTTTTCTACAAATTTGCCAAAACGATTAAGAGGGGCGTTTACCTAGAGCGAATCGGGTCATTTTAAGCACCTACCGTTTTACATTTTACCGAGTTATTTGAAACTTTTTCGAAGTAAAATTTCGACATGGCAATGACAAAAGATGTAGCTACAACGTAGAGTTCGATTTTTTTCTGAATTTGGGTCGGTATTGTAAATATTTGTTGTTATATTTTGCTTAAAAATGCGTATTTTTGGCGAGCTATTTCTCGAAAACTAAGGCACATAAACGAAAAATTCGAACTCCACGTTGTAGCTACATATTTCTTTGTACACTACCAAAAACATGAGCATGATAAATGAATAAAAACATTCAAAAAATCTAAAACCGCAAACCCTTTTGCACTAGTCCGTCACGAGAGCGAAATGCGAATGCCAATCCCCACCAGGTCTGTCGCATGGTATCCACTGAACAGTGAGGCTAAGATACAATCCTGTCGGGAATGATCGAGCGGTATGCGATCTATTCTAATATGACTGGATTTCTAAGATTGTATGTTTAATTAGTAATTACACGGGACAAGTTTAATGTTAAAAGCTTTTTCACATTAATTTACTGTCTGCCGAAGCAATAGGGAGGCGGAAGGAAAATTATTATAACAGTTCCTCCAGAAACCATAGTCGACATGCAGTTAGAATGAAATGTTATATAGTTCATATTTACAGAAATAAATGAGTTATTCCATATTTTTAATAACCTGGTATAATATCATAGTAAGTTACTAATATCATGGTTACTTTTTTATGCACACCCTACAGTCAGCAATTTTCCGAATATTAGTTTAGCCCGTCTGTTGCTCGTACGATCTTTGCGTGATGTCAACCTATCGGCTACCCTCTTACGTCCCGTGTCCCACTGGTAATATGGGTTGCATAGTTTACATTTCTGCCCGATCGCTCAAGTAAATGCCCCTCTTAAAGCTTTTGTCATATCGTGACACAGGCTTTTAAAAGCCGTCTTCAAGGACAAGTACTTATTCTGCAGCTTTTTGTTAGTGGCAAAGCATTATTTGCTTAGCCATGAAGCAGAGAACAATAGTAGGTTTATTGTGAAACATTACGTTGCCTGTGAGTAGAATAAACAAGGAGGCACGATTTCATTTGACATTGTTTTGATTGATGACAATGTGCCGCTGCACTGTACCAAAGTGATGATTTTTTCAAAGCATTTCAGTAGGCAAAAAATCACTATGAAAAAGGGTACCACTAGTTTTATATTCATGGGGAAAGAAGAATGAAAATTGTACCAGTTTTATGTTGTTAGAAGGAGGATGCTTCTCCTACAGCTCATGTTTGGAAATGAATATAAGGATGATGTTTTATTCTCATAATTTTCTATTTGAAATCATACAATAAAACCATATTTTACACACAATATTATCACGAATAATGGTGGCAAATCWGAWATACATCAACATCAAACTAAGAATTAAATACTGATTATTACAAAAATTGACACTTTTTCCAACAGGTACAAAGTGGCATCTCAATATGGCTGCCTTCGGTGCCTTCACAGTTGCGTCTAAAAATTTTATTACCACCACCCCTATTTCCTGCCTCCTGTTGTTATTTTACCTAATTGGAAAATGATCGCGCATTTTAAGATCATAAATGTCAAATTAGGATTGTGGTAAACATTGTTTCATTAAATAGACTCATGAAGTAAAGGCCAAGTTGATTGTACAATCTGATTTCTTTAAATGCAAAAATACAAAATTTTAGAATTCCAAGTCTTGACGTTTAATCAGAATGAAATTAGTGGGCTTTATTAGATAAACAATATATAAATAATTGTTTAGTGTTGTTTTCTATATTGTATTTTGTGTTTGATTTTTTTATAGTAATAATGATAGTAACAGTTAAGAACTACTATTACTTTTATAAATTGTAAATGTATTTACCTTTGATTGATAGGTAGATTCCAGTAGATTTACAGAATTTCCATCTTCTTAAGAAGTTTCTTTCACTTTGTGGACATGATCACCATAAAATAAGAAGCTTTTTTGAGAAAAATACCGCTGTAAATTGAATCAATACTTCCACATCCAATTGTCAAAATGACATTTACGTTTTTATTTCTTATACTATACGATCAGTAATCAGGTTTTGAGATTTTTTTCTTTACACATTTTTTTCTAAGACAAACGGTTCTTGTGATATTAGCAAACATACATAAATTTTTAAAATCGTTTTTTTCCAAATAACTCGAAAAGTATTAACTTAACAAAAAAATTACAAGAATGCTTTCCGATCAGAAATTTGATTTCCTATATAATACCAAAATTTAAAAAAAACTCGTCCAAAATACGTTTTTTGGAAATATTTTGAAAATGTCAAAATTTTGGATAAATTTTCCAAGACACTTTTTGTGAGAAATTTTATTTCATGCCTGATGGTATGCATTTTTTGAAAATATTAAATATATTCAGAGATATTTATGAAAAACCGTTTTCTTTAAGTGACGCTTTTTTGCTAATATCTTCTAAACAATTTGCTGCACGGAAAATGTACAAGGGCAAATAATACTCGCAGTTATACTACTAATCACTAAAACGAAAAATAAATAAAACAATAAAAATTTGCAAAAAGGCTGTTTACCCCCCAGTTTTTACGTTTTATACGTTTGCCAAATTTCAAGTTCATATATTAAGTTTTTCGAAAGTTATAATGTCCACAAACTAAACCACAGACACACAGACAAAAATTTTTTTTTCACAATACAATACTTCCCATCCGTTGGATGTGGAAGTAATTAAATTGATTGTGACAACAAAATTATCATGTAATAGCTGCATTATAAATATTTGCGTTTATCATTTCCAGACCACTATCTGGCTACTGCGGCCACAAATGGACATGTATGTGTATGGAACCTGATGAAAATGGGAAAAGCTATGCAAGAACAAGACTATCAGGAACACAAGCGTACAGTAAACAAAGTAAATTTTCATGTTCTAGAACCAAATAAACTGATATCTGGATCACAGGATGGGACTATGAGATATTTTGATATCAGAATGAAAAACGCTGTGGCAATATTTTATAGGTGAGCAACTTTGAAAATATAGTAAATTAAACATGCATCAGTCCAGTACAAATCATAATTTGTGGGACACTCATCATCGACGGTAAACATCATGGGCGCCAAGTACAGGGGGGCTCCGGGGCCCAAGCCCCCTCAGAAATAAATCAGAGGGGGCACGGGGCCCCCTCAGATTTATTTTCTTAACTTTTACGTATTTATTTGAAAACACCCTTATGCGTAAAATAAAAAAGAACAAAAATAAGACCCATTTATATAAAAAAGTATTGTATTGTTATTGTTTTCTACAAATTTGCCAAAACGATTAAGAGGGGCGTTTACCTAGAGCGAATCGGGTCATTTTAAGCATCTACAGTTTTACATTTTACCGAGTTATTCGAAACTTTTTCAAAGTGAAATTTCGACATGGCAATGACAAAAGATGTAGCTACAACGTAGAGTTCGAGTTTTTTTCTGAATTTGGTACGGTAATGTAAATATTTGTTGTTATATTTTGCTTAAAAATGCGTATTTTTGGCGAGCTATTTCTCCAAAACTAAGGCACATAAACGAAAAATTCGAATTCCACGTTGTAGCTACATATTTCTTTGTACACTACCAAAAACATGAGCACGATAAATGAGTAAAAACATTTCAAAAATCTAAAACCGCAAACCTTTTCGCACGAGTCCGTCACGAGAGCAGAATGCGAATGCCCATCCCAACCAGGTCCGTCGCATGGTATCCAGTGAACAGTGAAACTAAGATACAATCCTGTCGGGAATGATCGAGCGGTATACGATCTATTCCGATATGACTGGATTTCTAAGATTGTATGTCTAATTACACGTGACAAGTTTAATGTTAAAAGCTCTTTCCCATTAATTTACTGTCTGCTGAAACAATGTGGAGGCGGAAGGAAAATTATTATAAAAGTTCCTGCAGAAATCATAGTCGACATGCAGGTAGAAGGAAATGTTATATAGTTCATATTTACAGAAATAAATGAGTTATTCCATATTCTGAATAACCTGGTATAATATGATAGTAAGTTACTAATATCATGCTTACTTTTTTATGCACATCCTATCCTTGCGAATATTAGTTTAGCCCGTCTGTTGCTCGTACGATCTTTGCGTGAATTCAACCTGTCGGCTTCCCTCTTACGTCCCATGTCCCGCTGGTAATATGGGTTGCATAGTTTACATTTCTGCCCGATCGCTCCAAGTAAATGCCCCTCTTTAAGAGACATTAACACCAGACGAGACCAACGACTAAATTTTTATAAAAAATCTGAAGGATTGCAAGGTACATATGGTCTCTAGGTCTGAATATTCTATGTGGCCCGTCAAATCGGGTAGATACCTAGTAATCTCCTGCTTCTGAATTAATTCATTTGTTTATTTTCATATATATATATATAAATATAAAATGACTTGTATTTATAACCCATTACCTGAAGCAAGCTGAAGAGCAGTTCGTATTTCACTTAATGTTAAATGATCTACATAGTTGTTGTATAGACGATGTGTCCTTTTGAAAACTTAATATTATTGAAGATCCTAGAGATTTTCTTGCTAGAATTAGTTAAATATTTAAAAATAATTTTAGGCATTCCTGTATCTTTGTGTAGCGCGGAGCATTTGTTTTCTGGTTTAGGAAGGCTGAAAACATATTTGAGATCAACAATGTCACAGAAAAGACTAAATGATTTGGCTTTGCTGCATATTCGTAAAAATCAAAATATTGATTTAAATATAGGCAAAATTGCTAACTTGTTTATTAATAAAATAGAAGTTAGGCGAAATACCTTTTTTGTTAAATAAATAGGTACCTACCAGTATTACTTTTTAAATACGTTTAAGTAATAACTTATTTTGTGCTTACTGCTAGTTTATTAGTATTGTTTGTTACTGTATTTTAGTGCCTTAGTATTTTGTTCTATTAATAAAATTGTTTTTCCATGCAATAACACATTTTTAACTTTTTGAACAAATTGACCTTGAGAAATGTTTGACTGAAGTGATAAGGTGCAATTTTATAACGAGCCCCCGCTGAGGTTTTGAAAACTCGGCGCCTATGGTAAACATTATAAATCAGTCAAGTATAAGACATTTAAAAAATGTTCAAGACTGAAGATATCATTTTTTGACAGCTACCTGAACAATTTTTTTAGCATAGAATTAGCGTCATAAACAGCATAGAGCAACTGCCACAATCTAACAATGTAGATAGTTATAAAAAATTGTAGTAAAAAGTTCAGATATGTAGCAAAAACAAAGAAATGATTTATTCAAATGGAGTCTAAATAGTGACAGTCAAAAATACTGTGATTTTGACTGGTAATGATTGCATACATAATGACTATACATTATGAACCAGAAATTTCAATATTACTAATTTTATTGGATTATTTTTTTATTCTGAGACTACTGTTCTTGTTCTGTTATTCTAGTAATACCGAAAGTGTCAGAGATGTTCAATTCAGTCCTCATAATCCACACACATTTGCTGCCGTTTCAGAGAACGGTAGTGTGCAGCTGTGGGATGTTCGAAGGCCTGATAGATGTCAGCAACAATTTACAGCTCATAGTGGTCCAGTGTTTGCTTGCGATTGGCATCCTGAGACGACGTGGCTGGCCACTGCTAGTAGAGACAAAACAATTAAGGTATAGTGGTCACAAAAGATTCTGATCTTGACTTTAGATGTGCAATACACTGAATTCAGTCCCTTTGTTGGTGAAGCTGGTACTAGACAGACCTTTTAGGCTTGGTGCAAATTTAACATAATTAATTAACGTAATTTTTACTGTTTTACCACTTAGTTTAGTCTACCTCCTACTGTTTTGTAGAAGTCTATTGAATGGAAATTTTTGATCCTACAACACTGATTTACTCAGTATTCGCGATTCAAATTAAGTTTTTCCCGTCCGATCAGGTGATCGTTTGTGAGTGGTTGGTGTCATATCGTGTTGATGGTTGATGGTGTGTACCATGCACGTGATTTTTTTGCTTTTCAAACTAAGTTGGAATATATTTGAATCTGGGCGATGTGTGTAATTATGAATGCTTACCGTAGTCTAGAAATTTAAAGAAGGTAATGAAGTGTTTACTTACATTTAATAATATTTACGCTTGCACTGACGTAACAAGCGCTTTTAATTGCCGATCATTTAATCAGTACGACATGAACAAAAAATATTACTGGAGTGACAGTGTTAGTTTGTGTTATTATGCTTGCAGATGTTGGCATTGTTAGCAAATCTTCAAGAATTATTTCACATGTAACATGCACTTGCAAGGCAAGATTTTTTAGAAAAATGGAAGCACATTACGTGTGCCTTGCTGTTTTGCAATGGGTTATTTTAAATAGTTCCACTTACTGTTTACAATTACTCCTGCAATAAAAAAAGCAAAACACTTTTGTAGGAAATTCCATTGTATATATCAGTAAGAGCTTTTTTCTCTAAACATCGATATATTTTTCTACTATTAAAAACAAATATGTTTTTTATTTTATTTTAAAAACATAACCATGCATGCCCTGCATACTGGCACTGCACAAACAACACTTTCTAACAGCTTACAATACTTTTTAATACAAAGAGAATTTTATTCTCTTCAGTTCTCATATGAAATATATAAAATTGCTAAATTAATAAACTGATTTATTGTAGATTAAGTTAAAAACAATAACATAAGACTTCACTATTAGAGGATCAATACATACTAATTGGAACTAGATTTGTGCTTGTTTATGATTTACTTTAAAATCTATCTAACAATGATTTTGTAGGTTTGGGATTTGTCGAATAAACCTTCCCTGGAGTATACAATACACACAATTGCTTCTATAGGCCATGTAAAATGGAGACCTCAGCGCAAATATCACATAGCGAGTTGTGCACTGGTTGTCGATTGTAGCATTAACATCTGGGATATAAGAAGACCTTACATACCATTTGCTGCCTTTAATGAGCATAAGGACATAACAAGTGCAGTTGCTTGGAGGGGAGATCCACATATATTTCTTAGTACAGGACGGGTACAATATTTATTTTGTAATCACCCTGAAACAATTTGAACTAACTTGTTTGTAGGATGCTTATCTGTATCATCATTCCTTCAAAGATGCTAGTCGTCCAGCAAGCAAAGCAAATCCTCAGGCTATGTCTGTGAATAACAAAGGAGAAGTGCTGTATGCATGTAAAGTAACACCAAACACAAGTTCTCTATCAAAGACTGCAGCTGGACTGATAAGGTATTTAGTTTTATGTCGTGTCATTATATTTTATATATAGGGGTCTTTATATTTAAAAAAAGAAACTTTTTATGCCAATGTACACTTATGCCGACCTTCAACATTCAAACATGCTTCCAGTCTAACATACATATTCTCAAATATTTGAAACCTCGGTTTTATACTTTCTTTCAGTTCACTAGTATAATTTAACTAGCCTTACAAAAAGCATCACATGTACTAAGGATCAGGGGATCATGCCAGTCATGGGATGTCCCCAAATCAGGAGATAACTTTTTGTGGGAATAATACCTAATTTCCATACTGATGTTTCAACAGTAACTGCCTCATTCTGTTGTAATCCCATCTATTCCTGTTAAAGAAAGATTGTCCTGAATTCTTCTTTAATATAATAATTCTTGAAGTGTAATCCACTTAATTCTTTAATTGTAAAGCGCTTTCGACTAACAGGTAGTCATCGTCAGTACAATATAGGTCAAAACATAGAAAAAAGAAACTTTTATAATACGATTGACAAAGTCAAAAAATTTAGAAACAAGCAAACTTGACTACAAACCAAAAGTAACCTACATGCCAGCAACACAAACTTAATATTAATTTAGATCAAATAAATAGTTTAAAATAGGACAACTGAAATTACAAGAATCATTTAAAATAGTAAAATTTTGTTCGCTAACAATTTTATAGATTTCTAAAATTTTCAAAAAATTTAATTTTCAGGATTTACTGCACAAATGTAATCAAGTGTCTAGCGTGACAGTAAATCCTCAAAATTAAATTTTTTGAAATTTTAGAAATCTATAAAATTGTTAGTGAACAAAATTTTACTATTTTAAATGATTCTTATAATTTCAGTTGTCCTATTTTAAACTATGTATTTGATCTAAATTAATATTACGTTTGTGTTGCTGGCATGTAGGTTACTTTTGGTTTGTAGTCAAGTTTGCTTGTTTCTAAATTTTTTGACATTGTCAATGCTATTATAAAAGTTTTTTTTTTCTATGTTTTGACCTATATTGTACTGACGATGACTACCTGTTAGTCGAAAGCGCTTTACGATTAAAGAATTAAGTGGATTACACTTCAAGAATTATTATATTAAAGAAGAATTCATTAAATACTATTCCACTTTGAAAGTATGAATCAGTTTTCAATTATTAAAGATTGTCCTGTCATTCTTATTTAATTTTTGTACCATTCCCATGGTTGTTATTTGACTGGATCAGGTGACACAAACTCATGACTTCAATTGCAAAAATGCAATAATGAACCATTCGTGTTGTTTGTGTCAGTGTCAGCTTGCTGCAGATGTTCTGTGGCATTTATTACACCCGGCTATACCTGTAACTTAAACTTTTTAAGTTAGGTAAATGTCAGTGTCAAAAGTAAAAACCGGCATTTCTGACAATTTACTTCTTTGAACCATCTTCAAAACCGCCATCTGGAACTGACATCAATATGCTTTAAGCGTTTTCAATTCTGACGTCATCGTTTGGTCGCAATAATGCAGTGGTTCAAACTACTGTGAACTATTTTCAACCCACTGCGTCACGGAAAAACGGCTAATAAGTTTCGGGAAATATTTTTATTAACTAGAGTTTTCTTGAAATTTTTTTGAAAATTTGCATACATGGCACTAGTATTTTCCAAATATGCATTTTACTCCTATGCGTTACTAAAAAAGAAAGTTTAATTACAATCCAGGTCTAGGCATTATTCATAACAATACTTAGTGTTTTCCTCTTATGTTGAAGAAATCTTAGTAGTGTACAGTTAAGAGTGACCACTCTACATATAGGGTAGTCATTACTGCAGGATCCGTGCATAGTGTCTCTGATACAGAAATTTGTGACACAGCAAGTTGAAGCTTGCAAGAATGAGCATTTTGAAAAAATATATTTTGTATATACATTAGTTATACTAATAGATAGAGAATAGAGAATCAAACATTGTAAATTACTTGTTGAATGATGGTTCTTCTTGCAAAGACTGTATTTAAACAATACTAATAATAAATTTATTGTTAAGTTATAACAGAGGTTACAATACCAATAAGGAAAAAAACAATCATATTTATTGCTGGTTTAACAAGAGACCAAGATGGTAGCCAATTGAAAAGGTGTGTTGTTGAACTTAAAGCTAAAGAAGAAATTGTAAGAATGATGGGAGAAGTGTATAAAAGTTGGGGGGGATTATTTTGAGAAGTAACCAAAGTTTTGTATTGATTTGACTCTATTTACTGAATAACACTCATGCATTTAAAGAAATGTCTAGGGATATTTGTATTACTTGACAATAAAAGTGTGTATATAACCCAGGCAAATGACGTGCCTTGAGATAAGAAGCTATAAATCTGTATAAACCTTTATTTTGACATTCTAAATGTTCGATCAAAAGTCGCAAAAATTAGTATTTTTGTAAATATCTTGCTTCCTATGCTTTAAATGGTATTTGCATTTATTACAAACATTGTAAAGCATTAAATTCTCTACAAATACTGTCCCAAGGAATTTTTAATACGTTTTACCGTTTTTGAGATAAGAGTGCAAAGAGTCTGGAGCGCTCAGTCATGCATCCCAGTTCATAATAAAATAATATAAAAGATATTAATCTTATTTTGTTACAATATTATCCAATAGATAACTACCTATAAATATTCTGTGCAATATATCGTCGAAAATAATATTCCCAAATTTAAGAAATATCCCTTGACTTGTCTTGCGTGTGTATATTTTAAAAATGCCTGTGTTATAGCAGTTTTATCACAAATTTCTGTAGTATAAATATTAGAGGAGCTGCGGACCGATTTCCTAGTAATGACTCACCTAGTATATCTTTCAACTGTTTTTATTTGGTTTAAAATAAATATTACTAAGTGTATAATTTATAATTACTTTTCAGTCGAAAAACTTCTACTGGCAGCAGTGCAGATCAGTTTCATCAGGCAAACAGTATAATATATCAATTTAACAAGATCAATTTACAACAAAATGAAGAAATTAGTGCTTTTTGTTCTCTGGCCACAAATTACTTGTTAACAGGATACAGTCTGTCAGAAATTTGTGAAAGAAATTCAGTGATTGCTAGAAAATATGGAAAGTTTCATGTAAGTCTATTAATTAATTCCAGCAGTCTTTTATTTTTATTATTATTTATTATTTTTAATGTTGTGTGTTTATTAGCTTAGCTCTCCTTACAAAACTGAATAATCTGTACAGTTTAAATGGTTTTTCTACTGTATATTTTCAGGTATCAATAATATGGAAAATAATAAAAACAATGTATGGGGAAGAGTATCTACAAAATTCAATAAGTTCATTAGGCACAAATAACCGAGATGAAATAGTTCAGCATAATAATCTTCCTCCTGGTATTGGTTTAGACCATGCTGTAGACACAGATCAAAGATCAAAGGGTTTGTATTAGTTGCATAACATTCTTTTAATATATTAGCAAAGTAAAAATAAATGTATTCATGTTCAGTGGAAAGAAGTGTTTGTACAATTGCTTAGTGTCCAGTATGTCATTATGACACCAATTTTATAATTTTATAACCTAGAGTTATTTTTGGTAATACTTGTATATGAAGGCCATTCTGAAATTAATGAGATACAACCAGGTTATTTATTAAGCATCATGTATAAAAGCATCAATGCATTTTTAAGCCTAGTTTCCCAGAAAAGACATTACAGTATTTTATTTTTGAAAGGTTATTACTTTCTTACATTACATTGTAAGTAAGTTGCTTCTCATTTCTAAAAAAACCTAATGGGGACTGCACAAATTATCTTTAAGGTTAAGATTTTGATTTCAACATACTTAAAACAGAATGCTGTAACAGTTTTATATCTTAATAATTTGTTTGATGACATTTTGTTTTTAATAGTTTACGTCAACTCATCTTATATATAGGAATATCAATTTCATTATCTTTACAATTTGGAATTAGTGTTATTATCATTAATAAATAAGTACTGTAATTCGGTACCTGATTCATATTATGTAAAATAATTTTTGTGACACCTTCTCATACAGATGTTTATGAATGTGGGATCCAATATTACGGTGGTTTTAGTCATAGATATATTTTTTGTGAATTATGATGGTCAAGGACTTCTTGTGTAGACTTTAGTACAAGATAATGCTAAGCTAAGCACAGTTATCTTCAACAGTTTCTTTCTACAGAAAAAACGTCTGATCCATTGGTTGTAACATTGGGATGCAGTTTGCTGGTAATAACATCATGGATATCTTTTCGTTGTCACTAGTTAAATTCTTTGAGCGCCCTGGAGCAGTATTTTAGATTATCAAAGCTTTTGGATACAAATTAGGTTCATTAATTTTTTATCACACCTCAGACAGAAGTTCACTATAAAATGAATAAAAAAATATTTCCCATGTGACTCATGCCTTATTCTGGCTCTATTGGAATATATGAGTCTATCTTGATTTCAGAGTTTTTTTCCATGCAAGCAACTTTATATTATATGCCCATGACGCATCAGCATAGAGCTTAAACAATCTGGTCTTGCTAATTTTGTGTCCAGATGCAGATCTTTCCAGCCTATGGGCTAACATTTTATTAGACAAGGTTCTAAAATAATTCACTCTCGTCTGTATTGCATAATTTATCTTGTGTGAGATTTAATTCTTCGTAAGAACCCTTTCTTTAAATGATCCTACTGCTGCCAAATCACTGGACATAAATTTTCCTGTCACAAAGAGTTGACGAACCTTTCCTAAAATTTATGCAGCCATCCAGAAGAGGCTGTGAAGTCATCTTGACCGGTTACTTTATTGTAATAAAATATCACATTTTCGTGCACAATTTTTCCCTACAAGGAGGTGGTCCCATCAATTAATAAAAACGTGTAAAGCCATTATCTATAGAAGCATGCTAAAATGATTAGGTGCCTTTGGATCCAATCTGCAGAAACCAAATAGGCAACGATTGTTTAGTGGATAAGTATAATTTTAGTTTTCCACTGTCATTTACTGAATCTTTGGAAGACACAAACTCCAAACATCTTGCTAATATGGAGGCACAACTTATTTTAGACGCGTAATTTTATTATTTGTACTTTCTCATCTAAATTGAGCTTTTTGCTTTCTTTTGGTATTTTGAAAAATGTTCAAACACTAGAAGCAGTTCTGTAATATCTGAATTGCTTAATGGTTAGGTGAAAGCATCTAAATCAGCACTGAACCACAAGACCCTGTACAGGAGAGTCTAACCTCCACATCTTGCATGTGTTAGCATCAAATAATACATATTGTGTACTGACTAGTCGAAAGAAATTCGTCCGGATTATAAGTTCAACTATGAAGTGTCCTAATTACTGAAAATTCATAATTAACTTCTGATGAGATTAAAGAGATCCCACTATACAAAATTCTTGGAGATGTTGCTTACATATTTATAAATGATTGATTCCTACAATTTCTATGTTTAGTGTATATTAATAATTTCAAAATGGCCATCATAAAATATAGTTGTTTATTTTGTGGAGTCCTTTTGATTATTACTTGTGTTTATTTTTGTAGGTTTAGGCTCCTAATTATGTTAAATCAAACAAGCTTTGTGTTTATATGTTACGATCTTTTATTTAGATCTTTTTCAGATATTATAGTTAATGTATTAAAATTGATAATTGATGTATGTGACATTTGCAATTTTGATATTCATATAAGAAAAAAATTGTCAATTGTAATATAATAACTATAATATTTGAAAGGATCGAAGCGTTATATAAACACAAGCTTGTTTAATTTAACATAATAGAAGCAATCATAAATTTGAGCACTATAGAATATAACTGGATATTACTATTACTACTACTGTCTTCTTTTCATTGTGTCTAACATAAATTGTGTGTTTATTGAAGCTTTTGAAAACCGTCCAATTATTACTAGGTGGAGACACACCTGCAGCCCACTATAGTGGAGGAGATGATGAAACTGAGACTGAGGATCAGGTTGATCACATAGGCCTGTATAACAACTGCTTCCCTTCTTATTTGAACATAAGAGGAGGGTTGCCCAAAGGCGACTTTTCGTTTGGAGAAAATGAGTTGGATATGGAATTGGATGACATTAGAACAGGTATGTATATTTAATTTGCAACATTGATCAAACTTGGGATTCCTACAACTAAAGATTGACATTTAAATAGTGTATCAAATCAGTATTCTGAGATAAAATGACAAATCATATTCATATACTGCAATTAAATATATCACTATTGTTCATTAAAGCACTTCTTTTCCCATAATTTTTTTTTAATGCAATCTTATTTCATGTAGCACGATCAAACTTTTGTCCTTAATCCAAATGGCTTCCTTGTGTTCAGTTCTTTACTTGGTGAACATACAGTGCATACATACATACAGTGCAATAATTTAACAACATGATTATTTTTAAGAATTTAACACAAACTCAACTTACTATTAGCATTAGTATACTACTATACAATTTCAATTTCAGTGGTTTTATTTAAGGTGATTGATTGTTAAATAAAATCATAAATTGAAGTTAAACGAAAGACGATTAAAAGTGGCGTGCAAATGGTGGTAAGAGGATGCAGCGGGACGGTGACATTTCGCTGTCGTAATAAGTATGCAACAGAGTGCGTATTTGCTATGCGAAAAATCAACTTGATGTGTACTGTTTTACTTGACGTACTTTATTATTTTAAAAAACTTTTTATAAAGGTATATAGGTACAAAGAGCATTCTAAGACCTAAGTTGAATGGTCTCCTAGGTGCACTCATTGTGAAAAATTCTGAATTTAACTGTAATAACGGTCATCAAAATTATATTTATTACAGATGTGCAAAATTTAGCCCAGATCCCTTATTTTTACAGGGGTAGTAAAATTTAATTGAAAAATCTCTGGCATGGGTTTGTAGTCCGACTTTATTTTGGTTTAAACTTGCAATGTGTTCTTTAATCCTATTATTAATGGCTCTAGTTGGTAAATACCCTTAAACGTTTTAAATAATAGCTGTCTTACATTCCTAAAGAAAAGGGAAAATACTAAAKGTTTTGTAACATTTGGATATTAAAAAAACACATCAGAAAAAAATATTTGACAAATACACAGTTACAAATTCCCACGAACAAAATTTTACATCTATAAAAATTGTATGACACTCATCGAGTCTGAGAAAACGTAATTGCATAAGCAATGCGATGACTGACACAAACAGTGAATACAGACTTAAAATTTATTGTGTGGTATCTAAATCTCTAAATACAGTGCAGAATTCTCCAATCGTTCTCCCTTCCAAAAAACTTCGATCTTCGATCTAAATGGTGTGTCGTTATGAAACGGGAGGAGAGAAATAACTTGAAACTCTTAATTTATTTCTGCTCTATATTGCTATGGAGATCATTTTAATGTAAGTGTAATATTTAAATCAAGATTGTGGAGGCAGGCAATTCTACATTATGTGGTATAAATACCAACACAGTGGTTGGTTTTCAAACTACAACTCTTGAAACCTTTAAAACAGTTTCATAAAACAAACTTACTTTAAAACCTACATATCTCTTGAATTATTAATTTGACGAAAATAAGTAAATAATTTTTTTTCAATAAGTGGTTTTAAAGGCTGTTGTAACAAATTTTTACTGCCTGCCATCCTAGAAATATGAGGCCAAGTATTTAGATCTTATTAAAAATTCTTTTGCTTTAGGTTTTATCAATTTAATGTCCTTCGTTTCCACGCTAACAAAGTTTGATTGTTGAAAAAAGGTGAGCCAGTATGAAAGAGTTGATAGTGGCAGATTACCCGCTGCTTTTGTCGGAACTATGGTTTACATTATGCACATTGCACACACAAAAATGCAAAACAACCAAATCACACTCTCTAGACCAGCGTTTCTCAACCTGGGGGTGGCCTTCATGTATAAGGGTGGTCACGTACTGTCAAGCAATAAGACCAATAAGTAGACAAATCATCCGTTTATTGAAAATAAAGTATAAATTATTTAAATTCCACGGAAGCTTAACAAAATTAAATAGATATTAGTTTACCGGGCAATAGCAACCTAATCCTAACAAAATAAATCAATAGTTTATTATAGTGAGGGAGTCGCAAAGTGCATTTCACAATATTTTCGCTATTTAGGGGGTCGTGCCATCAAAAGGTTGAGAAATGATGCTCTAGAGGAACAACAAGCGACATAAAGGTAGATTGCTCTTTCTACTGTTTCTTGCATACACTGCACTTATGGTATAGATAGTAATACAACTCTGCTAGCGAACTTGTGTGGAGCCTCGTTACCTTTATGTGACACAGTTTTGTATTCTGCCAGTCAAGTTGCGTTTTATCAATAGATTTTATTTTATTATTCATATTATGCATATTAAAATAAAAAACAATAGTTCACCCTATTTCAATACTTCATATCAGTGGGGGATCCAGGATTTTGGTTTGGGAGGGGCTTGACCCATTGGAGAAATTGCTTATGTTTTTTTTTTAAATATATAAGCTATACTTAAAGAATACAGTTGTAGAAACAAATTACCATTTCAACTTAAATTGAAATTGAAAATCGCATTTAATCACATCCCCTAAAAACGACGTGTGATGACATGTTTCATTCTAGATTGTCACATGTTTGTGATCTCATGCGAATCGTCTGATGCATCTACGTACGCCAATTCGTGGAGTTGTTTCTTTGTTAGAGTTAGTAGTTTAATATGATTGCCGAACATTCTTCTGAAAGCGGAAAATACAAAAAAAATAGTGTGTGGTTAGCGATATGCAAAAATATGCGGTTTTGTGTTCCAAACCAAATTTATTTCGCTGTGCCTAAAATGTAAGATATCTAGAAAAAATGGTGCACAGCAATTAATTAAATTGCAATTAATAAACAACTGTTGACAGTAGACACGAGACCACAGCATGAGCATGAGCACACGCTACAGAGAAAAGAGAGCGCACGTGCTGTGTGTCTGTGGCGCGCAGTTTAAAAACTTAATGCCTTCTTATAGAAATATAAAGTTGAAAAATACTACCTATACTTACTAGTGGATCAAGTAAAGATAGATGATAAAGAATGTACTGTAGTTGTAATATTGTGCTGYGAAAGTAAGATAATATTAAATTTGAGATTTGTTGGGGTGAATCCACAGCTTTTGGGGGTGACTTGAATCCCTTAGCCCCCCCCCTAGATCTGCTACTGCTTCATATAGGAAAAAAATGACAGTGAAAAAGAATCCCACAAGTTCCTAATTGGAGAAAAGTACCTAACAATTCTACCATTTTAAACATTTATCCCACTTTCATCAGAAAGTACGAGTATTTTTCAAATTAGACTAAGGTTTTCCGTTTTCAGAAATTTAACTTTGTAGAATGAAAAATAGGTTTCCAAAGACACTTCAAAGAGTGTTTACATTATTTTAATGCATCCTGTATAAATCCTGTTTGATATCTAATTTTTTTAGAAGCTAAAATCCTGTAAATTTAAGGTATGAGAAGTTGTGACAATGAAATGCTAATAATTAAAATGGTATTTTTTGCTATATCCGAAAATGATTAAAAACCGTTTTAAATTGTTTGAAAACAAGCAGATGATTAATTATTATTTCAAGACATTCATGCATTGTAGCAACAAATATGTGAATGTATTCAAAAAGGTCTATAATTTAAATGTTTAATCAGCAGAATTTGGATTGAACTTGTTTGTTTGTTTGATGTTCTAGGACTAGATTTTCGAAATGGTTTTCGTAGTTCACAACAAATCACTCCACAACCACAAGACTGGACATTGCCGAATGAAGCTTTTAATATACGACATGAAATCTTAGACCGTTCACCACCTCCTGAACATTTCCCGAATAACAATTCTCCCGACATCAACGACGATAATTCGGCAGTGACGTTGGACGATCAACCTCCTGGGCTTTTAACTGTGTCAATAGTGCCCAAGAAATCTCTCTGGGACCCAGGGAATATAGTTGTGGATGCATTAAAATATCATGCCACTATGGGTGACATTCAGACATCTGCATGTATACTGGTAGTGCTGGGAGAGCACAGGAAATTCCTAGGAAGTTTGGATGAAGCAACACAGGAACATTGGTTATTGGGATATATTGAGTTGTTGGGAAGGTATAAGCTGTGGAATGTTGCTACACAGGTAGGTGTAATGTCGATGCCGTTTAGTTCTTTTTGCTTGTAGTTATTATGTAGGGTGATCTGTGATAATACATATCATCCTCATTTTATATTGATATTTGCTCTGTGCAACCTCTGGTTAAAAATAAAAATAATGCTGAAGTATTCTCAGCTCCAGACAGTTGGCATTGTGGCTTGTGGAGGAGCTTACAGAAACGCCCTTACCACAATAGGGTCGTCCCGCACAATAAAATTTAATAGTTTTAACCTATGCCTTTTATTGCTTACGTCATGAATACTAGTGCTATGCATCTATTTTGCTTTTAGATTAATTCAACTCATAACAAACGGCAGTAGAAAAATTACCCTGTTTCAAACATTTTCTTAAATCTGCCAACAACTACGCAAAAGGTTCCTAATTTCCGTCATGTGCACTGTTACAGCTCCCTAAGTAACAAGGTGCTCACTGTTGTCAGGTTTATAAATACCCAGAGAAATACAATAATGCAATGGGAGTGCGAGAGAGGGGTGAAGGTATAACCGTCAACTCAACGTCAATATTATAATGTAAACGTAGGAATAACCTGTACCTGTAACTTTTTATCAAAACACTTCTTAACATAAGCCATTCTTACATTAAAAAAAACCAACAGATTACCCAAATACTTCAACAACATCTTGCTCCACCACTTAATCTGACAAATACGAAACTCGAAAGTTTTACCAAACAAAAACGCCTAGCTAGAGTTAGGTTAGAGTTATTACGTTACACATGGGACACATGCAGCACATGCAAACATGCGATGTTGTCGGTGGTACTTTACCGTTTTCTTCCTAACGACGGCCAGAGACAGTCCTGACAGTTTCAAAATTTATCATATCGTTCTCATACATAAGTATACAAACTTTAAACATTATCAAGCGTCGTTTAATTCCTCATAATAAAAACATTAGTTCAAAAGCAGGTTCGATGGTTAAAATGCTTTCGTGTTTCAACAAAAGACCAGTGAATGCGCTTATTATATTGAACTGTTCATTTTAGAATAAACTGACTGAAGGATGAGTTAAGTTATTTTAAAAATTGAAAACTGATCCATCTTCTCTAAGTGGAGTTATTAATTAATTCTTCTAAAGAAAATATTCTTAAAGTGAACTTCCACTTTATTTTTACAATTGTAAAGCGCTTTCGGCTACATGTACTGACGATGGCTAACATGTAGCCGAAAGCGCTTTACAATTGTAAAGTTCACTTTAAGAATATTTTCTTTAGAAAAATTAAGTTATTTTTACAAATACGCCTTGACCTAGGTATCAATGTCACTATGCCAGTTTACGAGTACTTTCCTCACGGTATCGCAAAAATTTGCCCACACTGGCAACTCGATGCAGCTCAAAAAAATGTAAACAAGTATTAGTTTCAATGCCGCTAGAGCACTGGCTATTACTGGTGTTTCTCGCTTTCGTCACCTTGAGAACCTTTCGTCATCTCCGTGGTGGAATATCAAGGCATTTGAAACGGATATTGAAAATCCATACCTTCACATTTTTTTCTCGGTTTAAATGTAAAATAAAAAAAAATTGTGGGACGACCCCATTGATATCATACAAAAGGCCGTGTTAAAAATAATAATGAGCAAACCCCGTGGATTTGCTTCGGAGTCTCTGTGGCAGGAATGCAGGGTTTTTTCAGTGAGAAAGTTGTTCTTTAGAGTGGCGCTGGTGCATTGTTTTAGAAGTAATTTGGTGAGGCGGGTTCAACAGACTATAAACACATGGACAGTTAGTGTCAATAAAGTGCTGGTGCTATCTAAATCTACCTCAATTGGGCAGCGCTGTTTTGACTTTGTCGGTCCTACGATATTTAACATCATGCCATCAAGTTTTAGAAACCGTTCCCATAAAGGTCAGCCAACAGTGGCCATCAAAGAGTAGTAGCAAACTCAAAGTGAATACATATCTTGATCAAATAGTCTGGAATACAATGTGAATTTGGTTTTCCCCTTGTGAAAATTTTTGTTTTATGTATGTACATAGAAGTCTATTGCACAACTGTTTAACTTCTTTTGTTCATTGTATACTGCATAGTGTACCATACTAATTGTTTAACTTCTTACATTTATTATATACTACTTGATGTGCCACACTCAAGCACTGTAGCGTGCTGTTGTGGTACTGTGCCATTGTATAGATTAAAAACCATGAGATCCATACTATTAAGCATCTACTATACTGGATTTATGTAAATATAAATATAAATACAAAAATACAAATACTGATTTTCAAAAACACCAAAAGACTATGTAAATTATTTATTTATTACAAGTCACACAGTTTACTGAAATATTTGTTGTATATAGTATTCTTATACTTCAGTAATTCATTTTATAGCAAATATGACAGTATGTCAGAAAATATTTCATAATATTTTTTTATTTTAAGGTTATGGGTTCAAAAGTGTCAATAATTATTAAAACTGGCTTAGAAAAAATATGCCGTAACAGACTATTTCAACATGCACGCAAGAAAATGGCCTAAATGCATCAAACACATCTATGGAATTTATTTCTTTTTTTCCTAAGAAATACATTTCCTTCATTGTTCTAACTTATTAACAGCTACTAAAAACCGATAAAACTTCAGACTACTATTTTTTACTACAATTTTTGCAATAATTAACTATACTACAAAATTTATGGCTCATTTTATTTATTATTCAAAAATAAAAACAGGATTAGTTCTGTTAATGTTTCTCTGTTCCACCACCTTGAGCCCTTCAGCGTTTAAGTTATCTGCTCCAGAGACTTACACGGAGCAAATAGTCAATTCCATTTCTATAAAGCCACTTCCTAGCGTAAGTTTTTCAAAAATTTTGGGTGAATCAGACTTTGATGAATCTAGTTACTTTAGCTGCTGGTGCAGTCAGTCAAATGTCAGATTTGACAAAGGTACTGCAGATTATTATCTTTATCAATTATCGATGCCTCTAGTTTTAAAAGTGACATTCTAACATATAAAAGTACAATTATAGCACATTCTTTCTTCCACAAAACTTGAGGGTTAATATTTCAGCAGGAGTGTGTGTGAACATAAAATTAAATCAAGGGCTATAGTTATTTTACATAATTCTGTAAGTCATGAGTTTGTTTATGTTAGAATTTTATTGAATTATTTTGGGAATTTTAATCCTTATATGAGATATTCCTATTTTTCTATTGGCATTGTAAAGTAGAAAACTTTTTACTGACGCATTTGAAATTTAAAATATTTTTTGTCGAATTCGTCTGGTTGCTCGCCTCGGCTCTCAATCTCCAAACTCGTTCGATAAAGTGCCACTTTACTGCCTTGGTACATAAATAGCTATTGTGCTATTCTCTAAGCTAGTTCTGTCATTTTTGTATCACTAATATCTCTGGTTTGGCGTAACCAATTATTGAAACGGGCTGATCATTTTTAAGAGCTTTTATTCTGCTATAAAATGCAAAGTTAAATGCTATGAAATTGTTTGTACACTGATGACAAGGGGCCTGAGAATGGATTTTTTTCAGGATTTCTGAATTCTGAGATTTTTTAAGTAGCTAAAAGGAAAACTAAATGCAGATAAAACTAGTGAAAACCACGTTTTGATATCTTCTTGGTTAAGAAGGGTTAAATAAAAATAGCAAAATTTGTAACCAAAACTTTAAGATCCGGTATTACCGAAACAAATAGAGGGCAAAAATTTCAGTAAAAATATATTTAAGAGTGTAAATAATTGAACGACTTTTTTTAATGCTCCACTTAATGGTAAACAGTATTTAGAATTTCTAATGGATTAACTTTCCTGGATATTTATTTCCTAGGCAACATTATGTACAAATTTTCAACATCATGMTTGTCTGGTCCATGGATGTATAAAAGAGGGGATACCGCATCTCATTMACAGAAAGCGTATTGTTGTGATCCCAACATCTGAATGGCGTGAAGTTAGAGCAATAACAAACTTTGTTTTCCACCTGCTGCATTTACGTGTTGTAGTTTGCATTCTTCAGTATGCTTCGGAAATGTAAAATAATAGGAAAAAATATTGTATGAATATGATTTTTGCACACATATAAAACCCATTTTTTTTGTTATACACTAGTAAACAATTCATCTTTCAGTAGTAGTGTTGTAAAATATCGGTATAAGTAATTTAAATACCGTACGCCTATGAATCTTAACCTCAAATACTAATGGGTTACAATTAGTATTAGGCTTTTTCAGATTACGTCATCCAACATGGCTTCCAGGGGGCACTCAGCACACGCATGGGACGCGCCTACGAAACAGTGGAAACGGACGCGTGGATGATAGAGTTTGGTCGTTCATGACCAAGTCGTTCAAATTGAATGACTCATGCCTCAATTCGTTTGATTCAGTTCACAGCTAATGAATCAGCGTCGTTCGTGCGTTGGTCATGGTTGACGGTTGGCTGGCTACTGTTACGGGGCACATGTTGCAGTTGTCAGCTGTTTTTAACGATTTCAATTGAATCGTATGTCTTAGCTCTAGTGACTGACGTTAGCATTAAGTAATGAGGTTTCTATGACAGCGTGTTAGAAGCTGCATCGTTTTGACAGGTGCCCCGCAGCCACTTCGAAAGTCACGTGTTCTAAAAAACCTAATTACATACCTGTGAAATGAAACATTGGGTTAACAGATATCAATCATTCTGCACATTTGACACTGCCTGATCATCTTATCATTGTTAACAATTATATGGAATCATTCCCTGCGTCTTGCATATCATAAAATCAAATAAAAACAAACACGCAAAAGCCTAAATGGTGTGTGACCGTGAACATGAACCTTAGTCATTGGACATACACAACTGGTCAATTGCAAGATTCAATGTTTTTCACAAATAAACGCTTAGACTGTGATCACATGTTGGAATCCTTTTAGAATGCGAAAAGCTGCATCCCCTCTTTTATACATCCATGGTCTGGTCCATTCTGCAGTCAATGTGTTTGGAAATAACTAAATCAATGGTATCCTGACACAGGGAGGGGAAACCCTTTTTCGTGCTCATCCAGATCACCTGACTTATCGTTTATTATGCACATAGAATGCACAAGTATGGACGATATGATAAATTGTATTAGAAATGCAATTAGGTACTAGAATACTGCTTGCAGAAATTGAAAGTGTGCCACTAGTGGTGCGAGATTGAACTTATTTATTTATGTATAGAAAATGGTGGTAGACAATTTAAATGGTTAAGAAATGAAAGCAGATGTCTTATTGGAGTTTATTGTTTGCTCCATTGCACATCATACAGTTTCAACAACTAAAATGCAATTGCTACCTACCTTAGTACCTAATCTATTAATATAATATTTTAACAGCTAAAATTATTGTTGCAAGCCTACTTTAAACCCTAATGAAATTATTAAAGCAAATAAAATGAGCTTTCACCAGTTTAATCTGCATTCAATTTTTCTTTTAATTATGTAAAAAGTTTGGTACAAAAATAATTTTTTATAGTATAAATTACTAAATACCTTTAATGCAGAAAAAATGGCACAAATATGATTTTCTTAACCCTCAACTGCGAACGTGCCGTCTGTACAGACGGCAGCAGAACTAAAAATGCTGCATTTTGAAAATTGGTAACGCCCACAATGTTGTCATTTCATGTATTCCAAGCCTGATTGGTCTTTAGTTTTTATACCAAATATGGTAAACCAGCGTCTTAATATACGGGGGTATTCTAGAGATTTAGTTGACGAGTAGTCTCACAGACGGCATGTCCCCGTTTACGTTATAAAATTTGTTGGGAAATTGCTGCGGCAAAAAATCTGGACCTTCAGAACGTGTGCATATCCTGGATCCAGATTTTGACTAAACAGTTCTAAATTGAAAATTGAAAACTGATCCATCTGCTCTAAGTGGAGTTATTAATTAATTCTTCTAAAMAAAATAATRCTTAAAGCGAACTTCCACTTTATTTTTACAATTGTAAAGCGCTTTCGGCTACATATTAGCCATCATCAGTACTAAAATTGTTTATGAAAGGAAACTAACAGTTTGACAAAGTCAAAAATCAGAAACAAGCAAACTTGACTACAAACTGAAAAGCAACCCACATGCCAGTAACTCAAACGAAACATGAATTTAGATTAAAGAATTTAGAATAGGACAATTGAAATTACAAAAATCATTTAGAATAGTAATATTTTGTTCGTTAATAATTTTATAAATCTCTAAAATTTCCAAATAATTTAATTTAGATGATTTACTGCACAAATGTAATGAATTTAGATTGTCTAGCGTGGCAGTGTGTTTATTTACTAATAAATGGTTGGCTAACAAAGAATTTGTTGTTACAATATCTATATTTTCATACTTTTCAAATTGTTTCAAATGTTCTTTACCTCTAGTTAAAAAGGATCTTCCGGTTTGTCCAATATAAACTGAATTGCAATCATTGCATGAAAAACTATAAACACCTGAATTATTTAAATTTTAAATTGGTTCAATGAAGTAGGAGGTTATGCCAGTGATATTGATGATGTCCCAGATGAAAATTTTGATGAATCTGATCACAACAGTAACTGAATAATCAGTAGGCAGTGATGATGAAAGTGAAATGTTAACTATAGTATATCAGATGGTGAACAGCTTTTTTTGTAACTATATAATCTTTGTAAACATCTACCATGTAATAAATGTACTATAAAACAATACCAGTGCTTTGTTTACTCACATGTATTGAACATACTGCAATTTAGAGCACACTTCAAAATAACTAGTCCTGTCATCAACCATTTTATATTTTTTTTGTTATCATCTAATTTAGCAAATACAATAAACCAAAGAATTTTATTTAAAAATTTTTAGGTTTTTTACCCTAATATATTTTGCTGTCTCCCAGACGGCATGTCCGCGTTGACGTTAGAAAATCCCACATTCGCACTTAAGGGTTAAATTGGAGATACTGTAGTGCCGTCTACGAACTTGAAAATAATTTCCAGCAACTTCTGTGGCCACTTTAGTTAGGTAATTTTAATTTCTTTTCAGATAATCAAATTGTCATGGATTCCTTCAATAAATCAACTAAATCAGCAGTCGACAAGGATACACACTAACTGCAGCAAGTGTTGTAAACCGTTGCAGCGTATCGGTTGGTTGTGTGATAGATGTCATTCGTCGGAGTACGCTTTGTGCAGTGTGTGCCATCAAGTAGTGAAGGGCCTCTACGTATGGTGCCAGGGCTGCTCGCATGGTGGTCATTTGGCTCACATGCAGCAATGGCTGAGAACAAGTAGAATGTGTCCAACCGGTTGTGGACATTTGTGTGAATATAGTTTTGAAGCCTAACTGGAGAGATTTGATATTTGAATAGTCCTACTATTTAAGCACACGCTGTGTATTGTGATATTTTATTAGAAGTTACGGCCGTTTTAATTGTAATTAAATAATATATATTTTAAAACTGTAGTAACATATTATTTTTCATTTGAGATGCTCTTAACAAGTTGAAATGTTTTGCATTTCTATCGCAATAAATAATATTATTAATTCCCCTCTAAGAAAAATATACTTGATGTGTAATCCACTTTATTTTTTTAATTGTAGAGCGCTTGTGGCTAACAAGTATGCATTGTCAGTACAATCAATATAAATAAAGAAAAAAGGAACTTTTACAAATAGTTTAGCAAAGTCAAATATATAGAAACAAGCAAACTTGACCTCAAACCAAAAAGGAACCTACATGCCAGCAACACAAATGTAATAATAATTTAGAACAAGACAATTAAATTATAAAAATCTTTTAGAAGAGTAAAATTTTGTTTTCTAATAATTTTATGAATTTCAAGAATTTCCAAATAATTTAATTTTGATGGTTTTCTGCACAAATGTAATGAATTTAGATTGTCTAGCGTGGTAGTATGTTTATTTAACAAGAAATGGTTAGCTAATGATGAATTTGTTGTTGCAATATCTGTATTTTTATACTTTTTGAATTGTTGTAAATGTTCTTTACCTCTAATAAAAAAGATCTTCCTGTTTGTCCAACATAAACCGAATTGCAATCATTGCATGAAAAAGCCTTGATTACAGACAAAATAGGAAAACACACTGCCTATGGTATAAAAAGCAATATTTATTCCATGAGAAGAAAATAATTTTGATAGGCTGAGACTTGACCAGCAAACTTAAAAGGAAACCAAATCTTAACTTTTTCATCAAAATAAGTGGTACAGGAAGAATATTTAAATATTGTCAAATACTTCAAATAGGGTTTTTCTATTAAATAATTTGGGAAATAGTTTGTTCCGGTTATTTTGATTCATTAGAATTAAATTTCGTGATATTCAACGATCATCTTTATCAATTGCGTCAGTTTTTGTGATCTTTCCCTACCTTGGCTCTTTGCATTCGCTTATCGCTTGGTCGTATGCTGATTTTGGGCAGTTTATGAGCAGATCTAGTAAAGCTGGCTTGGTAAAGTCGATTCTGGGATTGCAAGTGCTTTCTCTTTTTCCTTTCATTTTTGGAGTACTTCTGTGATCAGAGTAGTGGGATTTTTTTGAATGGAATTTCACTCAATTGTGGATTTGAAAATCTGCTCCTAACTCGACCAGCCAGCCATATTCCTCTATACGAGTACCGATGTATTTACGTGCCGATTCAAGTATTTCAGTACGGACGTGAACATTCTCCAGTGCCAGTTAGTACATTTCCAGTGCATAGCTAGATTGGAAAGTTCCTGTTTCTGAGACTGCCTCACAGAACATCTTAACTGCACCTGGTATCGGCGGCATTCGTGGTACCTACTTATCTTAATTAGTTCCGGATCTTGGACTAAACAGCTAAGTCTAGCTATAGATATGTTTTATTTTTGATATTGTTGTTAAGTACGATGTAGTAGATGTCTTAGTCAGTTGATTTTCAATTGTTTTTTTGAAAAGCCACAAAATTCTCCAAAATTCATAAAACTTCCCACTTTAAATTAGTAGTCTATGACGTAAAATAAGTTAGCTGTTATAGACTGTTTCGTGAATAGCTATTATTCAACATGAGATATCTTAGAAACAAATGACTGTAGGGTAGTAGTACCTTTGTACTTTTTTGTTTAATTCGACAGTTTTTATTGAATGCCCTATAAAAAATGGAGTCGTTCTATTTAAAATAACAGACTTGTAGTAAAAGCCTTGGTCAGTTGGTTTTTTTTTTGAAAAGCCACAAAATTCGCAAAAATTCATATATCTTCTCCCTTTAAATCACTAGTCTTCGACATTTGCGTGGTCTTGGTCTCAGAAATGCACATTTTCTTTGTCTCGGTCTCGTGACGAGAGTCTCAGGTTTCTGATAAATGATGGTAATTTTAATATTTTTGGAATCTCTGTTTTTTTTATAAGAACGTCATTAAAGGCGATATTAGCTATATGTAGGTAACCCTCAAAAACAACTAAAGTGCATAGTAAATATCTGCAGATATTACTTCTACAGTTACATGGTGGTGGTTACGGGTGTTTAAGCTTGATATTTCGGTATTTGTCCTCTGTAACTTTTTTTTGAAAATGACAGTGCAGCACACCAATTACATTTGCAAGCCATGCTAAAATTATATGCAGTAAATATATTTTCGTTGGCATAAATATGTCAAAGTGACGATTATTTTCCAGATTCTTATAATCTTTTTTACATACAGTAATTAAAAAATTATATACTTTTGTATAAATTAATTAATTTGAATTTTTTTTTGTAAATACAAGTAACTAAATTTTGCTATCCGTTCCATCACATTTGGCCATAATTGACAACAAAATGCATACAAATTAATATATTATGCTATAGCCTACATAGTGTTTATGTACCTAAGCAAGATGGTTTGTTGATTTCGTAGTAATTATAGTAATTGATTTTATTATTTATTTGTCAGGCCAAAATATTAGATTGAAACAATGCTTTTTGTGCAATTTAAACCAAGTGCGATGCACCTGAAATCAAAATTTAGTTACCTACTTCCATGGTAACTTCATACAATTATAATTATTTAGAAGAAATTGAAATTAATTCTTACATTTTATGTTTGTTTTGCTAATAACAATGTATTTTTAGGCCAATTTGATACAAAAGAAACAAAACAGAAAAAGAAAGATATAAGATTAGCTAAAATGATGAAGTTCAATGGTATAAATTTATACCATGTTTGCACTAAATACCAACACGCAACACAAAAGAATTAAACCGATTGACGGTTGATTTACTTGTATTTAGTTATTGTCAATATACTGGTATTCCATTTTGCATGAAAGGCAATCTTTAAAGTTTGGGGTTGAAAACTATTCGTGCTGCATATTATAAACATTTCAAAAACAAACAATTTTAAACACTCTTTTTAATGCTTTTTGAATTTGTATCGAACAATTTTTTTTGTTCGTTCTGCAAACTAAACCGAATAAAAATGTTTGATGAATTATTTTGTTAGTTTGATAAAAGCTTTGTGCATACACTTCGAAACAAACATATTAACAATTCAAATTTTAATTATGGATAAAAAACATTTTTATTCGAGTAACATTTTTAAACTGAAAGGATCGATTTCCTGCGAATTATTACATTTGTTGATTTAAAATTTTCGTTGATAAGTTTAATTAGTCGTTGAAGTCGGTGTGTTATTTACATTAGTGTCAAGTTTGAAATCATCGTCACTAGTGTAAACAATTTAATCCCACTTTTTTATACATATATTTGTGTAAAAGCACGAGACTCGAAAACTGCGAGAGTCTCGTATGTTCAGTCTCGGTCTCGGGTACCTCAGTCTTGGTCTCGTCAGAAGCACTAACAACATGAAATAAAAAAGTTGGTTATTGTAGACTGTTACCATGAACACCCTGTATATCTGTTCTAAAATTATTTTATCATATAAATGTTAGAAGTGTCATTAGTGGTAATAATTCTATGACAAGACAGCTAAATGAAAAACGATCCTCTTTCTATGTACAGCCACCTTGCAGTAGGAAGTCTGCTTGAGATACTTGTAACGCCAATACCAAAAGTAAACCTGAGGTTTGCATTCTAAACTGAATTTTTCGCTTACAGATGACGTCACCGAAACATTTAAGATGTACAATATCATAGCAGTTGATAAACAAGAGTGTTGAATAAAAGCAAAAATATAACAGACTGTTATACAGAATTTTTAAATTCAAAAAGGATTCTGAATGCAATTGTTAATAATGTTATCTAAACTAGAGCATTTAATCAATGTGAAGCCTTAAATTATATAAAACATCCTGTAAGGTAGCATAACACCATTCATATTTAAGTGAGTGTTTGACTTTTGTGTTAGCGGTTCCTGCTAGTCGTCTTAGACCGGAATTAATCCCATCAGTAGCAGTTTTTTTTATTAAATGGTACTGAAAAATACATACTGATCCAAGAGATGAAGCTATAGGTAAAAACTGCATGGGTATAACAAAACAATCTACAAACCTTTTTAAAACTATTTAGTTTCTGTAGATTGTCCATAGGGCCTTGTAAAAGGAAACATCCGTTTCCAACGAACGTTTAATTCTGTAAGTAAGAAATTAGGATGGCAATGCCATCTGTCAGCATTACACTGACATGATGCCAAAGCCACCTAGCTGCCTTAATGGGAACTACTTCCTAAAGGAAGTGACCTGTAGCCTGACAAATTGGCATGCAACTGCATACTTCAATTTGACAGCAGGTAGTTCTGAAATGTCAGATGCAGATGCAAAAATTGAAATGCTGGGCTTTGGCAAAATAACTTGATACATAAATGGCTAGTTGAGTCTTTACTGCTAAGCACATACAATATACAGTACAAATTGTGTAAATATCACTGGATTATATAAAATGCTATCTTTCACTTAACTATTTTAAATGTCAGAGGCTGCCTTTATGTGGAACAATTTATACATGAAAACTATTACAGAATTCACAACCTCTACCTGTGATTACAAAAAGAAACAGATCAACTTATAATCATATATAAATGAAATTACAAAAACTAACAAAGTGCACCTTAAAAACAGATAATGGAAACCATTTTCGAGTACAAATCACCTTTATAATATTTTAAGGAAAAACTATATTGCCATTTTAATAGCAATGCTATATGCAGCATATTTTCAACACAAACACATTTCTAAAATAAACATTATGCAAAATAGATACGATAATTGAACTTTAAACATAAACAAATACTTCAGTTAAAAATATGGCAATATATTTCCTTTAACAATATTTGTGGTCAAAATAAATACTTAAGAACATAGATCCTGGAATATAACTAATACTTGAGTACTAGCACAAATGTGATGAGAAAATGCATTTTGTGCAAAAACGGGTACAAATTTGTCCTCGATACATGACTACATATAAAGCAAGTGACACTCATCCAAAACAGACAACACTTACTACAGAAGAGTGCACTTCAGTTTTTTCTTTTTACTTTTGTCTTTTCCCCTGCCATTGCTGGTCTTGTTTTCTTCCATTTTGCGGGCACGGATTTCACGCATTAGATCATAAAATACCTGACGAAGAAAGATACAATCAATATAATAATTAATAACCAAAAAACAAAAGAGACACTCATAGTCTAATTTCATTGGACTTGGGTAGTATAGCAAGGCCAAGCACAACTACTCGAGAGATAGGTACACATTCTTTGGTGTAAATACATTAATATTACCATTTTAATAATTGTCCTAAATTACCTTTTCAGCCATGTATACCCGCGGACATAGAAAATGAGACGATCTAGCCGAGCGGCATACCGGACGGGGTATTTTGGTTCACAACTCTTCTCAGTGAAATCAGTACAGCTAGTTGCCGCATAGCGGTGCAGGTAGACCCATTTACGTTATATCACTAGAAGGTATGCTACCGTTATAACACTCCTCGGCGTTTCAAGTTTCAGACATTCCAAAATTCATATGCTTGCTACCCTTACAAGTTTACTCCGCTCCGCTTGGTCGGCCAGGTTCCAGTTTCATTTTTTATTTGTTGGCTCGCAATGATAAGGTTTAGCAAAGGTGAATAATTATCACAACTGACAAGCAGTCAGGGGAAAATATAACTTTTTTTATTGAAAGTAAGTATATTTACTTAACTATCTATGTGCACTTTAGAATTATTCTAAAGTAAAAGCCGGCTATAAAATTTATTAACATTACATGAATTTAAGAAACAGTGGTGAGGATATTTTAAATGTGATCCAAACTGAATATAACAGAAACATATAATGTCAATATAAGTAATAAGATCTTATTATTATTAGTAGTATTAGTTTGGAAAAGATTCTTCTTCTCAGAAAGGGTTAACTTTAGGACAAATTTGCAGAGAGGCAAAAATATATACTTAAGGCGCCTTTACTGCATATATTGTATTCATTTACATTGATGTATAGCATATAATATAAAAGCAAACCAACTCTTTAAACTACAGTAGTATACAGTGATCTACCAATTTTTAAGTATTAGGCGTTTGCTTACATAAAATATGCCTCATTTCCTTTATTATATTTTTTTTGATAAAAGCATCCCTAAGTTATTTAACAACTTGACGTTTTTGCATTAAACATTAAAACTTCATTCTTAATTATAAGCATTTGGAACCCTAGCAAACTAGTAAACCAAAGACTGCACTTTTTCCGGAGGGATCTGTTATAGCTGTCCTCAGTTTACAATAAGATTGAGTGATACAAAAATAGTACCATTTGTTCATTTGTAGTAATTTTAGCCGCGTAAGAAGCTTAAGCGCATTGGGATCTGTTATTACCTGGCTGTTTTGTGAAACTCGATGCAGCACACCTTAAATTATAGTAAAAACAATATAGCATACCACTTCTCTGTATTTGTGAAGGATTACTCACCACTACCTACTTTCCGGTATTAAAACTTTCATGGCCTTACGGCGGTGCAAGCGGACGAACCGATAACATGTTTCCCGGCAAAATTTTTGTTTGGTCGCCCGCCCCAAATTATTTCACCTATTGCGAGAACTATTAACTAGAAAAATCGTAATAGCGGGATTTTGAGATTATAACCTAAACGTTTGATAATTCAGAGAACTATTCAGAAATAAAGTTAAAAAGCAAAAATAGTTCAATATCACTTGCACATAAACGCATTTAATACTGATGCACAAATGAGAATTTAAGTTATATAGTATGTCATCTGAGTTACTAAAACTATACCTATACCTATAAATGGATACACTTTTCCAGAAATTCTCAAAATTAACGGACTCCCTCACAGAAACAATACTATAATCAATTTAATATTTCATTTTGAAGTAAATTAATATATATACATACCATCTTTCAATATTTAAATCAATTTTATTCATATTGACACATTTGAAAATAGGATAAAATTACTTATAACAAAACTTTTACCATTACACGTAAAAGTCAATAAAAGCAATTATTGTGAAGAACAACAAGGACTTTTGCTTTTTAACATATTTCAGAATGTCTCTCGTAACTGATTACAATTTTTCTCTCATTGGGTGAACTAAGCCCGGGCAAACGCTAGAACAAAAATTTTACCGGGAAACATGTTATCAGTCGTCCGCTTACGTCACCGGAGGGCCATAAAAGTTTTAATACCAGGTAAGTAGTCCATCACAAATACAGATGAGTGACAATGCAATGAATGTGGATACAGTTTCAAATTACTACACACGATTTTTGTATCACTCAATCTCACTAGCTGCTACTAGACCGCTCCGGAAGAGATGCAATCTTCACTTACTAGTTTGCTAGTGTTCCAAATAATTATCATTAAGAACGCACTTTTATTTTTTAATGCAAAAGCTTCAGGTTGTTAAATAACTGTTAAGAATGATTTTAGAAAAAATAATAATAAAGGAAATGTAACATATTTTCGGTAAGCAAAATGCATATTATTTAAAAATTGGTAGACCATTGTATACTACTGTAGTTTAAAGAGTGTCTATGAATAAATAGTACTGTATGAGGATTACAGTGCTAGACATCAACTTAAAAGAATACAATATCTGCTGTAACTTATTATAACAAACATAAATTTTTATTGCCTATCTAATTCCAAACTCTGGTAAGTAACTGCCCTCCAGAATTGAACAAAAAATACATTTTTATAACTACGTAAAAAATAACATACGTTAGTAAATTTTTACGGTTGATTATGACTGATTTAGAAACATTTTTCATAAAAGATTTGACACATTTCGTGAACCGGAAGTTGTTTCTTTTACTTCTGGGGTACGCTATAGTAATAATCACAGCTAATTTACTTCATTGTAAAGGCGCTTCAAGTATGTAATTTTCGCATCTCTGCAAATTTGTCTAAAGTTAACCGTTGGTGAGAAAAAAATCTTTTCTAAACTAATACTAATAATAATAAGATTCTCTTACTTATATTGACGTTATTATCAATGTTTCTATTATATTCAGTTTGGATCACATTTAATATATCCTCACCACTGCTTGATATTTTCATTAAAATCTAAATTTCCCAAGTACTTATTTATAGAAATCTTATTTTGCAACTTGTAACATTGCAATGTCTTTGCCCCATTTTTTTAAAAAAAAACAATTTGTTTTTTTAAAATCGGCTAATGTTATTAAATAATGTATCCGGATTTTAGTTTAGAAAGATTCCAAAGTGCTCATGGATAGTTAAGTAAATATGAAAGTAAACAAAAACTTACTTTCACTAAAAAATAAGTCGTATTTTCCCCTGTCAGCTTGTCAGTCGTGATAATTATTCACCTTTGCTAAACATCATCATTGGGTGCCAACAAATAAATTAAACCAAGCGGAGCAGGCTAAACTAGTAAGGGTAGCACGCAAGCAAGCAAGCATATGAATTTTCGAATAATATCTGAAACTTGAAAAGCAGAGGAGTGTTATAACGGTAGCATACCTTCTAGTGATATAACGTAAATGGGTCTACCTGCACCGCTATGCGGCAACTAGCTGTACCGCTTTTGCTCGGAAGGGTTGTGATCCAAAATAACCCGTCCGGTATGCCGTCCGGCTAGGTCGTCTCATTTTCTATGTCCGCGGGTGTACATATATAAGTGCACATTTGTTGTGAACATTTGGGTATTTTTACAATTTTTAAAAACTGAGCGAAGAGCAAGGAACTATGCTCTTGAATGCATATCAAGTATTTTCATAATTTTATTTAATGTAAGAGCCGTTTGCCACTATACTTATTTAAGTTCTGAAATAAGTTCTTAAAATTATCATACTGAAAATTAGATGTGGTGCCGTTTCAATACAAGAAATTAGCCCACGTTCTATTTTCTTGTACTGAATTTGCATACTTCGTGTTAAAACTGCGTAAACCGATGCGCACTAACCTGTTTTACCATTTATAAACAAAACGTTCATAGAGCTTACTTTTCGAACCTATGCAATAAGCAATAAGTTGTGAGATTAGGCAGCTTTTGTACTGATATCGGCGAAATAATCTTTTGAATAGGGGCTATCTGTTATTTTGGGCTGATTTTCTACTACCAGCTAATTAATACATCAACATGCAATGCATTTTTAGGCCTCTTAAAATATGTAAATTGGTGTGAGTAAACTTTTGACAACCCCGGGAACATGATGTGTTGTCATGCTTTTGTAAATGGAACGGAAGGAATGCTTTCACGGAATTGTGTACCTTTTTCCCTATTTTGTTATGGACAAGTTCAAACAATATTTCAAATGAAGCATTCCTCATTTGTAGAAAATTTTTATAAGCTGCTGGACCTTCTATTAGCAGCACTTCTTTCAGCACATTTAAGAAGCCATTAACATTCATTCTCCTTGCAATATCATTGTTAGTATCAATGCTGATGCATTTAATTTTTTTTCATGCAACAAGCATTTTTTTACTTTTAAATACAAATTGTGGTAATTCAGGGTGACCACAATCACAAACAAGAGTAAAAGCAATTGTTTATGAGTGGGTTACATCAAATAAGGTCTACTTTTCTCTAGCAGTAGAATAGACCTTACATTGCATTTACTATTGTATAAAGACGGAATTTAATAGATTACGGTTATATAAGCTTTAGGTTGAGAAAATCACGAATAGAACTACAAAAGGGCGCATGCATACGTATTGAAATGCGTACTGAAAAGAATTTGTAATTACACGTTGAAAACGAAACCCTACACTTATTTCTTGTATTGAAACGGTGTGCGCATCTAATTTTCAGTATGATAATTTTAAGAACTTATTTCAGTACTTAAATAAGTATAGTGGCAAACGGCTCTAATTATTTTAAAAATGAATAATATTTTCAAAATAGAAAAATTCCTGATTAAAACAGCCTCTTGCAGTTGCATAGTTGTGTGATGTCTTTTAGCATAGGTATGTGTCAACTATGACAATGTCATTTTCTGGGTTAACTGTTTAAAAATGGAATGAAAATAGCCACTATCCAAAACTGAATTCCAGAATATGAAAGAGCAAAAATTCAGCATCTACTAACGCATTCTGCGTGGTTTTGGATTTCGGCAGAACAGAAACTAATAACTAAATTTGAATATTGTGAAATAAGAAAGTGGAAGACCCTTTTTAATATTTTAGGGACGGTAACAGTTATTTAAAATGGAATTTCAGAATGTTATACACATGAAATTCACATATTTTGAGGTAAAATACATATGTGTTGTTCTGGATTGTGGAAAGTATAGAAATTAAATTTTAAACTTGAAAATCCAGGTCATGTAACAGAGCTAATATGAGGCTGTATAAAAAAGCAATTAATATGAAAGACACTTAATTTGAAAAATGTGCAACATTTAGAACGAACTTGATGAGAACTTTGAGCATTTGTTATAAGTTTTACAACACTTTTATATATATAAAAAAGATAATTCTTGGATATGTTGTGTTAATATAACATTGTTAGCATTCTACTACTAGCATAACATCCCTTAATAATTTAGACCCCAAGACCATAAACACCCTGTATATGCAAATGTTCTCATGAGGCACCATCATGTCATATAGCATTTATGCATTCTGAAAACAATTGTGAATAAATTGAAAACTTTTGTACAGATACATAATTAATACACATATGTTTGTTCTCGAACAACTCATGTGCACTTGTATGTGTAGTTAACTTTACATCTGGGTGGCATAGGGATCATAGTGGCACTAAAAGGGAATTTAAAGAAGTTAATTTAAAACAACAACTTTGTTCTCAGACTAACAAAAAAAATTTCAATGAAATTCTGTTCAAATTTCAACATTTATTTTGCACAATTAAGAGTAAATGATCATTATTTTAGTTTTATGGGCAGCATACATATCTAATATTACATAATATCTCAAGCTATCACAATTACACCAAATGGTAAATAAAAAGAATAAATAGTAAATTAAATAAAACCTTCCAATAAAATGCATATATGATTGGTAAAGTTATTATAAATATAATTAGCGGAATTAATAAATGGTCATTTAAAAAAAAAAGAAGTTAGAATAACATGAGAAAAATTCAATAGGACAAATAAAACAAATAAATAATAAATAACAAAGAACAATTTCATGAAAGGACCTTTTCGTCCCTAATTATAAACTAGTGAACTACCTAAAAGCAAGTTCAATTAATTAAAGACTGAAATATTATTACATTTTATTAACTACTTAAGGTATTATATGCAAAATTCTTCTTCAATAAAGGGTAACTTCTTTACATCTCTCTAAATTTTTCAAATCTAMAAAATCGTTAAAKCCTTTTCAATCACACCATTTATAWATTTATAACATTAAKAAAAAATTACTGAGTGTTGGGTATCCATGGACTAAATAAAGYAAAGCACATGAGMTTAATAATTATATGAACAACATTAAAAAAAAAACGAAAAGGTAAACTGGTTCTGTTGTACTAGTGCCGAATGGATTATTATCTATTGTTGTATAATGCAGTAGACGACACATACAGATTATATGCTAAGCACTTGTAGACCCACCTTCCTGATTATCAATACATTTCCCATGCTATTTGAACCATCTTGAATAAAAACATGAACCCTCTCTTACGGATATTTATATTTATTCTTTTTAATCAAATCATATCCCATATTTGAAATTTAAAAAAAAAGCTTTGAGTTTATTTATCAGAATTTTTTTTCCGCTGATGTCAGCTCAATAGCTTTCGAAAATTTTGTAATACAAATAACAGCATCAATGGATAAGAAAAAATTGTTTTCCATTATTACAATCAAACAATATATAACAAAAAACAGTTTCTATGAGTGGAATTTTAACTGTACCGAGATCTTATTGCATACCAGGCTATATCATAAGCTACTAGATTACCAACCTTGCCTAGTGGTGGTTATTAAAATATGGTAATCAAGGAAAGGCCTGCTAAATGCAAAAGTTTTGATACTTCTAAACTGCTTTTGTTACTTAAAAAAGGAATATAAAATTTGGTTGAAAAGAATACTGCACAATGCCACTTGACTTTAAAATGAAAAATGGAAATGGAAATGTCTCTAAGAGGTAATATTTGCAAATGTTGTATTTTCTAATTTATTAAGAAAGTTTCAACCAACATGGCAGATGTGGTATATTAGTTGTCAATTGAAAAGTTACCTTATCTACATGTTCCCTTGTCTTTGCAGAAGTCTCTACATATGGTACTCCCCACTGTTTCGCCCTTTCTGAAGCTTCTTGATACGTGACTTTTCTTTTATCTTCTAAGTCACTCTTGTTTCCCACCAGTAAGAAAGGAATGTTTTCATCATTCTTGACCCTCAGTATTTGTTCTCTGTTGGCAAATTTTCAGTTTAAGTACACACTTAAAATTGCTACACCTCAGCATTATCAAATGTTCAACAGTAAACAAAGGATAAATAACATCCCATCTACATAGAATAGAGTTTAATACTTTCAGGAATTTATTTACATAACCGGTCAGATGAAAATGAGCTTTATCTAACATCAGCAAGTAATTAATGGTTACAAATACAAGTGTAAGTTTTGGTGGTATAAAAGTCTACCACATGCAATGGACTAAAAAAGACGGCATTGTGAAGTGAATTCATTAATAAATGAGTTGAATATCTCGGCCTATAAGAGAGTGAGGTTGAAGAAAAAGGCAGGAGAAAGAGCAAACGAGCCATAGACGTAGCACAAAGTTGGATAGTCAAATAATAAAACAAATCAGAAGATGGATGAAAGTTATAGTACCTCTATGGACAAACGAAGACCAATGAAGAGTGTGAAGCGAAATTTCCTTTTAAAAAGAGCAAGAAACATTCAAGAACACCTGCGAAAAGGGAAAAGCATACACAAAGAGAAATAAAGGAAAACAAATAGGAATGGAAGCATAAGATAATATTTTGTCGGATAGATCGCTGTCCCTTGAAAACACTGACAAAAAGTTAATAGTCTGACGTTTCGATTACACCTGTAATCTTTGTCAAAGACGAAGAACCTCAAAATTTGCCTGACACAAGTTCAAACAAAATTTTGAAAGTAAATAAACAAATCACCAAGGAAGCGAGACGTTGTTTCTATGACGTCTCGCTTCCTTGGTGATTTGTTTATTTACTTTCAAAATTTTGTTTGAACTTGTGTCAGGCAAATTTTGAGGTTCTTGGTCTTTGACAAAGATTACAGGTGTAATCGAAACGTCAGACTATTAACTTTTTGTCAGTGTTTTCAAGAGACAGCGATCTATCCGACAAAATATTATCTTATATTTATGGACGCTGAAAGCATTCACCCTCGTATAGGAATGGAAGCATATTTTAAAGCAGATTTTATTGGAAGTAAGGAAAATGGGAGTGGAAACAAAGAATTTAAGAAAATTATGGTTAAATTGGAAAATGAAAATGGAAAACTAGAATGAAAGCTAAAATGGAAAAATATGAAAAGGAGCAAAAAAGTGTAATCTGGAAGTGAAAGGGTATGACACAGAAAATGTATATGGAAGAGGCATATGCGATAGTACACAGGACTTTATAAAAAGAAAGCTGGATGTTGAGATTAAAATACAATATGCATACAAGATTAATGATAGGACATGTATAGTACAAACAGAAAATATGGAAGACAAGATGAAGGTGCTGAATGAGAACAGCAGAAGCTAGAAGCAAAGGAAATAAGACAAAAATAGGGTATAAATAGTTAAAAATTGATGGCAGGGTATGGAAATGGAACACTCAGCAGGAAAAATTGGTTTTAGAGAAAGGAAAAGGGGAAAAACTAACTCGGAATATGCAGATAGAAACTGCAAGGATGACACCGGCAAGTAACTGGGACACGAATAGAAATAATTATAAAAGGCAGAGAGGAGAATGTAATAGCGTTGCAGAAAAAAAGATTAGCATTGCAACATGGAATGTACAAGGAACTTGGGAGACAGCAGCCTTGAAAAATTTTACAAAATGTTTGATGGTATATGACACGCTGATTGCATACTTTGATGCCTGTTTGCCTCCAATATTAATAGGTCTTTGATAATACCCTTGTGTATACATATTATAGTGTGCTCACCTTATGGGATTTATCGCGGACACCTATTTTGCTAATTTATCTCTGTATGGTGGCGGTACGTAGCGGTAAACATAGGAACTGCTACATGGTATAAAATGCGGTAAATCTGAGCTTTGAATTTCGTTAAAG
Organism: Rhyzopertha dominica; assembly: GCA_025024175.1. Lineage (NCBI taxonomy): Eukaryota > Metazoa > Arthropoda > Insecta > Coleoptera > Bostrichidae > Rhyzopertha > Rhyzopertha dominica. Next base: position 31,464,562 of record QCXZ01000138.1, on the reverse strand, counting down.
GGGAATATCAGACTGTATACTGTGTCTGCATTACACGACCAGGACCAATGAGCGCGGGTGAGGGAACGCGGGGATCAAACAACTTCTAATAACAGCGTGATTGATATACGATATACGTGCACCTGCACGAGCCATCGAAAAATGAGCATTTTCGACTTTCGCGATTTCACACATCATGACATGCAAATTGCAAAGTTCGGATACGCAATGGCTATTAATAAAATCTCTATATTAAAAAACTGTTTCATGCAAAGATCGCTGGCAATTTATAGACAAATTTTGTTAATTTGGCTAATTAGGTAGGAGCGTTTACATTTGCGACTATACCTACTTTGATATTTATTTCGTAGTTTATGAATTTTTGGTAAAGCATAGCTTTTTAATATTAAGGGATTTTTTAACTTTTATTTGTATTGAACGTATTGAAGATTACTATCTATCTGTATATTAACAATCCTATTAGGTAACATTTTGGATAAAGAAGACGTGTTAAAAGTTAAACCAATATGGAATTTATGAAATTAAATGCTCCCGATATGAAAAAAGTACACAGGCCAAACACAATATAGGTGCCTAAGTATTAAGCCGGGTCCACATTAGTAAAAAATTTGCGTTGTGCAGAACGCCGTAAAAATGTATTTTAATAATGTAGTGCATACGTGTGCGGCGCATAAAAATCAACATAAAAATATCTGTCGCGCACGATGCAAGCTATCCGTAGGTTGGTGGTTTTTTTGACTAACATCAAAAGGAATTTGCGCTGAAACATAAACGCTATGTAGACGCTTCAAAAATGAAAACAAGATTTGTTGCAAAACACATACTAAACACAATGGATATTTTCTTGCTGTTGACATCAGGGCATCAGGTCTTCATGTCAGATGTTTGAATTCTCTGAATTACTGTTAGTGTAACTGGTCCAAAGAAGATGTGCGACGTTCATTGTCCTGTATAATTTGACATCAAAACAAAATAACCAGAAAAACAAAAAAAAAAGATTAAGACTTCTAGAACAAACCACTGTATCACAGAAAAGCAAGCAAATGGGATGGCAGTATTTCCTGAAGTCTAAAATCAGCTGCAAATCTCTGAAGGTGCTGCTATTTATTCGCACGGGCCGAACGCTTACGAACGGTACACAACACAAATTGTTAATAATGTGAACCCAGCTTTAGATTCAAAGCCCATAATATGCATCACGTAAACAATGGAGACAGAGAAAAGTCCCCACTAGAACTGCATAATATGCAAGTAGCAGATCCCGGATTTATCATAACCAACGTCAAAAATATAAAACTGTTAACACGTGTCCAACTTGATCCCCTTAGAGGCTAGTTATCTATATGAAACGCATTTTAAACCATCTGCTAAATACAGATCTTACACCTCGAAATAACTCACTTAACACAAGAGAATAGCCGAATATGTAATATAAACAAATTCTTCCCCATATGTTTGACTGGCTTTTATTGTTTTGATTAGTTATAGCTGTTAAGCCACTGAAGAGTTCAGCGGAGAGGTTGAAATGCTGGCATTTACCTATGTATTATTGGTTTTGCGAAAATTCAATTTGGAAATAGAATTTAAAGACGTATTTGGTTATAAAACATTAACAACAGATCCATTTATTTTTATTATTTGTCTCTTTACCTAATTATCTTCAAGTTTTTGAACATAAGTTCCTATTGATCCTATTAAATTTATCACAGCACATCTCTTATTATGTTACATTAGGTGTCCGAAACCGTATCTCATTTACTACATAGTCGATGAAATAACAAACATTCTAGCCTGACCTACCCTCACACGCCTTATGTTCGGGAGTCTGGTTTGTCAAGGCTTGCAAGACTGTTTTATTCGATTGTTTTTCGAAGTATTATCGCACGGACCGTCTGGTTATAATAAAACATATATCTGAGATTTGAACTGCTGCGGAACAGTAAACGTAATATTGAATGATCTGATTTCTTTTGCCTGTTAGACAAAGTACTTATAAAGAGGTAGTCAATAAATCGTACGAGGAATAACAACCCAAGCATTTATAAAAAACCGAGTTCATCTGGCATATCCTGCGATAGGCGTAGGCGTTACTCTTAGAAAGCTATGTTGGCAGTTTGTATTTTGCATATAAGTACACGAACATTTACGGAGATTACACGTTCATTATACGAACTAAAAAAATGATTTGTGAGACAGTATGGCTGCATAAGACATAAGATTTTGCGTTTAATACGTATTATAATACAAATTTATATGGATATAGTATTTATGATTGGAACTCGTATTCTGCATTCGCATAACTATAGCATCACTTGGCAACATCGGCAAAGGAACGGTTTTAAAGTAGGGGACATGAGGGGTACCCAAAATGCCGGTAATGTCAATCACTTCTATTTTACAAATTCGTTACAGCGCCATCAAACGTCTGCCCCCAGAAACACTCGCATTTCGCCCCCAAAATCTGTCCGTTTTTTCGCAATGTAGGTGAGCACACTATAATATGTATACACAAGGGTAATACTTTTTCAATAACACATATTGGCCTGCTAACCAGCTAACTATCTTTAATACTCATAAGTGCTGGTAAACTTGAGTACTCCCCTCCCACAGATTTAAAAAAAAAGAAATAAACCTTAGGTTGTTACAACAGAGTTGTTATTTTTTAAATAAGCTTCAACATTGCTCAATATTCACAGATAAACAGACATATCTAGCAAACTCTTTAACAACTGTCTTTTTCCATTTATCGCACAAGCATGGGACATGATTCAAATTCAGATGGAGTAATTCCTAGAATGTCTTGAATTTTTTTACAGTGTGCTACTTGTAGGTGTGTAGGAATGCTGTGAGTGAATTGCTTCTCCTGAACCTCATACCTAATTTTTATTAGATAAACCATAAAKTAACTTTTTTTTTTTTGTTGAACAAATAAGCACAAAATTTATATCCAACAGTTACGATTTTATTGTTCAAATAGTAAGAATAAGGTACGAGGTTGAGGAGGAGCAATTCACTCACAGCCATGCACCTAGAGCACTGCCTATAAGAATTCAATTCTAGGAATTGCTCCTGAAACTCAAAAAGCTGGAAATGAAGTTACTGGCAGATGTTTTTTGTAGTTCCAGAAAACAGCATTCTAATGTATTAGATTTTGGTTTAGCTCAAGCGGAGCTTACATAGTTACATGGGAGTGACTACTATGTGCAGAATTGTCTTCTATATTCCATTACTATTTGTAATCTTATTTGGGCCCAAGTCAAACATCAGTTTTGCATTTTGCATCCAAGGTGATACCACACACAGTACAATCGCAAACTGCGTTGACTACTTGGCACACTACTGTTTGTTCTCATCAATAAATTAACTTTCTGCTAGACCCTGTTTTAGTACACAAGTAAGATTATCATGAAGTTAGTCTTAATCATTCACTTTGCAGTATTTGCAGTTTTTATTATATTATTTATTTGCATTATTGTTTATACCTACATGTTTCAGTGAAAAAAGAAAATGACTAAATTTAAAACATAAACTATTAATATAATCAATGATAGTATTGATACATTGACTACTATATGTTGCATATGTCACTAGAATACCTACCTAGGAAAGAATCTTGTGAATGAACATTAGAAGATACATTTTAGGTACCTATCAAGCAATAACTTGTTGAAAAAGTTCTGAACAAAAATGAAATTAATAAACTAATATCTACTATATTAAGATCCAATAGCACATTCCACAGTATGAAGTGTGATTAGATAACTGAGTCATTCAATTGGTTGATTAACATCCTACCATGATATAACCAATGATTCATACATTGCTGCAATGCAGCAGCAATGCAAAGTTTCAATTTTTACAATGAATACACATCAAACCAGAAAGTTAATGAGTGTAATAAAAAATAGTTTGTGTTCATATAATTTGCATGTTTGAAAAACATAACTAACATACCATTTGCTCATTGACTTCCAAATAATGATGTTATTAATTACACTTAAAACCATCTCAAAACTTACCTGAATTCCTGGGTAGCCTGAAAGCTCTCATCTTCTGTGATCGAGAAAATGCACAAAAATCCTTCACCACTTCTAAAGTAATTGTCCCTAATTGCAGCATAATCCTCCTGTCCCGCTGTATCAAGAATGTCTATTTGTACGTCTTCACCATCCAGTAAGATCTTTTTTCTGTATGAATCAGCTTTAGTAGGTTCATAGTCCTCCACAAATTCATCATACATAAACTGAAGTGTCAGGGCTGATTTTCCAACACCACCGCTGCCTACCATAATCACCTTATGAAGGGCTGGTTGAGTTGCAGGTTTCTTCGACATTTTTTCTGTTAATTATACAATACACAGCATTACAAAAAAATTAAGGCGGTGTCTTTGGTAAACAGTAATGTTCTTTGAGTCATTGACCCTAATTAGTATTATTGATGTAATGAATGAAACAAACCTGGCATAACAGTAAAAGAATCCAAAATATTCTTTACTTGAAAATTTTGTTTATGCACACACAACTGAAGCTGTTTTAAGCAATGTTCTACGTTCTATTAAACTACACTTAATAATTTACTTCAAGTTCAACTGATGCGCAACTCTTGACGTTTGTCGTTGACGTTTTGTCTTTCGCCTAGCAATGTGTCAAAGCTGTCAATACTCACAACGCCAGCGCGATGGTTCATTATGGATAACTGGCTGCCAAATTTGTCGCCACATTTTAGTACATTTAAAATAATAGATGTCACTCGGAACTCCAACGAGTTAGTGTTCCCGTCTTGGGTCAAGGTCTATCCGACTACTACAGGTTGCAGCATTCGAGCTTCAGCCAATAGGAAGCAGTTACGTCAAGGGGCGCCTCATTCCCTTTCGCTTAGATTCCAGTTCTAATGGACGCGTGTATCAAGTATCACACACTAACGCAATACATGACATGCAGAAGTACCTACGAAACATAATCCCCAATATTTTGAATAATTATATTTGTGGATTCGATTTATAAGTTTCCTTGAGAGCAGAATGAGTGATAATTATATAATACCAAACAGAAGGGATGTATAAACGTCAGATACGGCCGTAAATTTATATAATTTAAAGCAAAATTGCCAGTGCTACTTATTACAATTGTAGTAGATGTATTTTACATTTCAAATTCATCTCGTACGCTATAGTACCATTCACAATCCTACTACATTTTTGTAAATTATTTTTTAAAACATTTTCCTTTCGTTATTTATTTAGAATATTTTTTATTTTCGTACATATTATACACTACCTACATGTGTGATTCTCAATGATAATTATTAACAGTTTGCTTTTTGTGTAACTGAAAGTTGAATAAAAGTTGTATACCTACTATAATTTATCATATAAGATCAAAGATTGTATCGCCTGAATGTATTTTAATTTAATTATAATTGTAATTTATTAAATTTATAACTTGTTATGGACTATGCTTTATATATGTTTTTATTATAAATAGTTCAAATAAGTTTGAAACGAAAGTCTATGTTACAGTATATTATGGTACATTTGATTATAGCATTCTATATTATCGGTACTCCAATATTATATTACTATAAACTCAGTGTTGATAGAAAAATCAGATTAAGTAGGTAGTTCACAAAGCTTAGCGACAAAGCAACAATGAAATCAAAAAAAAATAAGTGGGCAACAAGTTTTTACTTACGAGTGCATTTTTAGCTGTAACTATAATGTAACTGAACAAAAAAGTTCATTTTTTTTGTATTTTATATATAAAAATATAATTTAACATTCTTTAATATACCAACAATACAATAAGAAGCTAACAATTAACAAATTCTATATTTATTTGTACCGTAATTACTAGCTTTTAAAGAACAAAACAGATGCCAGTTCTATTTACAATAATACATCGCACTTTGATTAAGTGGTTAATCAGTTTGTCAGTTTACGGTATTTATAGTATACTTTATACGATTCAGATAAATCAAGAGCGGGTTTGTTGGATGACTCAGCACTTGCAATTATTCGCTGAGAATTTAAAAATTTAATAGGAATGCATACATATTTGCTTTAGCAGTTTGTCTTGAGATCTATGGCAATATATCTCGGCAAAGAAAAGGCAAGTGTATTTTTTTTTGTAATTAGACTCCTAAATGGTTCATAGAACATCACCTTAAAATGTTCTAACATCATTACAGAACAGCCTGTATAGTGAAGTTTGACAGAACTTGATAGCGTTGCAACTGCCATCTTATGGACACAGAATACTACTTTTGCGGCGACTACTATATTGTTGCCTTATTTAGTTGTGTCAGTCATATACATATTATAATAATCTGTTATTTTTATTTAACTGCTTACTTGCGAAAACAGATAACTCCACTTAAAAGGATTACGAACTTTGCCATCTGTGACGCTACCAAATGGTCCTGTTTTAGAAAGAGGGCGATAAAGGTTTCAAATGACACCGGTAGATGGCAGCAACTTACAAGTCTAAGATTTTTACACTTTTTTTTATCGTTTTATTTAAAATGAAACACATAATAATGATCATGCAATAGGAGAACGTGACATATAAATGTATTATATATACTTTTTACATTATCTGAACAGTTACAACAAAAATAAGGTAAGGTGCTCATTTTTTTAAATTATGTACTGTTTCACAAGTTTCAATTACTTTTTAAGCGTTTTTGAGCTTATCATAGTTTGAGTTTTGCTAAATTCGTTGTATAACATTCGATTTGGCAAAATTTAAGGTCGCTTAGAGCAGAAAAACGAATAAATGTGCGGTGGTACGTAGCTTCTTAATTGTTAAATTACGATAAGGATTGTTATTATACGGTAATTTTATACTTATGGCGATAAACTGAATGGTTGGTGTTTGTAGTTTTACAACTTGAAATGAAAATAAAACTTAACGTTTAACCAGTAATCATGGGGCGCCATGTATCGGCAATCCGTAAAAGCTTGAATTCGCCGGCAAAACTAGGGACGCTTCCGAATCGTTTGTTCGGCATCCTAAGTGYAGGTATTCCTACTTGTGAACGTGGGATGGGATAGCTGGTAGTAGTAGTTCTATTGGCTCTAGATCATCTCTAGATTACTGGCAGTCACCGGTCGAGTAGGTGGTGACGGTAGTAGCTGTAGCTGCATATCTTATGTAATAATGTTACTTAAACATTAATTTTTATGTTAAAAATGTCTTTGTCGTTAATAACTCACCATCGTAAATTACCATCACCAAACCAGGTAAGTAATAAGATATATATAAATTATGCTTTTATCTCCCTTGTTTTAGGTTATAAAAAGAGGTACTTTTACAAGAATTCCTGCCGAAACAGTATTTGTAACTAAAACATTAGAAGACCCAGTGATTTGTGTGACAGACAAGGAAAATGTAGATATCATAGGTCCTCCCGATCCGGTGTCAAATTTGCGACCTATAATTCGTAGAGTGCTGTTTAATGAAACGAAACTGCAGCGTCAGTTAAGAAAACTACAAGATGAAACACAGTCGTGGAATCAACAGTTTTGGTCCGTGCACAACACTAAGTTTATTAAGGTACTTTGGCTATAGCAAATAATATTGTTATAAGTATCTGTAAGAAAAAAGTCTATATATTATTGTGTTTTAGGAACGACAAGATTACATCAATAAACACTTAACATGCACTGAAACTAAAAGCACTCTTACTGCTGATGAAATGAGTGAATTTTACAAAACTTTCTTAGATCGAAATTGGAAAATACATGTTTGGTATAATTATGAGTGGTACAAACGTAATTTTGCCCTGTTATTCTTAGCATTACGAGTAAATGTAGAAAATTGGACAAGGAATTCTTTATAGCTAAAAGGTGAGAAGGTTTAGTTTATGCTAAATAACGAGCATCCTAAAAAATCTGGTCCAGTTAGCTGGTGATGGTCTTTCTCATCCTTAATGTGTGCCAGTATCGTCAAGCTGAATTGTCATGATGTGACTTGTATCGATTGTCAAATGAGCTTTGATTGCAATTTCCATTGACATTGTTTACTAAAGAGTATTCCGTGTTTTTGCAAAAGCAAGGGTACACATATTACTCACTGTTAACAGTAATAACAAATGACGTATATGTCAAACGGACCAAACATCAAACGTACATTGATTTATACAAACCAATATACACAACTGGTGCTACGTTTGCTTTTTAGAATGAGAAAACTGGCTTGCTTGATCCGGTTTTTTTATGAATGCCCTTTATGTTGGACTGTTTAAATGTGTTTTGAAAGTAGTCCATCAAGTAGTCTTATTTGAAGCAACTGTCAAAATAAATTACAGAGGCATGTTGTCAGCTTAATATAGTGTTGTGCAATATGAATCCTCCATTCTTTAAGTCTTGCTGTTTTATTATGGTAAACACTATCATTGCTGCAGCTGTTGTAAATGAGTTTGTTACTAGAGAAGTGAATATTCAAACGCCTTTGATCAAAGAAAGAGTTACAGTTGTCATAAGGAATAAACTAAACAAAAGCCTAAATACTTATGAATTTGAATTTGGACCATATGTTGATGCCCATTTCATTGAATTTTTTAATAATCGCCTTGAAAAGTTGTTCCATATAAATCCAACAGACAGTAAGACCAAATATAACGTGTTCTTGGACAGCACTATTGGAAGAAATGAAACTTATGCATTGATCATTGAATTTGCTTATGTTGGTGGGATAATTCCTTATCAGAAATACAGGAGATTTAATGAGAACCAGTCTTTATTATATAATGGAAACCTACACTTTTATTCACCATACAGAACCATTTCATCCAGGATTATTATTGTATGTAAGCCCAACTCGAATCTTCGTATGAATATTAATCCACAAGCAGTAGTAGGAAACAACCTTACTTATTTCCGACATGATTTTGGTTCCTACAGTACTCAAGAATTGCGCATAATTTTTGACAGCAATGATCCGATTTTGGTCGTGTATAGCTTGTTTAGGATTGTGAATGTATCACATTTTGGAAAAATATTTATTGAGGACCATATCATCATTAAAAATGAAGGTAAATATGTAATTTTGAATTTAATATTTCACTTGAATTTCGGCTAAAAAATTTTTAGTAAATTGATTGAGTTCTGCAAAATGAATGTTTGTTCTAAAAGCAGTTTAGGTGTGCCTAAGACAATAACAGTGAATTATATATATATTTATTATTTGTGTTTTTAAAACATCAAAACGCTTGTGTTTTAACAATCCACCATGTGCTTTACACTCTCAGATATCAGTATATACAGGGTGTTTCAAAAGTCTCGGGACAGTCCTGGGCTGGCAGTAGGGAACATTTTTAGAAACAATAGCTATTTATTTACCAAGGGCATTATGTAGATTATAATGTATTATATGTAAGGTATTAAGTAAAATTAGGTTTTGTAGTTGTATGTCAATATTTAGTTACCTATGGATTGTGAAATTGAAAGTAACATTTATGTAACTGTCAAATATTCTGAATTTGAATGAAATTTATTTTTCACATTACTGGAAAATTGTACATACAATATTTGAACTTTAAACCATCGAAATGTAAACATAAGAAAATAGAAATTAAATAAATAATAACTATATTAATAATCCAGTGGGCAGGTATTATTAGCAGGCATTTGGATATGTTTACGTATTTCATTTCCAAGATATTATAGATTAATAATACTTGAGCAGAATATAAAAATGTTTAGGTTTGAGCAGAAATGGCATCACAGCTAAGTAATTCATAATGAGATAAATAATTTTGACAATTTGTTTTATTATTAAGTCATCTAGCAACAGACCATACCTACTGTGTTTGTTGTTCACKGATGTTGTTCAAAATATTTTTTTTTTACAGAACTTGATCACTGATTAATAAGTTTTTGATATCTCGTGTGGAAGAATATTTGTATTTCAGCACTTACTGTTTTCAGAATCCAACACAACCTATACTGACAAAAATGTAACACAAAAATCGATTATTTCAAAAGCTATATTATCTTGTGAACAAAAACTTAATTTTTTTTGCAATTCCATATTTGGTCGGATGTTTTATCTCCATCTGAGGGTTGGTCCAATGCTTTTGAAATACCCTGAATAGTTAAATATTAAAAATATTTTTCATTGTCAACTGTTTTAAAATATTAATGTAATAGATTCTGTAATAAATAAACAATTTTATAAGTGAAAATACAAAGGTTACAGGGTTGTTGAATTATCCATATATTCATAGGGGTTAGCAGAAGTGAAGTTTGTTGTCCTGCCTGAAAGGTTTTTAAATTGCTTTGAAAACAAAAGCGTTTTTAGCAGGTTGACAAATTTTGACACTGACTTATTTGTTAGAGTCTTTGTTGTTTACCTGGCTCTCAAGCAACTTATTCATTTTTGTAGCCCTGAAGAGGAAATAATAATTAGAAAATTAGATGACAATGCCATCTTTCAGTATTACACTGACATGATGACAAAGCCACCTAGCTGCCATTATGGGAACTGCTTCCAACTATAAATATATGAAGTCGTTTTATTGTTTCTTTGTTGTATAGTTTAAAGAAAAGAGTTTAAAAATCAATTATAATTATGAACTTATATTTTATATACTTATGTTCATTAAAGAGCAGACATTTTCTTAAAGAACTTTAAATTAGTCTTTAATTCATAAGCGTTTCCTTAAGAAACTTTGCACATAGAAAATGTTAAAGATGTGATCAATAGTAGGTTTTTACGGTTGAAGCTTGTTCTATAGACTCTGAAGCAGTTTCAGTAAGTATGAATAAAGTCATTGTGAAAAATAATTCACAATTGGTAGAGAGAAAGTTTGCTTACTGTTTGTGAACTATTACAGAAAGAACATATTTGTGTTTTACGAGGGTGATGCTTTCAGCGTCCATAATATAAGATAATATTTTACAGGTGCAACGTCACAGCGACCTTTCCGAGAAAATATTATCTTATATTTGTGTTTTGTTTTCAGTTGGTTTGCTTGGTTGAAATCCATCATAACTTTGAATGTCAATTTAGTATGTTAAATAGGCTATTTTAAAACACAACATATTACGGTTTTATTCAATTCCAGTAAGCTAAAATAAAGATCAAAAGATTATTTTCAATTTCACATGGACATCAAAAAAGTAAAATATTCAATGTCAATTTGAACAGCTAAATGTTTTTGGAAATTGGATATATATTAGATATAATTTAGCCTCATGTAAATTAAAAAACACCATGTGAATAGCTACTATAATTTTATCAGCATAACAGTAACAGTTGAACTCTACATTCAATGAATAACAATAGGTTTCATAGTTTTAATTTTCGACCTCAATTTAAAAACAAATCTCTTAAAGTTTTTCAAAATTGCACATGCCATAAGATATACTTTTAGCCTACTTAATGCAAAAAAACGTGTTTATGTGAGCATCATGATTCCTTAATAATGTTAGGTTCACCTGAAAGCTTTGTGAACAGTAATATACAACTTCTTTAGTTTCGATTAAAAGAAAAATGAACGGCTAAAAGTTTTTTAAATCAAGTTATATGATGGATATAATAATATTATACCTTTGTAGCAAAAAACATTGTTCATGTAAACAGTATAATAATGGAAATTTCTTAAATTTTGTTTCTATTTCAAACACGAACAGCTCAATATCGATTGGATTTTAATGGCCTTTGTGCTACGGTAACTTGAAGCTCACATGTGTTTTCGGTACTTGCACTTACGTACACACCAACAATCTTGCCTTTCCACAGTCTAAAGTTTATACTTTATAGTGTTTATTTTTTTATGCTGTGCGTTTAACGCTTATACATATATCCACAAGTTACAATTTGTTTTAGCTTTAGTTGTTGGAAAGCAGTACCCAACTATTGATAAATGGACAAATGAAATGCAATAGTATCTTGTTTATGAAACAATATCATTTTTTTATGTTGTATTTTGTTGTCAGCAGCAATATAGCCATATTAATACATGACTGAAAAATTCCTATTCGATGAATCAGAAATTCAATATCGTGTCCATACGAAATTTAAAAAATGATTAAAGTTTAAAGAAGATGAACGTCATTAAAAATTTATGGTCATCACGTAGAGCAGAAAAAGTTGCTGTAAGTGCTGTTAATTTTTTTTATTGCTTTAAAAACAAGCCCATAAGAAAATAAAAAGGAAAATCACAACTTTAAGTTTTTTTAAATCTCAAAAAACAGAATAATTTGATTATTCAATGGCATATTGCTGGGATTAAGAATGTGCAACCTCTTTAGCATGGTTTACAGTATTTTGGCTGCTATAAATATTTCTGCTATATCAAAGCATTGATGTGCATTGTTTACCTTGAATGCAAATAACTGTCTTACACTTCTATCTACAGAGTTTTATTAACTTCTACTTTATGCAATAAATAAACTCTATGCATTATAAAATGTTTTTGCTACTACATACTTTGTAAAACCAAGTAATGACTGAATGTTTTTTCAGGTTCAAAATTAGTAGGCCCATACCATCAACAACTAGGACAAACTCCAATTGCAGCTTCTTCGTGGCTGTACACTCACTTACCTGCATCGGCTTCAGACATTCAATTTTTTGATCAAATAGGTAACAACAGCAAATCACACATTTTCTACTTCAACGATTATGCTACCCTCAAACATCAACCACGCTTTCCACTGTTGGGAGGGTGGAAATACCCGTACATAATTCGTTACTCTTTGCCTACACATGAATATTTAAAACGAAATTTGAAAGATTTCTTCTCTCTCAGTGTACGTGCTATAGATCATGTCATTAATGACGGATTGATAAAAAGAGCAACCGTTCAGATATTGTTACCAGAGGGTGCTTATCTGCTGGAGGTGAAGGTACCCGAGTGGTTTGCTATGCAAACAAATGCTTCAGAGTTGACAAGCTTGTGTTTGTTCGGAAGGCCAACAGTTATTTTAAATGGGGAAAACCTTTTGGAGAGTCATATTTCTGAAGTGAAAGTGACATACCTGTATTCCATGTGGCACTTGTTGCATGTGCCTTTGCTGATTGCTTCGTATCTGGAAACTGTTTTTCTCATTTTCATAATATACAGTAGACTTCGTTATTGAAGTTAGCCATAGTCATTAAGTAGTGTGTAATTTGTTATGTGTTCACAAATAAAATGTTGCAGTATACTGTTCTTTTTATATATTTGTTTCTAATTTAGAATTCATCCCTAATGTTTCTGAGTTACTTTAACTTTTCAATGGTCTCACCAGCCCCTTCAATAGCCTAAGGAGCCTGGAAGTGTATCTTCATTATCGCCGTGATGTCAGAATAGAAGCCAAACGATATGTGCAATCTTACGGTATAGTATGCAATTAGTTAAAGAAATTAAGGATTTGCCGTGTAATTTTGGGAGCATTTAACACTCATCGTTTTTTTTAGAGCTATTACTATTTATGAGATACTCTACATTCACAGTAGGCTCTTCCTTTTAGGAATGTGGTATAAATTATGTACAAGTAATAAAATTGGGTATTTGCCATGTATTTATATTTTATTAAATTGCATATTAATAGGTAGCATCTAATCCACAAAGCAGCTGTGACAGCTTATAAATTCGAAAAAATGGATCGTAAGGTGTATTTTTAATTTAAAAATGTGAATATTTAAAGGGACCGCCAAAACGCGAACATATTGGGCGTGACGTCAGGTGTCTTGTAAATGGCCGTTTGTTTACATCTGGGGTCAGCGCGTCACGCGTCAACCTCAGCCCGTCAATTTATCAGTTTGTTGTTTGCGTTCATTTTGTGACATGCGAATTAAAATACGCCAAGAAAAAGTGACACACTTATGAGTTATGACTTCTGTGAAGGCATGTTCATTGTTATGGAACTTGTGTACAGCGACGAGCGGTTCAACGCGGCGGAGATGAGGAACGTAAAAGCAATAGCATATGTGAACTTCTTATCACATTAACGTAGCATTGATAATTTGATCACAGTGGGTTGTTGGACACATACTATTTGTAAACATAAAAATGTAACAATCAAAAATGTACCCTAAACTTGACATTTATTTTATAGGTCAGAATAAATATAAATTGCCATTTATTTTCGGGGCTGTTTCCGGCTCGTATCCAGTCTGGCTAACAGTCGAATATATAGGAAACAAACGTCTTTCTTTATTATAACATTTCCCTCTATCAAATTAAAACGCATATAATTTTCCATATCCTCTTTAAGTAAGGTGACCAACCGTCCGGATTTAGCCCGGACAGGTTTGTATTTTTATTCATGAGTCCGTACTTAATTTGGTATCGGGATTTGTCCGGGTTTTTTTTTAAATTTTAGCTAAAAATGTGCACATGGTATTTTACTTTTTCATTCTTGCCAGTGGTGCAGTCAGGCCTAGCTAACTTCATAGTTTCATCTGTCAGCCACAGACATCCATTATGTAGACGGCTAACTGTCATGCGCGAGAAAATATTCTAACGACTCGTATTGCTCGTACGTAGGGCAGCGAGTCTGCGTGATAACACACTGGTGTGACAAAGTAAATGGCGATTGCCGAAGTGTGCGGCAGGTCCTGTTCCTTTCATATTATAACATTTACCGCGCATGCGTCTGGCTCTACCTGCCCCTACCACCAAATCTTTTTACATTAAACTAGAGGTGGGAATAACGGTTACTCGTGTGGAACGTTCCATAGCGTTCCGTTCCAGAAATGTAACGTTCCAAAATAACGTTATTTTTTGGAACGATGTATTTCACAGTGTTGCGCAGTTGCGTGCCCGTTTTGTACTCAATCTTTTACAGTTAAAGAGAAGGGCGGGTATTTAACAAATTAGATCTATTGTATTGCACTTTGATTTGTTTATATTTATCATACAATTTTATATAATATAATCTGGTAACGCTAAAGTAGTTGCCTAGTAACGGTCTTTGCAGGAATGAGGTATGTACATTAATCATCTCATCATTTTGTCGTAAGTTTCAGGTACAGACAATCAGATCTTGTTTGTAGGACACAATACAAAAAAAATAAGTTTGTTAACAATAAGTTAGTGCAAACAGTTACATTTAGTTCATAGTAATCTTATTTTATTTCTTGTGTTAGAAGTTCGCTGTGAACTAAATTTTATAAGTTAAAGTTCTTTTGCATTTACGGATTTTTTGTTATTTCAATGAGAGTTGCTTTTTCGTTTGCCAATAGGTACCTATATATTCGACTGTGGTGTTTTTTTTTTATTTTAAGGATTAGTATTTTCTGTTTTGTATTTGTTTACACTTAAGTTTTGTTATTTTTATACATAAATAAAGAACTTGAGGGTTTTGTTAATCTATTCGATTAATTAAATACTGACGCTATCAAATACCTGACTACTAGACCCTTATTAATTATTATATCAATTTCTATAAAAAACACTTCTTAACATTTTAGTCATCATCAATTGCATAAGTAACCTAATTTGCTTAAAAAAACCTTGCTGATGAACAAACTAGATGTATTTACGCGTTACTTTACGTATCATCGTTAATGATTGTGTTTCCCATTAGTTCCTTTCACGTTTCTCGTGCGGTTCCACGTTCCACGTTCCGCGTTATATGCCCGTTGCCGGATTTACTAGTACAGATTATTCGTGGTCGCCGTTTTTCGTACCACGTCGTTTCCGACCTTGAGTCAGCTTGCTGCGTGACAGCGTTGCGCTGTTATGACGTTCCAAAATATAACGAGTTCCGTGCACAGTCGGGAATGTTACGTTCCGTTATTAAACAATAACGTTCCAAAATAACGTTACTAAAATAACGACCCGTCTCTACATTAAACTTCTAGGTATTCAGTTCTGTTGTGACAGCACGCAATTCCGTAGCCGGCATAATCTAATGCCTGGCTAGGGTTGTAGTTTTGTACTAAAAAAGCGAGACATTAACTTAACCCCCCAATAAATTTCTTAATCCTGATTGCAAAAAACCCTTTGTCGTGTTGTTCATAGTTGATGAAGAATGCAATAAATAAAAGATATTTATTTGAAACAATAATCATTTACAAAGATGCTTTTGTTCGATCACACATATTTTTTGCAATAACAAGCATAACACATTACCTACATTTATTTTCGACTGTCAACTGGCTATGGTACATCGCGCTATAATTGTAGGATGCCAGGAAATTTGAAAATAAATGCGGGGCATTTAGAACATTGGTCATTTTAATGAAAATCGGGACTGTCCCGCCGAAATCGGGACATCTAGCATCCCTATGCCTGGTCATCCCTCTTTATTATCCTATATTACAAATAGCACCCTGAAGGCGTCCGGATTTTCTGGTTTGGGAAGTTGGTCACCTTATCTTTAAGCTATAACAAAATGGAAACTGAATGGTAAACACATATAACCCCAAAAAGAATAATAAAACTTACATTAGGAATAGATGATCTTCACAACAGAAAAGCAAACTACGATTTCGGCATATCACGCCTAGGGACTTTAAACAACTTTTTCATACGTTGATAATCTCGAGGAACGGTTACAAAAATATTTTGTTAGCTGTAATGACTGAAGTCCTTTTATAACCATGTAGAAAACAACACTTGTTTTGTTTTCCATCATAATAGATGCTTGTAAAACTACACAAATAACTTTTTGGTGCGAGTGCGACCTCTTACACCGTCCTTTCAATAAACACCACACAAAAGCTTTTCCAATACAAGAATGATACTACAGCACGTTCCTCGATAATGTTTACGTGACACTTGACGTCACGAGTTGAATAACCTTGGATAGAAGCGTTTTGGCGGTGACTCCTAAGATTCGAATTTCAGACCTGAAATTCTCTACCCACAAATATTTTTTCTGTTTTTTTTTAATATGGCGTACGATATATATGCACTTCAAGATTCATTTTACGTAATTTCCAAAAAAATGTGATAATACCCAATTATAAGTAAACTTACCAAGGACATACAATGATGGCAAGTGTGCAACAGACTGAATGTGATTGGATGAAAAGAAGCGCGAATTCAGCAAGTGATTGATATGTAATCGATTGTATGTAATTTTTTAAATAACTGATATTTGTATTAGGATGGTAGACCAAAATAGAAACATTGTAAGTGATTTATCTTGTTCAACTTAAATAGTTGTCTTATACCCCATTCGACGTTAAATAAGAATTTTATTTTTATTTTCCTCTAATAGATTTAAAAAGTACATACATAATTTTTATTTTAACTAGGTATAACCACGTATTTTTATTCAAATTATCGTACAAATACTTTTAACGGATGCTTCGCAACGCTGCAGCGGTGTCATTTTCCCCATGAAGATCTAAACTCGACGAACGCACCTGCTTTATCATTTGTTATTGTCGCAAATTAAAGTAAGATAAAAACTATGGACCGGTTTCTCTTCTCTATTTAAGCTAAAATCAACTCTGTATTTAAAATTTAAACCAATCACATACCTCAATTTAAGGTGTTTTCATTATTATTGGGTTGATTTTAGCTAACGTCAACTTTAACAAAGAGAAGAAGAGAAGACACACCAATATAAACGTAAATGTACTTACGCTTTAACGTTTTATGTGAGATAGGAATAAACCATGGCCACCTCTAACAAGGCCGCGGCCGTAGTAAATGGCAACAGCGCATTTGTTGCAGCACAAGGCCAACTCACCAGGATCCGAAGTCGTTAAAATGCCAGTATACAAAAGTCTTGAAACTCCCATTAAATATATTTCAGTTTATTTAAATGAGGTTTAATTTGGTTAAAATATTAAGTGGTGGGTTAATTTTTGGGAGCAGTGCATTGGTGGACTACAGAAATAATAGCTAAACGAAAAATGTGTAAACCCAAAAGCTCAATCTAAAAAAAGATGCTATATTCTGTACGGTGTTCATAACAAATAATGTCTTGCATGATTTTATACAAGTATCTAATTCTGATTTTACACAGTATTTGTAATGTGTCGTCAAACATTGAAATGTAATATGCTATCATTTTACTGATGTGTTGCAGTGTCTGATTATAATCTAGCATTGATATAATCGACTCAAAAGCATTATTTTCAATTTATGCCCCGGTCCTTATTTTAGTCAGAGTACTCAATTGATTTATTTAAAATATCAGATTCATGCGATCACGGTTTTTAATTTAAAATTTGTTAATGTCCAAGTTTAATGGAGTATTATCAATGTGCTTTATTCAGTTTCAGATGACGACATTAGGCGTTTTAAGCATTTAAACTATGCATATATGATTAAAGTTCAAAACATAACTTACTTTTATGTCGCATAAATATTGTCACAGCATCAATCCAAGTATAACTTACATTGCCATAACAAGATTAATTAATCATAAGGAATACCAACATTTGTAATAATTTATATTGTGCCTTTAATTGCTAATCCCTGGAGATTTCAGTAGTCAAGTTTATTTCGTAAAATTTTATAACATACGTTTTTGGCGATACTTTACGCTATTTTGCATTTCAATGACAGCCAGCAAGATGAATATAATACATGAAAGGATTTTAGCAGCTTGAGAACAATAACAAGTGGWGGGTTTAAAATTATGCAGAAATTTAAGTAAAATTAGATGTACGAGTAAAAATTGTTAGAGATAAAAATACCATTAATTTATTACTGATTTGGGGTGTTTGGCCAGCTGACACCTAATGCTGAGGCTTTTAAGTTTAACGAAGATTAATTAAACCAGCAGTTTAAATCATTACAGTCTTAGGTATTGCTTTACGATCAGGTTGTTTCCTCATTTTCAGTTTTGATATTTTTTATCCTTACTAGCTACCCTTTCACTCCTAACTCAAATTTCTAAAGCTTCTAGTGTGAAAAGTTGAAACTAAACTAAAAGGGAATCGGTTAATTCATTAGTCTTTGATACATGCGAATTTCAAGTCATAAAACGTGGCCCTATTAGTAGATGCTTAAGGGGAAATTTATCTTTCTCTAGTACTTCGTTTGACATTACTATACATTATGTGGATCACAGATCTTTATTCTTCCAAATAAATTGTATCAACTCAGGAATATACGAGCTTTGCATGATCAGTGTATATGAAAAACATGAAAAATTTGTATCTTCACAGAACATGTTCTAAGTCACCTCGCAGAAAATCAACGAAGATGAAGATTGTTCAAGGAATAAATACTTCTTTAATTACTTAGGTACGTAATCCAATTAAGGCACATTTTTATTGATGTTGAATTATTCACTAACGGAAATTCCTGCTTTGCCCCCCTTGGACCAAAAGCTGGGTACGTCCATGGATAGGGCTTTTGAGGTAATTTTCTCCTGAGTATTCCTCAAATTTCGTAAAAACTGATATTGGTTTTGAAAACGCAAATCAGTTGCCATATTCGCTTCAAGTTCGCTTGAAACGGAGCGAAATAAGATTGAGGTACGTAGTGTTATTTCGAAGCATCAAGACACTGTATATTTTTCAAAATCAGAAAAACTTATTTACGTATAACTTATAACAGGAAGGGTGCAATTTGATATCATTGAAGGAATTGTCGCGATAACTTGAATAGAAACAAAATTTTGAGTCAAAAGCAAGCACTTCGTGCATTAGGGAAACCCAGATAAATGTCATGGCATGCAAACTCTGTCACAATCGCATTATTAATTTAATTGTGAATGTTGAATTTTACTTACTTATTATAGTGAGATTTGCTTTATTTTTTATAAATCATCTAAAATACTGGGACAAATATGCCAAACGGTTTAGTAAGATTTCCTGAGATGTTAAGACATGTACGTGTAACAAGAGAGAAGCTATAAATATATTTAGATACATATTTCTAAAAATAAAGTATTTAGCATTTCTTATATTTAAATCGGAGGCTACAGTTTATTTAAACGTACCTTGAAATAATTATTTAACAAAGCATTATTAACAATTGACACGAGAGATTTTATTGTACATTTTACACCATTATTGCATAAGTAGCAATAAAGTTGATTCTAAAAAAAGAAAATGCGATTCGTTCACTTGAAATACTTAAAATAACTATCTGTTTTGTAGGTACTTGCCGACATTAACAATCTCTCAAATTTTTCAGATATTCACATTTGCATAGCGCACACGTTCAACAACAATTTTATATGGCACTCCACCGTTTATTAAATTGTAATAAGGATCTCTTCAATGATCATTACATTTCATTAATTTAAATTTAATGCATTCAAAAGCGATTAAATTTTCGTCCTAGTTTGAATGCAACAGAATCGCTAATATAAAATATACTTGATTCGTCAAACGTCTAGGTAGTTGCAGATAAATGTTACAAAAATACTAGCTGATGCAGTATCTTCTGAATTTGACAAAACAATGATTGCCCTTTTGATAGTGCTTCACAGACTATCTCGAAGCACGAAGGAAAGTTGTAAATTCAGCATTGAGTAGAATGTAATGCAAATATATATTATTAATGCGCAGTTTTGGTTCTGACTCGAAAATTTCATTAGCGATTATATAAAATTTTTGCCGATCATTTGCCAGTAACAGCCGAATCTAGATTCCAAATTATGGGTTTGAACACTGCATTGATGCAAGGAATACGTCATGTATCAATCCATTCAATATAAACAGAATCGGCGCTGTTGCCAAATTGATGCGGCCGCTGCCTTTTTAAAGGTGGCCATGGATAAACTAGTGAAATAGCCTGTACCTACTATTCTAAAAGATATCTACCTGAAATAAAAGTCATTAATAAAGTATTATATTTGGTGTTTGTTGCAATGTTTATTCTGTATTAGGTTAAAAATATTTTCCAGAATTATCACACTTACAATTATCAACTTTTTTTGTTTTTGAGGAATTAGATTTGCCCTTTGCGGATACCTGCAATAAAAGAAATAGTTACTTTTAAGTATATCACATTATTATCAATCATATGCATCTTCAAAAATATCTCTGGAACCCATGAACCTATAAATTTCAGATATGGTAAATCGTCTTAGTATTAAAGGTCGGTTATTTGACAATTTTTTCAAGTTTTTATGAATAGCGGGGGTTGAAATGCAAGGGATGCGTGGAACTTATTTAGTCATAACTTTTTTTGCTAATCGGTCTTTTTCACATTTTAATAGGATATTAAAATTTAAACGTTCCACGTTTTCTAAAAAATTGTTTAAAGGTTCAAGTTGCTAGCGTTGCCCGTTATCCAGATTTTCAACATTTTGTAGTTTGTAGTAAAAATATCAAACATTAAATTCATATCATAACATAACAAAAACATCAAACTAAGAATGGATATCATTAATCACTACAATCCTAATTAACGTATCTATTTATTAAATCAGGTGTTCAAACTCTGTTTGTTTTCCAATAGAACGCATTGCACTTCTAAAGTTTTTCTTTGTATTTCATTGGTACAATTGATAATAATGGTCAGCTAGATGGATACAGGATATTTGTATTCTAGCGATTTAAACAACCCCGTAAACAAAAACCATATGCGTTAGATGCGGGGACCGGGGTGGGCATTCAATAGGACCATCACGTCCAATCCAGCGGCTCCTAAAGGCTGTCTGTTTCAGAGCTACTTCTGAGGAAGACACCGACATGAGTGTCGAAACGTCAAGGTCAAATAAGCAACGTGGGAACCAGCCCGGAAAACAACATGTCAAATATTTTATTAAAATGGCAAGAAAACCGATTAGCAAAAAAGTTAGGGGTAAACAAAAATACAACGCACCCCTTGGATTACAACCCCCACTATTCACAAAAAACTGGAAAAAAATGTCAAATAATCGTCCTTGAATTAGGCTGTCCAGAACACGTATTTGTCATCCAGCCGCCATCTTTAAATGCCCGAATAAGATGGGAAAAACAGTTCGTTTTGGAGAGCCAGTTCGCACGGACTAGCTCGCGCAAGCGAGCCGTTATTCGTTTCAATAGTTCTTTCGCGAACTGAAACAACAGCTGTTCGTTCGCGAACGACGAATTTTTAATGTCACGAACCAGTTCTCTCAGTTCTCACCCGAGAGCCATTCTTTTTAACAGTTCGTTCGCGACCGACCCACCTCTACGTAATTTAGGTTATGTTTGTTTTCCAGCCGCCATTTTTGACAGCATTCAGCTAAGATGATTTGCCAAATCTGAAGTTTATAGGTTGACGGATTCTCGAGATACATTTGAAAATGCGATTTTTCAATCAACCATTTGAAGGGCTGCATCCACATCTAGGCGGACAAGGAAAACTGGTAGCTAACTGATCCCGAAAAAACATAATTTCGCGAAAAATTAAATGGTAAAGTTTATTTAGAAGCACATATATGCGTCTTAATTTTCAAAATAATTTGGTACGTGACCCTGTCTGCAGTTACAAACATAATGGTATTAGTACAACTAATAGGGAACGGTAAAAAAACAACATGAAGCACTTAATTAGACACGGCAGTTAACTACATTTTACCTAATCAAACAAATGATGAAATAATTCTTAGAAGAGTACAGATAGTAGGTATAGTGAAGATGTAGCTTGATGGATTGAGCACTATTATCATTAAATACCATTAATTTTTGCTGGTAACTTCAATGCCAACTTTCAGACAAGAAAAACAAATGATTATAAACTATAATTTTTAAATTTTATTGTTGCGTTTGTTGTATTTTTATCTTTGTATTAATCATGTTAACCATTGGTATGATAATATGTAAGATGCTTGAGTTATTCAGTTTGTAAACTATTAACAGTAAGAAGAAAATAATTGTTGATTTCTACTTAGGGCTCATTTCCGATTGATGATCTTACGAATGTAATCGCACTTAAGGTGAGTCTTAAGCGTTTTGCGTCTAACTCAAAATTCAAAATGATTCAATCGTAACGAATTTTGGTATGCACGTGTGCTCTAATAAGGAGATGACTTCCTTAAAATATTGTAATTTTTGAATTTACAGTTTTTAAGTTATTAAAAAGAACATTTCTTTAAACGATTGTCTTATTGTTTGCATGAAGAATGATTTAAATGATCTGAAAAAAATACCAGTAATTTAGGTGCTCGTACTTAGTTTTCACTAGAAATTTCATTTAATTTGAATTTACCAATTATGATTATATTTTTTTTTATTTATTGAGATATGCTGCCATCAAGCGGTGTGTAGTATTCACTGCAAGCCGTGTCAATATAGGAAACTTCTCTATATATGACAATCTTACAGATGTCATTGTGACAGCTAGAAGGCGCTAGTTGCTAGCAGGTCGCTAGTTGACATGAATATTACGGCCACTGCACATGTACAACAATATACAGTGACTTTAAATAACACAACAGATGGTTGAAAGAGAAAATAAATGTGCTATTTATTTGTAGAGTAATGTAAAAGGTAATGTACTTGAGTATTCACTGTATTACTAAGCTGACTTAATAATTATTGGACGTGTAAGTTTATTGCAAGGAAAAATGTAAGGAGTAGTTGGGACCAAAACAAAAACACTCAACGCAAGGTAGTTGATATCTACCATCAAACAGTATTACTGAATTATTATTATACTTCCACTCTCAACATATAAAATATCGCGCGAATTTTACGTTTCATGTAGTGTAAATTTCTATGTATTGAATGGTTATAGCCCTCCATTAACCAACACCAACGGTAGAAACTTCGATAAGCTATTTGTTTGGAGTTTGGTAATGTTCTCCACTAAAGTCCCTAGTTATCTATTTATTCTCCACTACAGTCACTAAATCACTGATCTCTAAATATATTACAGTACCGCAATGGTCCGCCATTTTAGGGCACAATAGTGGCAAGAGATGGGAAAGGGAACCAAACCAATTAAACCAAAAAGCACGTTGCCAATTACCTAGGGAAAAGTCAAACAACACTTCATCAGAGCCTGATATCTCTAAACTCTAAGGTTGATAGTTTGATTCTCCTTCCCATCTTCTTTATAAACATTTCAATTTCCCGCCGCTATTTTGCCCTGAAATGGCGGACTATACGCTATATTCATATATATATTAAGTATTTAAATATTTATAGATATATGGCTATATTAGTGTTGACGTAATGACGGCCATTTTTATGTGGTACGACACAGTCCTGGATCCCGACAAAGCGAGTTGTCATAACGTGCGTAACGGACCTCAGTGTTAGGTGCAATTTTGTGACTTTAAAAGAATATTTGGAAGTGTTACTGTGCTTATTTGAGTGGCTTACACTCCTTCGTTTTGCTTCACAAGTATTACAAACCGAAATTACATTTAGTTTAGATCCTGGATCAAAACAAACCAAGTTGTCATAACGTGCATAACAGTTCAGTGTTTGGTGCAATTTTTTTAGTGTTAAAAGAATATTTAATAGTGTTACTGTGTATATTTGACACTCGCTGACACTCCTTCGCTTTACTTAGCAAGTATTACAAACGTAAATCACATTTAGTTACAATGTAGGTATTGCTGAAAAGCTTAACCTGCAATAAGTGCGTGTGTAGAGCATTACAATTTACATGTTGTACCAGAAGATGGTAACGTGCTAGGTCCCTGGATGATCTTGTTATAATGAGAGAAAAACGTATAAACTTTAAGCACCTATTTTAGATTGTCTTTCAACAATAGATTGCAACTTAATGTAAGTTCGGTTTGTAATACTTAATGAATAATACAAAGGTATGTAAACCACTCAAACATACACAGTAACACTTCAAAATATTGTATTATACTACAATTTTGCTCTGAACATTGAGTGTTACTGTGTATTTTTAGTGGGTTAAGTTCCTTCGTATAATTTAGTATTACAAACCAAAATTACATTTAGTTGCAATCTATTGCATAAAAACAACCTAAAATAATTGCTGTAAGGATTATACGTTTCTCTCTCATTATAACGGGAACATCCAGGAACCCAACCAATTGCCGCCATTTTCTGGTAAAAGTTGTAAATTGTAATGCTCCACACACGTACTTAGTGTATGTTCAGCTTTTCAACAATACATTCAGGCCTATGATGTATCATCCTCAGTTATGTTATGTTAGAGCGTAACATAACTGGCCTCGTAACACAGGTCATGTTAAACGGTATGACGTATCCTACCCCAACGTGAAATGTTGACGGACTAGTTATGTTACCAGTGTAAAAATGAAAGTAAAGTTTGATATACACTAGAACGAAATAGAAGTTCACGTAAACGTAAAGGTGCAACAGAGAACACCAATAATCGTGCACAGTAAGCGCCTATCCGATTTCCGGCGCCGGAATAAATTTAAATTTTATTACGGGATGGGAAAAACCGAATTATGGCAATAAATGGTTTGCACCCCTTCGAATATTTTTATTTTCGTCAGTTTAGTTTTTTGCAAAACAATAAAATTTTATTGAGCGGCAAAACGGCTCCTAGTGAACAAAAAAATATCTACGTTATGGCACGAATTTACTGTTGATGTAAATAGTAAATGTTTTGGGGCATCAAAAACTGCAGGGCAGTGGAAAAAGGTATGTCTTTTTATATTGTCAATATGATTTTAATGTACCTAGTTATCACTAAACAAAGTGTATAAAGTATTAGTATTCTAGTATTAAATACACTACGTATCTCATGTTTTCGTACAGTACAAAATTATTTTCTTCTTACCTTTCATTATGATTATTTAATGCTTGTATTATATATAAATTTAAGAAGGTTAGTTAGAATGTTTTGGAGCGTAAACACTCATAACATTACATAACCAACGTCAACACGACCTCTACAGCGCGTGTTGTTTAACTGAGCAATATAACATCCCTGGTTGTCATTTTAACATAGCAGAGTGATACGAATTACCAAACGCTAACATAACACCATAACATCCATGTTAAATAACAAAACGTGATACATCATAGGCCAGATTGTTTCTAAATGTAATTTCGGTTTTGCTTTACTTGCTAAGTAAAGCGAAGTAGTGTAAGCTACCCAAACATACACAGTAACACTTTAAAATACTCTTTAACACTAAAAAAGTACACAAAAAGACAACTAAGTAGGTTGGTTTGGATCCGGGACCTTGACGTACCTATCGCAGCAAAATGGCTGACATCTACGTCACACTAATATAGAGTATTGCGGTACTGTAACATTAAGATATAGTGGCTTTATTCTCCACTGAATATGAGCGCCATCTATCACCCTAGAAATAAAATATTGAAGGCGAAGGGCTGGCCTTAAAACTTAAAACGCTAAAGACTCACCTTAATCACGACATATTATCTGATAGCTATACAATACTCACATTTTTCTTTGAACGCGATGTTGATGGTGGTCTTTGAGACGTTGATGGTCCTGCATGCACTGCACAAGGTGGGGAATACATGTTCGGTCGTTGTGGTGCTTGATTGACGCTTTGTTTGTAAAATTGTTCCTGAACGGGTTGCTGGGAAGGTACGTTTTGAGCATACGAACTGGGACTGCACTGAGGTGGCATTCCTTTTGGAGTACATGTTCCCTAAAAGTAAAGTACAATTTAACTTAAGGACGACACATGCAATTTTTAGTACACTCCAATTTATATCTAGTTTGAAGGACTTAATGTAAAATTTAATTGAGGTTTAAATTCAGATTTTTTTGCATCTTTCCGTATTTCCCACATTGGGGTTTCCAGAGATTATTGTAGGCAACAAGACAAGTATAATTGAAAATTAAAGGACAAAACAAAAAGAAATATTTGAACTAAAAAACATCACCCTGGATGGTAAAAAATGAGTTAATATACATATTCGCACTTTTCAGTTGTTCACTACCAGAATGTAATTAACGAATTAACTACACCAGTTTTGCTAAAGTTTGCTGTTGATATAATTTATGATGAAGAGAACTTTATCTAGAATTATTAAAAATATAAATAAGCACTTTAACGATTACGCCAGTCGCTTTACCGCTTCAAATCTAGTAGGTTTTGAAAAGAATAAGGTAATTTAACCATTCCTAGACCAGCCTTAATTGCACAAAGGTGCGTAGAGGTGGTACTACAAAATCATGTATTGATATTTGCACAGTTAATTGACTGAATTTTTTATTAGTACTCCACGTTGCCGCGCTTTATTTAATTCTTTTGTAATTCCCATTTTATAAGGCACTGATGATGGCTCGTAGGAGCTGAAAGCGATTTGCCAATTTATTAACTAATAAAGTGGATACAATTGCATTTGGTGAAGATTAATTATTAATTAACATAACTAAATATCCGCTTTGAGCAAAATGGACCAGTTTACAATATTCAGAGTAGTTGTTATAGCAAAAGGAGGCAACACCAGTTACTAGCAAGTACCTTTACTTTTTGTTTCTAACATGTTTTTTCTTGTTTTATTTTAAAAGAATCTATTTGTTTAAAAACTTTAACTTTAGTATATATAAAACCTCGTAAGATTTCTAGTTTTGAATATTTATAATTTTTGTAGCTAGTTAAACCTCCTAAAACTTAAAAAAAATAGAAGCATCTACAGAGTTAATATAACAATCACTTGTTACACTTGTTTCCAACAAAAACAAAATCCGGCCCGTTTATGGCTACACTCACTGTGTTTATTTATACTTGTACAGTCACTGCGCATGAGTTTACAAGTATACAAGCATATTTGCGAAACGCATAGGCACTTTCATAAAATTTTCATTATATTTTAATATTAAATAAACACGAGCAATCGTGCCGAAAAAGTGCAAAATTTCAGATTGCCCGAAGGAAGGTCGTTTTACTGTTTTTTTAAGTACCAAAAGATTAAAAACTCGTGAACAGTAGATAAAAGCAATTGGTGAAGTACATCCTAACCTAGTATTACGCAAAATTTTTAACTAATTTGTGAGAAACATTTGCGGATTCATATAACGTTGCGTTTCATAATATAAAGGACGCAACTGGCAAAATTATTTAAGGAGGTCATTTTTTTACCACTTTCCATACTTCCAATCTGTTATGTTTTGCATTCAGATCTCAAATCCGAAATCAACTTTATTACATTCCATAAAAAATATGAGTTAAGCCTCTTGCACAGCGTAGTGTTTGGAAGAAGTGTTAAACTTACGCTCATTTGTTGCTGCCTTTCCTGTAGTAAATCCGAAAGCAAACGCTGAACTTTCTTTTGAGTGTCTATTTGACTCTGGAAATCTGTCACTGTTTCCATAAGCTTCTGGGTTGCATCCCGAGCGGCGTCCTTGGCTTTATCCTTTTTGCATTTGCAAATACCTTTTTTCTTGTCCGCTTCTTCCTCCTGTCGATAATTTTGTAATGAAACGCTTAGAACGTAAAGCTTAGATTTTTTATAAACTATTGGGAAAAATGGTTGAGTGTAGGCTTTCGCGGTCGTTGTTTCTTAATCATATATTTTCCGGGTTTATCCGCGGTCGTCGAACTTTGGAATCTTCTGAAGAAGCTAGAAGCATTTCTAGCGAAACGTCAAGTACGAAAACCGTTCGATAACCGCGGATAAACCCAGAAAACATAGAATTATTCGGAAAAATGTTTTTACTTAATTCAAGTTACATATACTACTGAAAATACATAATTCATTAATTTTAATAACCCAAATCAAAATACTAGGTAGTTTATGAATAAAGATTTTTGTTACTATGCCAAATATAGACTTTTCTTGATCTAATTAATTAAATTACTTGAAAACAAGCTGCTTGTTTGTATGAACTTTGCTTCAAGCATTTTATCAAGTTCGGTCATTTTCAAAGACTACTAACTACATATACTGAACTCAGATGTGCATAATTTTATCCACGCCCCTTATTATTACAGGGGTTGTAAAATTTAATTGTAAAAATCTCTGGCTTGGGTTTCAAGGTCGACTTTATAATTTCCGTAACATCAAAGGCGTGAGAATTTCRTTTTGCGTATTTGCCGAATGTTTTCTCTGATGTTGGGTCTGTTTAATTCCAAKAGGTTTAGCTTTTACCATTTTTTATTTTTGATGCAATGATCGGCCTACGACACGCGTGGCTGTTACCAGACAACAGTTCTTGACGTTCTGTAGAATTACTTTTAATCTATTCTCACTCTCTTGTGATATTATAACTGACGATGGTAGAGCCTTAATCAGATTCACAAATAATATCTGTATCTTTCTGTTTCACGTTTTTCATTAATTTATTTCAGCATTTGATCTCTTATATAAATAGCGTTTTTATTTTGCATATATCAATTTTTTTTCGGACACTAGTAAATGAGGGTTATAACTATTTTAAACTTTTACTTAGAAGTTTTTGTTCTCCTTGCGTAAAAGTTGTATCAAGTTCAGTGGAAAATTATTGTTTATGAACTAGAATTTGAACCTCTGTAGACATCGTTAGTTATCATCTCATCATAAGTTGTATTATGCAGTTTCTTATGTAATTTTGTAAATGCTCATCCGGGTTTTGCTGACGCGTGTACCACTTTCTGATTTCCAAATAGTTGCTGCTTGTTTTATGGCCATTCTCTCTTCACGCGAGTTGTTCAACACTTAATACGCATGTAGCTTGAAGTAGTACTATAGAACTAACACGACTTGTTAAACCAAATACCAAAACGTCCATTTTGAGTTTAAGTGAAGTTTTTTTTAAACATCACCTTGCCTATGAGTATAAAATTTAAGTATGTTCCTATTTTTTTGAAAAATGGAGCCACAAAAATGACTATTTGAAAAAATACTTTAAGCAACTGCAACAATTTAAGTTCTCACAAATATTTCGGATACAACTCCATTTGTCAAAAACATTTTGAAATAAACACAACTAAATTATATATCAATATAAATTGCTTATTTAACTATCTTTGGTGAACAATTCCTCAACGAACAAAAATTTCTGTTTCGAATTTAACATAGATTCAAGAAGCAATGTAGTTCATTTACACCAGCAGCTGTTTTAAAGTTTAGTATTTTTTCTGTCAAATAACTAAATGAAACTATTTTTGTTGTTACGAGCTCTCTCTTTCCTGGCGTTTTTTCCTTACTTAGGTATACCTACCTTCTTAATTTCTTCATTTATTTTTGCCAATTCTTCTTCCTTTTGTTTTAATTCTTCGGCAGCAAGTTTGGCTTCTTCTTGAACCCTCTTCAATTCTTCTTCTCTTTCTTCTGCTTCCTCCTGCAGCCTTTGCAACTCTGCAGCTTGATTCTCTGATTCTATTGTCAGTTGCTCTATCTTCGAATTTTGTTCTGCTATAAGTTTTTCTTTCATTTCTACTTCTTCCTTGTACTTGTCCAGGGCAATTCTACAGGAAAGGTAAAAAATTATTTCTAAGTAGGTAATACGACTAGGTTATTCATATAATTTTTATGATTTTCTTCTCTTGGTCGCAGATGTAGTAAATTACTGTACAAAATTTGAAATAAGTTAAGTTTGGTATCCTCATTTTCCATCCTTGAAAGATATTAACTTAAACTGAACTTGCTCAGTTACAGTTACACTAGACAATATTAATTTAACAGCTGACAGATGTTTCTAAAATGCGCTAAAATATGGGGTGATTCTTCGGGAGAATGAGTAATGCATGAGGCTTTTCCACAAAAACATGAAATTAAAAATACAGGGTTTTCTAGAAACAGTCTTATTCTTATGCGCAGTTCACAAAGGATTAATATATTGGCAGCGCCGGTCCAAATAAAACTAGGGCCTGGTGCAAACGAAACTTGCGGGGCCTTGAAACAACAAAGCAATACTCATATAAAAAAATTATACAGGTAGACCCTGACCATTCTAAGTTGAACCCAGCAATAAAACGTCGCACTAACGGAATTTCGTCCAGGCCGTACCTATTTTGCTAATTTAGGGGTGGACGGTATGCAAACGGTTTAAAGCCTGACAGACCCCGATATTTTAGGACTCTTGACCACCCTCTTTTGCATTTGCATTTAATTCGTGATCCTGTTGTATGCGGATGCGGTTGTAAGCTTGTGCGTTGTGTTGTCGTTAAAATAGCATAGATTTTCGCAAATTTCTATGGACAATTGGTTGGCTGTATGCCATTATAGCAAAATAAAGGAACTAGAATATAWGGAAAAAGAACKTCTTCTCGACGAAGCGCTAGATGAACTGTGTTTTACAGTAAATACAGGATCTTCTGATGAAGATTTTTCAAGTAGTGACTTCTCGGAAGATGAATGTTAAGTCTTTTGTCATAAGCAATACTTTTTATTCGTTAATCTCTTATAAATTGTATATACTATGTGAGAATTTTATTTTATTATTATTAAAGTACATTTTTGTTCGTTTTTTGTTTAATATTCTACTTTTTTACTTCATTTGCTCTGATATAACTGAAGTACAAAGATTATCATATGGTGTAAAATACTTGTTGTATTAAAATGTATGTAGTATATGTTTTTTTAAATAAAAAGAGACAGAGGGCGAAGTAAAACGTCTTAATGTTATGCCAAGCTTTCSGAGATTATTGTATTTGTCAGGTCAGGACATTTATTAAATAAATAAAAACAGCAAAAAAGACTATATGAKAACAAATGTAGACATAGAGCTGGTATATGTGCGACAATGCAATCAGCAGAATGCAATTAATTTAGTTTAAGGTAAGTAACTTTTTTATTACTAACTATTTATATTTAAATTAAAAACATACAATTTACAATAAAAATTTAACCTATTTATTCTGGTAGATATCTTACTTTTTATACTTATGAAATGGAAAAAATATCTGATTTTGGCCTTAAAAACACAAACCAAAAAATTTCATATCCTTTTTATTAAACAAAAATTTAAAAAATGTTAATTTTGTTTTTGCTTTGATAATTGCAATTGTTATTTGAAATTATGAATGTATTTTAGTAATTACCTACTTTAAACCTACTTAAACTATCATAATTCTACATTGCCATTGTCTACCTGGATAGAGCAATACCCAGTTATCTATATTTCAGTCATTATAACTTTTTCGGTCAATATCTTTACCTACACTTCTATATAATAAGAWATATAGTACTAACGCGCTAATTAACTTGCKGCTGCTGATTATKTTAAACATACCCACACMATATACAAATATGAATTAATATATTAAATAATTCATTTATTTACTAACCGTGCCACGCCAKTGATCAAAATAGCTAGTGTGAGGKCCCCATTTACTAGAAAATTTACGCCGCCACTGATAGAAGTCACTACGCCGCTCGCTAGGCTCCGCCCGGCTCAACTTAGAATTGCCATGGTCTATAKCTAATTTATGCCTAATTTTTTTAATACCCATATATATACTATCATGGGGCTTTTGTAAGAACTCGCGACTATTACTTACGAACCATGTATTTTTTTGTTTTGTTCGATATGGTCCTGGGAAAGTTTTCATCAAAAGAAAATTTGGTATTTACGGAGTCACAAAAATCTAAATTTTTGTATGCACTCTCGCTCAGAACTGATGGTAAGAACGACGTATTTGGTCGATTTCTTTTTTTTTATTTTGGACGAAATTGGAGAACTAAAAATTGATATTTTTAAGAAAATTATGCATTTAAATATTTTCCGTAAAATTAAAAGTTTGACAAACGTATTTTATCCTCAATTTGAATAAAATTGCATTTTTTACATATATGCGCAAATGTGGTTTGGTACTGCAGGGGGACAGATTCTTTGGTAGACTGGTGTGGTCTTAACGGTTTACAGCTTAATGTAAGTAAAGCTTCTGGGTTAACTTTATTTCGAGACAGGAAAGTACAAATGAAAAGTTTTTACCGAGGTTTTGTTATTTACAAAAATTCCTTAAAATTACATTTAAAAAATGTAAAAAACAATTAAGGTGAAAATGACATTGCCAGTCCTTTCTTCACCTGTATTTCTTCCTTAATTTTCTGCAGTCTTCAGAGAAGCTTTAGAGAGGGGACAGTAATTTTTGTAAACTAAACTTCCTGACTGAACATTTAAATTTCGACCGCGGTACAAACACTTACTCCCTTGTTTACATTACTTTTGAAATCATCGTCGATATTTACACAGCTTTTGATGCTGTAAAAATTATTCTGTTTGAACAAAATAGTTTGGTTAGGTACAGCAATTACATAAAATAATTAATAACTACTTAAATTGATGCGGACATT
Source organism: Rhyzopertha dominica (assembly GCA_025024175.1). NCBI lineage: Eukaryota > Metazoa > Arthropoda > Insecta > Coleoptera > Bostrichidae > Rhyzopertha > Rhyzopertha dominica. The sequence goes on along the minus strand of QCXZ01000138.1, from coordinate 31,431,578 downwards.
AAAATTATCAGAACATCACTAACCAACAATAGGTATATCACATGTAGAGTTTAATTATGAATTAAAATGCGTGCTTGATTTTGTTTGTTTGATATATGTGTTAGGATTAAAGGCAGCCAGAAAGCGCAATTGTAAAGTACTTCGCTCACTCCCCTAAGCCAGAACGCAGACTGGCATCAAGAACAAGTTAGTATCTAAACTAACTTGTTTAGATAAGTTAGTGGTAGTTAGTAATTAGTTAGTAGTTAAACAAATTGGTGTCTAAACTAATTTGCATTCTCTTAGTTGCCAGAAGAACGATATTGCTAATTTGCAAACACTGTGCGAAGTAAAGCAAAGCGGTTTGGAATTGGACTAATATTAGTTAACCAAATAAATTCACCGTGATTCGGGATTTCATAGATATTCCAACGGAGGCTTAAGGAGAATATCGTTTCATCCTTAATAATTATCAGTTATATTATCACAAGAGAGTGAGAATAAATTGAAAATAATTCGGCAGAACTTCGAGAACTGTTGCCTGGCAATAGCCACGAGAGGCTCAAGTGGGTATTGCCAAATGGCAACAGTTCGAGAATAAAAGTTCTGGAGAATTATTTTCTAATTTATTGTCACTCTCGTGTGGTATTCGATAATTATTTTTTTGACGTAACAAGCAGAAACACTTTAAATGTTATCCATCGAGTGAAGACGTATAAATCTCGTTCCATTCATTTTTTAGTAGAGTTTGATAACAGACGTCAAGCCAACAACTTTTTTTTGCCATGGAAAACCTACCTTAAATTATTCCAGCAAGAATTTGCTCTTGTGTTTTGATTCGTTGAAAATGACATAATTGACAGAAATTCTTGATTTTTTTGAAACATCAAAAATAGTCAAGATAATTTGATAAAATGTGCTTGCAGCACTAAAAACCAAGGCAACGGAAGAAGTTGTTTACCATCATCTGATAGATATTTTCTGCTAGTTCGGGGCACCCATGATATTTCGAAGCAGTGGCGTGACCAGAAATGCAATTTACTGAAACACATCTGTCATCAATGTCATCATGGCTCATGGAGGAGGGGGGGGGGTTCTAAGGTAGACACCCCGACGGGCACGCCACTGTTTCGAAATGATATGGCAGAAAAAAGAAAATTTGCTGTATAGTAAAAAACCTAGCGAATTATGGCACAACTTCAAATTCATACATGGAAAATCGGGCCATTCGTAAGATGAAAAGAGCAGTGAAGAAATTTAACCAGGATGTAAGAGACATGCATACTAGATGGATGGCAGATGAGAAAACTAGGATTTCTGCTAAGTAATAGGGATAATATTCTTTCATGCATAACGAAATAACAAGAAACCCTTACAAAACAGTGATCGCCACTGTGCAGATAATTGGCCTCAAGGATTCATCGCTTGTAACTCAGTTACAGTCAAGTCAAACTAAAGATGATGCCAGCGACTTGCAGCGAAACGTCTGAAGAAAAAGACATGGCGGACCACGACAAAACAGTCCGGAAAAAACAGAAGAACTAACGAGCTGTTTAATTTTCAGAAAATTTGACAAGACTATTAGTAAAAAATAACACATAAAAGAGGCGGACTTCTGTGATTCAGAATTGTATCAAATAATATTAAATACATTGGTCTAGAGTACTACAGTGCAACTACCACCGAAAGGCTATGATCTTGAGTCTTGTCCAGGACATCCCTATTCGCTACCAAACAGAGACTTTGAATATATTCAACATCTTTGGTACCGAACAGGGTGTCCCATTTTCGTTGTTATTGTAGGATATCTCGGTATCTATAAATGCTAGAGCGTTTCGGTTCGGATATTACTGTATTGCATTTTTGATGTAAGTTGAGCTGTACCATCGCTATTTTTAAATGGTCTTTTGTTTTAAAACTATAACTTTCAAAAAATGTAACATTACTTCAGTTCTCAATATCTCCATTGGTTATGTAGATACATAATATTTCTGAATCCAGTGGCGTCACATTTTATAGATATAACACAAACTTGCATTTTTTTCAATGGAAACTATAGTTGGCTGTTCTATGGTGAAAAAGACCAATTTTTTCTAATTAAGAAATTAAATTAATAAAATTAATTGTTAGGTTTATTTTTATTGTTTTGGTATTATTCTAATTATTGTAATAATTTAATGAGATTTTACGTTTTACGTCAAAACGGATGTAAATAGTTGACGCTAAATAATGCGTAGGTACTTATCTCCAAATAAACAACAATTTTCATTAGTTACATGGCCTTCTAGATTATCGATAAAAAAAACTACATGGGCGCTCTTAGAAGTCTTATGTAGATATGTATTCAAATATGCATATATTATTTTTAATTTAAATTTTTACTTAATAATATAAATTATATTGTATGTTTTATTATTTCATAGCCTCCTGGATTTAAACGTAAAATCTGATTAAATTAAAAGATTTGTATAATCACAAAATTAGTAAATATAAACCTAACAATGTACCTATACGTTTTTTTAATCTGGAAAAATAGATTTTTTTCAATCATAACAAAGCAAACTATGGTCTCCATTAAAAAAATGCGTTATATCTAAAAAATGTTATCCCTTAAAAAATTCTGAGTACGCAACTGGATTCAGGTTAAAAATATATATAAAAAATGTCTACAGTTTTTTTTGTATCTACATGTCCAAACGAGATATTGAAAGCCGAAAAATGTTACAAAATTAGCTATAACTTTATAGCTACCGAGATACAATACAATTACAACCAAAATGGAACACGCTGTACATACTCAGTCACTGTGAGATAATAATACAGCAATTATTGTCATACTGCAACATATTAATTCATTTTTATGAAACTAAATGAAGAAAGACAAGGGTATAGAATTGTAATTAAGCAAATAATTTAAACACATAATTCTGAAAATAACGCCGCGCATAAATTCATATGTTCACATACCAGGAATATAACACCGAACTTCCTGGAAAGTTGACGGAGCTGGTGATCTAATGCAATCGATTTTTTGTCGACCCCTATAAATGAATACCTGGGGAAGCCTTTGTTCTTCAGTCATCATATATGACGTAAAAATGCGTGTGTAAGAATTACGTCACGTATATTGCCTTGTTGCAAGAACACATCATCCAAGGTTATATTCAAATGTGTTTGTCTGACATAGCTATTCTTAAAATGAATCCTGTTTTATGGGGTAGAAATCGAATGATGCTATTTGCGTTAATAGTGCAACATGTTGTAAATGTGATGTTTTGTTAATTTGAGCAACAGTTTTGATTATAGACGTTAGCAACTTTCTCCGCCATTCGGAATAAAATAATAATACAAACTCCCAATTCTTTGTCTTAACACGTAAATTAAAGTGTGATTCTTATAACTATTTTGCCACCTCTCTGCAGTCTATTTATATTAAAATAAGAAAGTTAAGAAAAAATTTGAATGTTATGCTTTGCTGCTTTTGGGCTGTGCTTTTTCAAAACTGTTAAACCCACTCCAAATGAATTTCAGAAAATCAAATTCATGAATTTCTAGCAATTGAAATACGAAGTGCTGCGTCGAGCTTTGCGCACACCCCGCATAGTTGAGCTATAGTGTGTTGGTACAATCAAGATGTTCATCATTAAGGCCGAAAATGATAAAGAAACCTCATCTCTACAGTATGGGCCCTTTTGTATGAAATACAAAGTGAGTGGGTAGATCTTTATATTACCATCCAGCTAGCAAGGTCTTTTCCGTCATGCTATGATCTACAAGTGAACAGCGTTTCCTTCAACATTCCTAACTTTTAAAACCATTAAATTAAATAAATCTTCTGATGATGAAGAAAAATCTGATTATTTTGCATCCTAAAATGGAGTAAAAATGGCGGGAGCTGTAAAAAATGCGGTATTTCTTCAGTCTAATGATTCTGATGGCTCACTGATAAGCTAAACAATGAACGACTWATACAGGGTGAGTTTTTCGATGTTTAGCATGAAGATCTCGGAAACAAGCGGAAGTTTTGCTATTTTTGATTTTACATAAAAAGGATATGCGCAAAATTTGTAAAGAATGATATTCCCAATGACACCGGTCATTCATTTTTGCAACTAAGCTGTCATTTTCGAAATATGGATTAAACTTAAGGGAAGTGGGAGAAATGTGCGCACGTAATAAGGCAAATTTGCTGCTGGTAGCAAATCGTTCAGTTAATGCATTGAAATCTATTCTAATATAAGCGCCAAACAGTGAAATTTGATTGTGTAAGATAAGATACGACCTGACATGTGGGTACATGATAATAAAATACCGATAATCCCAAAAGCCCACAATTTTCCAACCACTGGAGTAATGGGCCTGTTGCCCCTTTTTTATTGCAGAATATATCTACATGAAAAATAATAAACCCCTGTATTTTTTATTTTTCGCAAAGCGCTTAGTTAATGCTTAAAAAAAGGTTATTTATGTTTAAAGTTTGAATCTCTGACGTCACCGTTCTCTGGCGCGCTTAGTGCGGTGTAACTGTGTGATGTTGCCACGCCATTTTCTAATCCTGTCATTCCTGTCGGCCGAGGTGAGGTTTCTGAAACCGAAGTCGCAGCAGCGTTGCCATTTTATTCAAGTCGCAACCTTTAAATAGCAAAAATCGAAAAGAAAACACACTTTTTTGGCTGAATGTCGAGTAACATCATTCTATGCATAAAACCAAGGGGTTTCAACTTTAACAGAAAAGCTATCCTTCTTTTATTGTTACGGCCAAAATGCCAAGGCAGTGGAATTTAATATAAAACCAGACATTCGGAAAAGTTGGATTCAAACGTGAAGACAAAGTCCTTAGCGTGTTAATAATGGCATAAAACTGAAATTGATCCTATGACAATTTTCAAGCGAGTTATCACAAATAATACGAAGCAGAGCTGAAAAACAACTTCAACTACGAATTAGATTTTTACCCTGTTGACCCAAGCTGGAATGAAGAGGGTCCTAAATCAGCTTTGTACTGATAATTCAAACCTTTCTCCAACAACATCTTAGGAGACACCCACGCCCACACTGTTGTTAATGATGGTTGCTTGCTCCACAAGTATGTATGGCACCGTAACACGTCAGTAAAGGTTATCATTGATAGTTACATACATTATACTAGGACCCAGTTTGGTTTAATATCACTGTGGTGTTCGATGGGATACCCAGTGGTCGCCACTCCAAAAAAGCACTAAGAATGACAAATTTATCACATGCTACTCTGATTTCCAGTGCGGTGACGTTATCTTGTCCTTGTCAGCCACAACAACTATCAGCGTTACACAAGTTAAGTTTTTATCGAATGAAAACAACAAGCACAGTAGTATCAGTCAGAACTGCATTTGAGCAACACAGTGGCATGATGAAAGTTTCAGAACAAGACATTGATGCTCTGACATCATTACAGTTGCCATTGCCAAAGCTGACTCCACCGAGGTCTTCGTCATCGAAAAAGATATGGACCTGCCTGTCCTGCTAGCTGACTTGGATTCCCCCATGGACAACTTTTATTTCCAGAAAGGAAGCTAAGGGGAGCGAGACGTCCACTACAGCCCCACATTGTTCTCCTGCGGAACCTCTAAATACGCTCCCGGCTTAATAATTTTCATTAATGCACTCCGTATTTTTTGGAGCGGCTACTCATCTAATGCCACACTAATATTCATACCAAAATTGTTTCTGGCAAAATACATGTAACCCTCAATGACACCTTTACTTTCATAGCCACCATCAACAACAATGTGGGTGTGGGCAACTCGCAAGATGTGTTTTAGTGGAGAGAGGTTTGAATGATGAATACAAAGCTTACTTAGTTCTCTTCCTCATTCCAGCTTTGGTGAACAACGACATGGGGCTAACTCGTAGTGGTTTTTCAGCGTTGCTTCATATTATTTGTGATAATCCGCTTGCATATTGTCAGAGTCAATTTCCGTTTACCCTCATTTTTAACTTGTCAAGATGCCGACTTTGTCTTTACGTTTAAATCCAGCTTTTCTGAATGTTTAGTTTTATATTAATTCCGCCCCACGTGTTCCTAATTCCATGGAATTTTGTCCGTTACAAGAAAAAGGGGATGATTTTTCTGTTAACGTTAAAACTTCAATTACAAACCCCTGGTTAGTATATGGAACCATGTTGCCAAACTTTCAGCCAAAAAGTATTTTCCATTCTTTTCGGTTTTTTGTCGTTCCTGAAGAGACCACTAGAGCTACCATCAACCACCTGAGTTCAAAAAGCTTGATAATTTTTTTTATAGATTTCACAGTAAGAAATTTTAACGTGGGACGCGTCATTTCGCCGGCATTTAAATTGGAACATGACAAAAACTGAAAATTTGCACTTCTTTGAAAAAAAACCACTTTATTTTTAGAGCTGCGTCTCAGTAATTATTTGACCTTTAAAATGGATTTGATTTCATTTTCAGCAGATTAACCTGTTTTAAAATATGGGAAGTAATTTTTTGTTTACAATAATGCATAGTTTAGGAGATATTTTCGAAAAATCAAGACAAGTGCGAAAAATCGTTTTTTTTACTACCGTTAAGTTAGCACTTCGTTATCAGGGTTGCAAATTTGTATTTATGCTACCAGTACAGGTCCAAAACATAAGAAGAAAACATCTAGTAATTTATTTAAGATAGGTTCGATGTATAGTTTGACTGGTCTACATTATTATCGCAGATTTTTAAGTAAGAAATTTACTTGGTCCAACCGTTTTGATGAAAAAAAAAACGCCAGAAACGCCGGATAGATACGTTTGAGAGAACGGTTAATGGAAAATTCTTTTTTGATTTACATTGTTATTATACGGCACTCCTAACCTTCAACAGATAAAACTGTCCGTTAAGTTTCTCACCTTGCAGCTTCCAATTCTTTAAGCAGTTCATCAATCTTATTTTCACACTCTTCCTGTTTCTGTTTCAATTCATCTTCCTTGTTTTGGGTAGCTCCCAACTGATTATTTACGGTAGCCATTTGACACTCCAGTTCTATACTGGCCCTTTTGCAAGCGTCTGCTTCCTCCTGCACTTGTCTGATCATTTCGTCCTAAGAGTAGGGTTTCACTTTTTGTTGCAAAAACCATTTGAAACCTACCTTCTCTTCTAGTTCCTCCTTTTGACGCCTCAGTGTCTCCTCTTGTTTCATATTAATAGCCATTAGTTCATCCACGCGTTTCTTCTGCCTTTTAGTAAGCTCCGTTAACTGATTGACTAAATCCCTAAGTTCATCACGTTCTTTTCTCAAGCAGTTTTCTTTTTCTTGCATTGCCTTTCTTAGCTGGTTCATTTCTTCTTCTAAGATGGCGCTCCTAGTATTGAATAATAATAATAATAGTAAACAGAATCACTAGAATGTGTGATGCTATGTTACCTTCTTCTTAGGTCATCTTGACTTTGTCTGGCCTCTTCAGCCTCTCTGGCTAATTGCTCTTGTAAGCGTTTATTCTCCTCTAGTAGACGATCCAGCTCGTTTTTGGATGTCTTCCTTAACCGGTTCTGTTCATTTTGCAGTTGCACAATTTTTAACTTCAGCATATCGTTTTCTTCCAAAGCTACGACTTCACGTTGTCTTGACTGCTTCATTTTCTGCTCCAACAATGCTTTCTCCCTTTTCAGAGCGGAGTCGGGTTTCGAACGAGCATCTTTCTTTAACTTATCTATTTCCTAAAAAATAATCATTATTATAATGATCGATGGCTTTAAGCTACTAATGTATTACCCCTTGCGATTTTCGCATTTCCTTCTTTTGATCTGTAATTGCTTTCTGCAATTGTTCGGCTTCTTTCTTGCTTGCGTCTAACTTCTGTTGACTGTCCTTTACTACATTGGAGAGCTTTTCATTTGCTTCCTCTAGTTTTTTCATTTTATCCTTGCTCTGTTGCAGTTGGGATTTGAGCATTTCGTATTCTTCACGTAGAGTATTGCAGTTTTCTTCCTTATCACGGATTTCTTTGGCCAACTTCTCAGACAGAGTGGATAACCTGTAAGCGTAAAATATAATAATTCAATTTGAATTAAACTTAATACTTTGTACTCAGTCCAGTTACCTAATTTCGGATTTCATTTGCAATTCGCTGCAGTTTCGACCACCAATTATTTTTTATTAATAGACGTTTTTTTTTATTTTATCAAAGAATTGCATTAACAATATTTGAAGGAAAACGTTTTCTCTACATATTTCTAATCCATATACTTTTTAAAACTATTTTGTTTAGCTATGACTAATTGGTGTAAAAAAATATGGATTAAAGAAATTTGCCTATATATTTTTACACTATCACTATCCTGCTAGTAGTTGTGGATTTGGAATTGTAAAACCTTCACTATAACTTTTTTTGTATGCCAAATAGATTACTTACAATATAGCGCCTTAACTCTGTTTGCCAAAAACCTCGTCAAGGCGGTTTTTGAAGGAAGAAAATTTCTTCAAACTTTTGTAATCTTTACATTTTTGCTTATCTAGCTAATTTTCATTAAAACCTTGTTTGTATAATCGAAGATTGTGTTATAAATATATTAGCAGTGTGTAATAAAGTATTACAGAATGCAGCTAAAATAACGCATATAATTAAGAGTTATTTGTAAGAATTCGAAACAGTTCTTTCAGTCTGAAAAAAAATTAAAAAATCAGGAATATTTTAAGCTACCTACAGCAAATTTAACTTGTTAAATTTAGACATAGTTAATAAGTAATTCTACAAGGGACAAAGTGTGACAAGATACAAATTTCCTACTGGATACGAAACATGTTCTTTAATTTGGAGTGTTTGGTACTGGGTAAAAAGGTTCTTTTATTTTATCTTGAACATTTCAATAAACGAGTATAAAGAATTTCAAACTACATTTCCAGAAATAGTGCTTCTTCAATATTAAATTTCCAGAACTAATAACTGAATTACGAAGGTTTGTTTTATTTCTGAAATTTTGCTCGTTTACTCACATTATAAGTGATATGTAGAAGACGTAGTAACATTTACACAACAAAAATAATGGGTATCAAAGATATGAGACTACTGAAATATTTTTTAACACGCTAACTTCTTCATTAAGAGGTAACACCTGCAATATTGTATTCGATTCTGAAACATTTGTCGTTTGCAAAATGGAGATACCAGCACTTAGTTTTGTTTTATCTTGGTAGACTGCAAACTACTACTTGAATTGTTCTGATCTAGTATGATGGCACAACACTAAGAAAGACAAAATGCAGGTTTACCTAATAAACTATGCTACAATATGTAAGAAAACTGGATACCTTCTTAAATGCTCATCCCTTTGTTTTACCGCCTTTGTTAATTTATCAGCATTCACAGCCATTTTCTTGGTTGATTTCACACTTTGGACCTGCATTTTACCTACTTTTTCCTTTAAAGCATTCTTAGTCTTATTTATATCTTTCTTTGCCATTTGCAGGCTTTTCTTTCTTGTTTCAGATTCTTTCACCAAAGATTGTCGCAATTGGTCATTTCGACTTTCTAGTTCGGCAATCTTTTGTTGAATCATCATATCCTCCTCGACCCCTTCAGTTCTGGTTGCGGCATCAACACCTGCAGCCTTTGCAAGCAGCTGTTCGATTTGGTTCTCATCCAGTCCTTGTTCTATTAGTACCTTTTTGAAATTTTCGAGTCGGTTTTGTGCTTCTTCTAGTTTTGCTCTTTCTTCTTCCAATTCCTGCAAAATATCGCTGTAGAGTTTAACGTATTTATTGCGAGTACATTATTATTTCAGTAACAAAAGTTGTCTTTGTCTTCACCTTCATAGCTTTCAATTCCATTTCGCACTTGCATAGATTCACTGCAGCTGCAACCTCTGCCGATGCGCTTCTGTTTAAAGCTTCTTCGACAAATTTTCCTCCTAGATCTCCTCCCCTGTCTTTTGGCGAACAAGCGCATCGACGAGGTTTGGGTGCTCCTTTCTGTTTTTGCGAACAAGCACAAGATATAGCTTTGCTCTCCTCCATACTGGACCGATAATTTTCAAACGAACTTTCTGAAAATTACATTTCATCTATAAATACTGGGATATCGAAACAAGTATGAAAGCTTTTTTGGGAAAATACTTTATCGCATTGTCCTCGTATCGTGGAGATGTATTTAATTTCATTTTAAGAGGGGCGTTTACCTAGAGCGAATCGGGTCATTTTAAGCACCTACCTACCGTTTTACATTTTACCGAGTTATTCGAAACTTTTTCGAAGTGAAATTTCGACATGGCAATGACAAAAGATGTAGCTACAACGTAGAGTTCGAGTTTTTTCTGAATTTGGTACGGTAATGTAAATATTTGTTGTTATATTTTGCTTAGAAATGCGTATATTTGGCGAGCTATTTCTCGAAAACTAAGGCACCTAAAGGAAAAATTTGAACTCCACGTTGTAGCTACATATTTCTTTGTACACTACCAGAAACATGAGCACGATAAATGAGTAAAAACATTCAAAAAATCTAAAACCGCAAACTCTTTCGCACGAGGCCGTCACGAGAGCGGAATGCCAATGCCCATCCCCACCAGGTCCGTCGCGTGGTATCCAGTGAAAAGTGAGGCTAAAATAGAATCCTGTAGGGAATGATCGAGCGGTATTCGATCTATTCTGATATGACTGGATTTTAAGATTGTATGTCTAATTACACGTGACAAGTTTAATATTAAAAGCTCTTTCACATTAATTTACTGTCTGCCGAAGTAATAGGGAGGCGGAAGGAAAATTATTATAAAAGTTCCTCCATAAATCATAGTCGACATGCAGTTAGAATAAAATGTTATATAGTTCATATTTACAGAAATAAATGGGTTATTCCATATTTTGAATTATCTGGTATAATAGCATAGTAAGTTACTAATATCATGCTTACTTTTTTATGCACACCCTACAGTCAGCAATTTTCCGAATATTATATATTATAAAATATTATATATTATAAAAACACCGAGTCATTGAACTGGAGTAGATATAACGGTTCCTGATATAGTTCTCATTGTGTTATTGAGATGTATATCAACTTTATGACCATGTGCACTGCTAAGCCWAACTGGACAACATMATTCAGGTGCTGAAAAACAAGTGCTAAACTTGCTGTACCTACGTAGAGTTCTGGCGCTAGCTCCCCAGTTAKCACCTGTCATATATTTATATAAATTCTTTATTAATTTATATTAAGGCCAATTTGATTTAAAAAATGATTCAGTTAAGCAGTGAAAATGTGAATCCTAACATACAACTGCAATTTTCTCGTAAAGGGTCAATTTTAGCCACATGAACAAAGAGTACCTTTTTTTCTTCATAAAGGCCAAAATATCAAAAAACATATTTTTGATTAAAATACTTACCTGTTTTAAAGTTAGGGGTTAAAATGTGAGGAGTTGGCCCTCTTGCGATCACCCAAAACGTTTATAAAAAATGTGTCCATGATTTTAACAGCTTCCACTTCAAATATTGACCAAAATTTGATGAAATTATATCATCATATATACTGTGAAATAGTTTTGCCCACAAAATGCGGGACACATAGTTATGACAATTAAACAATTGTATAAATAGGAAAAAGGTGAAAAAATATCTAAGGTAAAAGGGTCTAGGTTACTAATCGCGTAAAATTTGTTTATAGAAATTTTTTATTATTAAAAAATACTCTTCCATAAGGAAGTCGAGATCAGATAGACGGACAGGGTATTTATTTATTAGTTTTTAACAATACACACTGATAGTGTGGACGATGTTTACGGGATGACCTACTAATTTGCAACACCCTGTATTATACACGGTGGCTAAGACCTATCCAACGAGTCCGATACGTTGAGCCGTTTTCAAAAATTGAATGGGCGGCCGAGGGGGGCAAAGTTCCTAGGGACCAAGTACAGGGTGTCCCATTTTCGTTAGTTTAGAGTATTTTAGTAACTATTAATGCTAGAGAGTTGCTGTTTCGACATCACTGTTTTACTTTTTTGTTGTGAGTTGAGCTGTACCATCGACATTTTTATATCGTCTTTTGTTTTAAAGCTTCAGCCAATTTTTGCATAGCCTTACATTTCTGCAGTCCCCAATATCGTGTTTAGGAATGGAGATACAAATAATTTTTTTATTTATTTTATTATAATATTTTTATTTTCAATCCAGTGGCGTACCCATAATTTTGTTGGGGGCCACATTTTTTAGATATAACACAAACTTGCATTTTTTAAATGGAAACCGTGGTTGGCTTTGCTATAGCTAATAAGAACTATTTTTCTAATTAAGAAATTACATAATTGTTGGGATTGTTTTCAATAATTCCGGTATTATTAATTTTTACGTAAGTTTACTAGATTTTGTTTACCTCCAGGAGGCTATGGTATAAGAAAACAAAATATAATTTGTATTAAGTAAACATTTTATTCCATTAAAAAGAATATATGTCTATTTGAATGAATACATACACAAGATTCGAAAAGACGCTCAATAGATCTAATTGTCGGTAATCAATGACGACATGTAACTATGCATTGTTTACCAACACATTATTTACTTTAATTTTGACAAAAACGTAAAACTTCATTAAATTATTGCAAAAATTAAAAAAATTGAATAATACCAGAATTAGTAAAAAAAACTTAGTTAGAAATAAAATAGGTCATTTTAACCATAGCAAAGCCAACTAGTTGCCATAAAAAACACAAGTTTGTGTTATATCTCAAAAAAAGGTTAAACTCAAAAGAATTCTGAATACCTACGCCAATGGATTCTAAATAAAAATATCATCTATAAAAATATCTTATTTTTTGTATCTGCAATTATAACGAAAATGGAACACCCTGTACATACCGATCATCGTAAGACCAAGACCTATCCAACGAGCCATCAAATGGCCCTATCCGTTGACATGTTCTCGAACTATGAGTGTGAAAGACATCAGACATCAGACAGAAAAAGAGCGGACAATAGCACATTTTCTTCAGAAATGAAGTGGACCTTTGACCTATGATTAATTTTACGGAAAAACGTTGAATTATGTGGTTGAACTGATATGGCTTAAAATGACAAAACGCAACAATAAGTAAGGCTAGAAGCGACGAACGTATTAAGCTTTGGCGGCTCTTGACAATATCTACTGGGTGGGCAGTAAAAACTATGGTCTCCTCTAATTGGTCTATACTGTTTATTTATAACTCCTCTGTACTAAATTTTGCATTCTGGCGAAGGGCGAGGCAAACATTTAATAAAACCTATTGTCATATGAAAATTCTGAATAACTGTTTTTAAAATAAGTTCCACCACATCCATTTTCTGATTCACCACTTCCTGTATTGTTTCCATGATGGAAATACATTCCTGTCTCACCCTTGCACCCATCATCTGTAAAACACTACCAAAACGAACCTCGAACTTGCTAGACTTCTACCTAACAACTAACTGAATCAATTAAACTGACTTCGTTATTTCAACGTTATGCGTGCACCTGGAATGCACTGAAGAGGAGAGCCGATCTGTAGTGAGCCCTATCCGAAGTCCGGCAGACAGCATTAAGCGATTATCCGATATAAGCATTGGGGGTTACTTATATTATTTTCTTCTTGTGCGAAACTCAATGATTTCAGATTGACTAAATTTATAAACACAATAAACATATCTATTTAATTAATTCTGTTAAATGTTTAAAATTGTTTATTTAGCACGACTTGGATAATTTTCGTGGTTTTGATTTAGAACTGTAGATATAATCGTCGTACAATGTACTTATTTATATGTCACCGCCTTTATTAACTTCAATATAAAATGTAAACATACATATATTTAAATTATGATTATAAAAGAACGCTGTAAGTAGCTAAATCGTGTCAATTAGATAATTATTAATATATATCTATTATCAGTAGAAAACAGAACTATAAATAGTTGATTAAAAAAGCTTAAAGTAATTAAAATGAATGCTGTCTGCCGGACCAAGTACGCCGACTTCTTGTTCAGTTTATAAAATAATTATACTACTCCTTTCTATATAAAAATACGAACAAAAATCAATTATTTCTTTGATTAAAATTCTGGGTCCTGCTGATTCGGACGTGCTGCTACTGGTATTAACAATGTAATGTTTGGAATTGCAAAAGCAAGTTACTAGAACTGTGTATTTTTTATGATGAGTGGTCTTTAACGCGCGCAAGCAATATTCTTGGTAAGGCAACGATGAGAAGCCAATTCGGACAAGTTTTTATCGTCTTCTTGCCGAAGAAATGAATCAAACGAAACAAATGTGTAAAACAACGGCCGCTCGTGTATTATTTTCTAGCTTAAATTGATCGTTTTGAATTTGCCCTCTTTTGTATTCGATTCCCCATAGTTTTGTTTTTGAGTAGCCACGACTTTTAAGTTCTGTTGTAGACAACACTCTTTAAAGTGCTACCTTTTTCGAAAGGTATATACATTATACTCGTATTTCAGAACTGAATCAGAATTGAAACATTCCAATTATTGTAAGTGATTATATGCGACGAAACGTAATCTCGATGTCGATTTGAGGTCTGTCAGTATTATGTCATTGTTATCATTTTAGTACACATGAAGTGATAATTTAAACACTAAATGATAGTTAAGGGGGAAAAATATAGGTGTCGTATAAAAAGTATATGTAGTACATTACTTAAGCTGTAAGGCGATTACGTATTCGTGGAATTTCGTTACTCGCCGTTGTGCGATTCGTAACTTTGTACTTGTGCGTAATATTTTTCTTATAACTCATGTTATTTTTTTTATACTATTGTATGGGTTTCACTCTATACCACAGTTTCTCAATTTTCATATCAATACTTTCTAAAAGCAACTATTTCAATTACTGAAATTTTGTACTGTTCAAACTTAGTTTATAATTTACTAATTTACGCAGTAACTAGTCATACAAATTTATTTTGTGGATATACCGGTTATGTATGTGGTTTACAAAGGATAAAAAAATAATACAGAAATAATTTTTTATTCGACATAACTTTTAACATGCAATTGACGAGCGTATTCTCACCCACATAAACTTTCGGCCTTGAATTTTATGATTAACAGAATAGTCAATTTTCCTTTATCAAAATCTAACTTTAAAAAAGAACTTAAATATATTAAGAATGTTGCTATTCATAATGGTTACTTCTGCGAAATAGTAAATAACTTACTTAGGAAAATTCATCATAAGAAACGTGTTTTAAACGCCACCACATTGTCTTTTCCACCTACCTTAGAACATAAATTCATTAAAATTCCTTTCCACTTTAGACTTACGAAAGGATTTCATAGCATTCTAAAACCATTTCATTTAAAACTGACTTTTACTGCCAATAATAGTATAAAAAATCTATTAGGAAAACCAAGAGATAAGGTAGATGAACAAGACAAGTCAGGCATTTATGAAATAAAATGTAGTAAATGTAATCTTAAATATATTGGGCAGACTAGGCACTCTATAGAAATTAGATTTAAAGAGCATATTGCTCATTTCAGGTTTGGGAGGTTCGATAAGTTAATGTCGCCTAACATATTAAAGACACAGCACACCCTATAACATCAAAAAACTTAAAATCGGTTTCCAACAACACGGAACTCAATGCATTCGAGAGCATTCTGTTTTAGGTCCAATTCCGAGATTGTTTGAATTGATTAGGGAAGCTATTCATTCAAGCATGAAGCTTTGTTAGTATAAATAGTTATATCTTGTTGAACTGACTCCACTTCCACTGATATTCCGGTGAGGAGAATATCCTCCGGTTAATCCGGCCAGATTTCAAGAAGTCACCTTATTATTCTACTAAAGATGGCAGCTTAGCTGCTGAAATACGTATATAGAATATTGTAATTTCTAATATTGTGGTTAGGGTTATTACTTCCACATCCAACGGATAGGAAGTATTGTATCGCGAAAAAAATTTTCAAAAATTTTTATTTGCTCATTCGCTTTAKAATGGTCGTAAACGCAAAAAACAAAATTTGAGCAAAAAATTTCTTGTCTGTATGTGCGTGTGTCTGTGGTATTGTTTATGGACACGATAACTTTCGAAAGACTTAATATATGAACTTGAAATTTGGCAGACGTATGAATCTCAACTACCCAAAGCGACCTATTATTTGTGGGGTAAGTAGGGTATCGGGAAGGGGGCGAAATTGGGGGGTAACTACCCTTTTTGCAAATTTTTATTTATTATATTTTTTTTGTTTTAGTATGTGATTAGTAGTATAACTGCGAGTATTATTTGTTTGGACCCTGCTCGTACGATTTTTTAAAATTTTGGTATTACATAGAAAATCAAATTTCTGATCAGAAAGCACTCTTGTAATTTTTTTGTTAAGTTAATAATTTTGTTTGGAAAACCGATTTTAAAATTTGTATATTTTTGCTAATATCACGAGGACTGTTTGTTTTAGAAAAAACGTGTGGCGAGAAAAAATGCTCAAAAACGTAAATGTCGTTTTGACAATTGGATGTGGAAGTATTGATTCAATTTGCAGCGGTTTTTTTACTGTTTCGAATAGATTCAAACCACATTCAGCTCTTTTTAACTACTTCTTGTGTGGTATTACACGAAATTTTGCAAAAGCGTTTCATCATGTGTCAAATATTACAGACGTGCAACGTTGTCAGATGTTAAAAATATTCTTCATATTTAAGAAATTTAGCTAGTAATGTGCATTATAAATGTTTTTCAAGTCGAACATAAAACTTTGTACTCGTCTTCTTTATCATAAATCGCCCGGTAAGCTTCCTCAATACGCGTCCTCGTTACGTAGCTAGATATTATTGTTCTAACTTTTTAAGGTGTTCTATATGCTGCTCTATGTCAATAAACTCACCTTTCGCTGCTTTCGGGGAGCGTTGACAGGCCGAGCTGCATCTTGAATCCGCCTTTTTGTTTGCATTCGAGTCTCCTCCCCTGTCAGTTCTGTGGAATGAAGATTATATATTAAATATTTACCCAAGTAATTAATTTGTTGTTTATCTTGCCTTTGACTGGACTGTTAAACTTTGAATAATGCCATGATTTATAAAGCAATTGGAAAACGAATCCAGTAAAGTGTAAATTCACCAACTTTGATCTAAAAATTACTGTTTTTCCAAGAAATACTTAAGTAGGTAATACTACAGAGCTGCTAGTTATAATACTGAGTACTCTTTAAAACATAAATTTTAAATTTTAATAACATCTCTAGCTCTATGCGTAGCTTTTGTTTTCCAATGTGTACTCGTATCATTTATTTTTCATGGATATAGTAAGCTTATATGCTTTCAAGTTGATTAGTACGGTATGATAAAACAGTGATTTATACCAAAAAACACGTTTCTTAAATTCCCATATAATCGTAAATAGTACATTACATATGGGTGGAATTTGCAAAAAAGAAGTCCAAAGAGTTTTAACCGAACTCCGGCATATATAGTATTGTAACGCTCAGCCGGGTGTATGCAGCCACCACCCGTACATACCGTTCCAGGGAGGCTGTGATATTCCTGCTGCTTGGACGAGCCCTGCGCTGCCGACCGACGCTGACGTGCAGGACCCGCAGTCGCCAAGGAAATTTGTTGTTTAAATGAATAAGTTGAATAGTCATTAATTTAACAAAAACGAATATAAAATTATAATTTCTTGAACTAGTCCTTTCATAACGCCCCCTTCAAAGTACTGTACATACTACGACGTTATAAACTGGCGGCCAAAAAAACAAAAAAGTGAGAGCACTCATAATATCTTAATAACATAATATTCCCGAATATTATTATTCGTACAACGATTATAACTAGTTCGTTTGTCAATTGTTTATTCGTGCACTAAAATCTCCGCCACTTAGATGTAGCATTTTGATAAGCTTCATTTATTATTGTCCTTTACAATATGTCGCGCAGAGATTGTTTATGCTTCCATTCATGTCGGCATATTCAATGCTGTGTTCCTTTAAATAAAATATATTCTTAATGTGTACGCTTCATTTTAAATTTAGTAATTTATTACTAAATTTATTAAGAGTTTAAAAATGACACTAATAAATAACACGTGTTAAGTCCCTAAATTTATTAAGTTTTGCAATGGTCGCCATTTTTACTCCAAAAAAGAGCGGAGAATTTGAAAGTGACATAATCGGGATACTTGGACACTGGAAAATCTAACAACACAAAACTATTGCAACTTTCGTTCTTTCCTCAATGAATTTTAAACTAGTGGTACTCCTTTTTACATGCTGTGTCTTAAGATGACAGTTCGAAGTTTTATCAGATGTAAACTTCTTATGGTGAAAGGATGTAGAGAAGTACTTTATGCGCCGATGCGGAATATCCTTATAAATTTAATAACTGAATGCTCAATATAATTCGAAACGTGAACACAAATGTAATCAAAATATGTGTTCATCAGGAGTCCTTTTGCAGTAATCAATTAATCAATCGAGAGCAGATAGGAGACGCATTTAGAGACTTTAAGTCAGGCGGTACAGAATGAATTATAAACCTTACATATGTTATAAGATTTGTTGTTATATGGTTTGGCATAATAGGAGTGTTTACAGGTATGTGGCGGAATTAAGAGAACATCCTTTCTTCGTATGTTTATGCTGTGTATATGTCCTGTTTAGGACTTTTTCAATCTTTTTATGTAAGTAGGGTAGTATTTCACCTATAATGGTTTTATGATAAAAGATACGCCGCACGGGCAGCTCTTCATATTTAGTCTTGGTATGCACTTCAATTTATGCGTAATATTTTGACGTCTTTTAATGCCATATGTACGACGACAAGAATTTTGAACGATCTGTATTCTTCTGTTTATCCCGTTCAGACAGGGATCATATAATGCGCATAGTTAATTAAAGTACGACAGAACCAACATATATAAAAAAATGTTGTTTTATAGTCAATAAAACTACGAGTATTATATTATTTTAGGCTAATAAAAAATCTTTGAATTAATGTTTTTACATGGTCACCCAAGTTTTTTTTGCAGTATCGGCAAGCTAGTTGAGTACTGTCGATTTGAATGATACGTTTATCAACAAGTTTAGCGCGATTCATACCACAACAATGGCCTCCAAACATTGGTTTAGATTTTTTAGTGTTAGATTTATTATAAGCAAATTACGTTTAACAGCCCTAGAAAAACTATCCAAGTTTTCATTTAGTGTGTGCTCCGCTAGACCGTAATCATTTGCATGAAATGCGTAATGAAGCTGGGTGTCATTAGCATATGTGGTAGTGGTAATTACAAAACCTCATGTTAGAGAGAATTGTCAAAGTGTAAAGCACGAACAACAAGGGTCCAACAATAGAGCCCTGTGACACATCACACAACACTCGTCCTGGATTAGACAATTTTTATGCAACTCTAACTATCTGTATTCTGTTGCTCAAAACGCTTGATATTAATTTGCAAACACAATACTTAAAGCCAAGATGATGAAGAACGGCTAGCAATATTTAATAATTTATGGTACCGAATGCCCTCGAGAAGGCAAGTAGCGCCAGCTCTATAAATTGGTTTTTATCCAGACATTAATATATCATCCGTTACGTCAAGTAAGGCAGATTTACAACTAAACCACTTCCTAAATGCTGATTGATATCTAGGCAGTAGATCATTTCTTTGTGCATACAAAATTATTTTGATTCTACATTATTCTCTCGAGTATTTTTGATAGTATTGGCAAAACGTTGGCCTAACGTAATTAAAATCAGTAGGCTTAGCAACCTTGCAAAAAGGATATATCAGTAAAGTTTTCCATTGTTTTGGAAAGATTTGCCCTATACAATAGTTAACGGTATGAGTAATGTGTGGTACAATAACAATGTACTAAATTTGTAATAAAATCATGACCAAATGCTTTGGTTTTTATATTTCAATTTCAAGAATTTTGGTATAATCAACGAACACAAATTCCATATTAGAGTTAGTCATGGCATTACTTTTATAATAATTTATCAGTTCTTGATCTAGTATAAAATATCTGTTTTGGTTATGCAAGAAGAAGTTGTATAAAGCACCAGGATCGTAAATGTTGTCTGGATAATCAGTCTTAGGATTTGTTACAGATACCCCAGCGATTTCAGTTTTTTAAATACCCGCTTAGTCAATTCTGTACTTTAAATATGCCTTTTTCTCCCTGACAATTGCAGTATTCGTCAAGTTTATTAGAGACTTATAATAATCCCATGTAGCCGGTTTTAATTTTAAAAAGTTCTTTAATACTACCATTAAGGGAATCTACATTTATCAAATCTTTTGAAACTGCGATATGTTAATTTTAAGGACATTTTACAGCATGATCAGATATACCGTAGCAATCATCAATAGTGACGTAATTAACTAGCTCATTTTTAGGCGCGATAATGTGATCTATATAGACCGTCAGATAGTGACAGATTTAGGTGCCCCATTTTCTCACACAAGCCTCGAAGAGGGTTGAAGAGTACATTGGTGTAGAGTAAAATGAAGGTAAATTTATGAGTGGTCTATGGAGACAGCATCTGGAAAATTAGATTTTTCTTAAACAAGTAAAAGATATCTCTTACCCATATTTTCACGCAAGCTGTGTTCACAAAATGATTACTCGAGCCTGGCTCTGAAAACCAGAGGCTTAAATGATGCAGGTGGCTAAAGGATTGAAATAAGGGCGTAATCTTGCAAGGAAAGTTCTACATTTTGATCAATTTTTCCATACAAGAGCGTAGAAAGTATGAATAAGTACATTGTCACTAGTCCGAAAAAGCGATTGGCTTGAGTGGCACGAATGGATAAGTACATTTTTACTTGGGGTTAAGGAAAATTTAATGTTCCACTTGATGACCTCAGGAGCGGCACAAAAACTTTTACGTTCATTTTACTCTACACCAATATACTCTTCAACCCTCTTCGAGGCTTGTATGCGAAAATGGGGCATCTAAATCTGTCACTATCTGACGGTCTATATAGATCACATTATCGCGCCTAAAAATGAGCTAGTTAATTACGTCACTATTGATGATTGCTACGGTATATCTGATCATGCTGTAAAATGTCCTTAAAATTAACATATCGCAGTTTCAAAAGATTTGATAAATGTAGATTCCCTTAATGGTAGTATTAAAGAACTTTTTAAAATTAAAACCGGCTACATGGGATTATTATAAGTCTCTAATAAACTTGACGAATACTGCAATTGTCAGGGAGAAAAAGGCATATTTAAAGTACAGAATTGACTAAGCGGGTATTTAAAAAACTGAAATCGCTGGGGTATCTGTAACAAATCCTAAGACTGATTATCCAGACAACATTTACGATCCTGGTGCTTTATACAACTTCTTCTTGCATAACCAAAACAGATATTTTATACTAGATCAAGAACTGATAAATTATTATAAAAGTAATGCCATGACTAACTCTAATATGGAATTTGTGTTCGTTGATTATACCAAAATTCTTGAAATTGAAATATAAAAACCAAAGCATTTGGTKATGATTTTATTACAAATTTAGTACATTGTTATTGTACCACACATTACTCATACCGTTAACTATTGTATAGGGCAAATCTTTCCAAAACAATGGAAAACTTTACTGATATATCCGATTTCCAAGGTTGCTAAGCCTACTGATTTTAATTACGTTAGGCCAACGTTTTGCCAATACTATCAAAAATACTCGAGAGAATAATGTAGAATAAAATTAGGTTATATTCTTATATTAAAAAAAGTCAACGTTTACCCATAAATTACTACTTATTAGGTTAGGTTAGATCGGTGATTTGCAGGAGCAGACTGGGCTCCACCAACTGCGTATTACGCACACGTATTGTATATCTTAATGGAACTCTAGAATTTAGAGAATGTCTATTTAGGTTACTTTGCTTCAGTGGCGGCTGCTCAATAAGTGCCAACGTGCCATGGCGCACTACCAGCAAAACTGTAGAAAAATATTTTTTACAATAAAAAATTGAATTATAATTTATCTCAAATTGGTTGAACATCGGCGGAACTGCAGATCGCACCTCCTCATAAACGGTTACTCCATTGAGGTGTCTGGAGTAGGTTGTTTACATTTTCAAGTGAAGCCAACATATAGTCACAATCTAAGGTGGAATTGGAGGAAAACAGAAACGTACAGTTAACCAGAGCAATACTTAATGCATCGTGCGATTGCCCGTGTTCACGCGCATTGGATGGTCCACTGTACTAATGGTGTTTAGAATGTTCTGTATGTTAAGTAGTGTGGTGTAAATTTGGTGAAATACAGCTTATTGCGAGCTGTTTAAGGACAAGGCGTATAAAAATTAATCCAGGCAATGGTGCGGATGTGTCAAGTACGCAAAAAAGTGGGATCTAAGAAGAAAACCGTATCATTTCATCGATAAGCATCGTTTAGGTTATGTTTATATTTGTTGTCATAGGCGTCGTTTGATAAATTTAGCGAAATCAGTTACTTTATAGAGAAATACTTTTATAAAATGTAATGAAGTTGATAGTTAAGGATTAATACATATGGAAAATGATTACTGTTAGTGGTAGACGTTTTAAAAATCAATATTTTTAGGTAGAAGAAGAGATCCGATGTGTTCGGAGTAATGTAACTGAAGACAGCTTCAGATTCAGATTCGAGAAATGAATATTTACAGCGGACCAAACAAATCATCAACCATAAACGTTAAACAGGCAGAATTACTAATTACGTGCCAATACTACAACGCAAATTGTGTTAAAAATTTGCAAGTGGGTCTCTAATATAAGCATAAAATATCAATCCGTCATGAAKAGAGTCGACCACCCCGTAATCACCCCCGCAAATATTCAAAAATTCACAGAGATTAGCAGAATAGTTGATACAGGTTAAAAATTCGCATGTGGACGTCTAATGGAAGCAGAAATAACATATCAACCAGACACGAAAAAATTCAGAGTCGACCACCCCGAAATCAACCCCGCAAACATTCAAAAATTCAGAGAGACTAGCGAAATAGTTGCTACAGGTTAAAAATTTGCATGTGGGTCTCCAATATAAGAATAAKTAACATATCAATCAGAAACGAAAAAATTCAGAGTCGACCTCCCCGAAATCACCCCCGCAAGCATTCAAAAATTCACAGAGAATAGCGGAATAGTTGTAACAGGTTAAAATTTTACGTGTGGGTCTCTAATATAAGTATAAATAACATATCAATCAGACACGTAATAATTCAGAGTAGACCACCCCGAAATCACCCCCGCAAACATTCAAAAATTCAGAGAGACTAGCGGAATACTTGATACAGGTTAAAAATTTGCATGTGGGTCACTAATATAAGCATAAATAACATATCAATCAGACACGAAAATATTCAGAGTCGACCACCCCGAAATCATCACCGCAAACATTCACAGAGACTAGCGGAATAGTTGATACAGGTTAACAATTTGCATGTGGGTCACTAATATAAGCAAAAATAACATATCAATCATACACGAAAAACTTCAGAGTCGACCACCCCGAAATCACTCCCGAAAACATTCAAAAATTCACAGAGACTAACGGAATAGTTGATACAGGTTAAAAATTTGTATGTGGTTCTCTAATATAAAAATAAATAGTATATCAATCAGATACGAAAAATTCAGCGTCAACCACCCCGAAATCATCCCCGCAAACATTCCAAAATACACAGAGACAAGCGGAATAGTTGATACAGGTTAAAAATTTGCATGTGGGTCTCTAATATAAGAATAAATAACATATCAATCAGACACGAAAAAATTCAGAGTAGACCATCCCGAAATCACCCCCGCAAACATTCAAAAATTCACAGAGACTAGCGGAATTGTTGATACAGGTTAAAATTTTGCATGTGTGTCACCACCACCACCACAGCCAAGAATACTCATACTTGTCCAAATAAGAGGGTGCCGTAAAGTTAAAATTATCACCCCAAACACACATAGAAGTAAAGATATCGCTGCGGTGGATGTAGATACATTTTTAAATGGAAGCTGACAGTGCTTGCGTCTATTGACCATGTATGAAAAAGCAAATTCAGAAGTTCCAGCAGAAAATGATTTTCATAGTGATTCATTTTTAGATATGTAAGCTCTGCGAATTTCTGAATCCTTCACCGACTGTGATTTTTTTCGTGTCTGATTGATATGTTATTTATTCTTATATTAGAGACCCACATGCAAATTTTTAACCTGTTTCAACTATTCCGCTAGTCTCTGTAAATTTTTGAATGTTTGCGGGGGTGATATCGAGGTGGTCCACTCTGACTTTATTCGTGTCTGATTGATATGTTATTTATACTTATATTAGAGACCCACATGCAAATTTTTAACCTGTATCAACTATTCCGTTAGTCGCTGTGAATTTTTGAATGTTTGCGGGGGTGATTTCGAGGTGGTCTACTCTGAATTTTGTCGTTTCTGATTGATATGTTATTTATACTTATATTAGAGACCCACATGCAAATTTTTAACCTGGATTAACCATTCCGCTAGTCTCTGTGAATTTTTGAATATTTGCGGGGGTGATTTCGGGGTGATCGACTCTGAACTTTTTCGTGTCTAATTGACGTGTTATTTATGCTTATATTAGAGACCCACATGCAAATTTTTAACCTGTATCAACTATTCCGCTAGCCTCTGCAAATTTTTGAATGTTTGCGGAGGTGATTTCGGGATGGTCCACTCTGAATTTTTTCGTATCTGATTGATATGGTATTTATTTTTATATTAGAGACCCACGTGCAAATTTTTAACCTGTATCAACTAGTCCGCTAGTCTCTGTGAATTTTTGAATGTTTGCGGAGACGATTTCGGGGTGGTCGACTCAAAATTTTTTCTTATCTGATTGATATGTTATTTATTCTTATATTAGAGACCCACATGCAAATTTTTAACCTGTATCAACTATTCTGCTAGTCTCTGTGAAATTTTGAATGTTTGCGGGGGTGATTTCAGGGTGGTCGACTCTGAATTTTTTCGTGTCTGATTGATATGTTATTTATTCTTATATTGGAGACCCACATGCAAATTTTTAACCTGTATCAACTATTCCGCTAGTCTCTGCAAATTTTTGAATGTTTGCGGGGTTGATTTCGAGGTGGTCCACTCTGAATTTTTTCGTGTCTGATTGATATGTTATTTATTCTTATATTAGAGACCCACGTGCAAATTTTTAACCTGTATCAACTAGTCCGCTAGTCTCTGTGAATTTTTGAATGTTTGCGGAGACGATTTCGGGGTGGTCGACTCAAAATTTTTTCTTGTCTGATTGATATGTTATTTATTCTTATATTAGAGACCCACATGCAAATTTTTAACCTGTATCAACTATTCCGCTAGTCTCTGTGAAATTTTGAATGTTTGCGGGGGTGATTTCAGGGTGGTCGACTCTGAATTTTTTCGTGTATGATTGATATGTTGTTTATTCTTATATTGGAGACCCACATGCAAATTTTTAACCTGTATCAACTATTCCGCTAGTCTCTGCAAATTTTTGAATGTTTGCGGGGTTGATTTCGAAGTGGTCCACTCTGAATTTTTTCGTGTCTGATTGATATGTTATTTATTCTTATATTAGAGACCCACGTGCAAATTTTTAACCTGTATCAACTAGTCCGCTAGTCTCTGTGAATTTTTGAATGTTTGCGGAGACGATTTCGGGGTGGTCGACTCAAAATTTTTTCTTGTCTGATTGATATGTTATTTATTCTTATATTAGAGACCCACATGCAAATTTTTAACCTGTATCAACTATTCCGCTAGTCTCTGTGAAATTTTGAATGTTTGCGGGGGTGATTTCAGGGTGGTCGACTCTGAATTTTTTCGTGTATGATTGATATGCTCTTTATTTTTATTTTAGAGACCCACATGCAAATTTTTAACCTGTATCAACTATTCCTCTAGTCTCTGCGAATTTTTGAATCGTTCATGGTGTAATATCATAGGGACCAGCTCTTAAGTTCTCCTCATGAGAAAGTTTTAAATCCTAAGGGATTATTTAATTTTAGGGGAAGGTTGGATGGCAGAGACTTGAATTTTTGTCATAGGAGATATGATGTAACACAATTTGCGTTGTAGTATTAGCATGTAGTTAGTAATTCTGCGTGTTTACCGTTTATGGTTGATGATTTGTTTGGTCCGCTGTAAAAATTCGTTTCACGAATCTGAATCTGAAGCTGTCTTCAGCCACATTCGGAGTAAGCACTTCAGTGATGCCTGATGCGGATTTTGATTTTATGTATTTCTTTTTATTTGACAATAAATTCATTTTCGCAGTTTCTGATTTTTTTTCTTTATATTTCTATGTGAAGAATATCAAATGTTTTCTCGTTAAGTGTTGATTGATCAATACTAATGCTAGAACTCTGTTGATGCTTTCATTTGGCCAAAACTTTTTTCCCGCTTGTAACGAAATTATATTAGTGTTTGTTGTACAAAAAGATGTTTCTTATTTGCTTTAACTTTTCGAAAAATTATTGATGTATGTTCCGCTTTTGTTTTTAGTTGGAAGTTAAATTAGCTCACTGTTGACCCTTTTATAACAGTACGCCATTGTACTTGGTGGAAAACTGTATCACTCCCTGGTACCCGCGCTCCATTCACCCTAATTGGTCTTGGCATCAGTTCCAGCCGTATTTATGAATGAGATGTCGTGTCTATCTAATAATATGTCAATGGGTTACTGCCCGCGCCCAGCACCATGCATGTATAAAAGAGGGGATCCAGCTTTTCGCATTCTAAACTGATGCCAACATGTGCTTATTACAACATTATTGCTTATTATGCCGATATTTTACAACACTACTACTGAAAGATGAATTGTTTATAAGTGTATAACAAAAAAATGAGTTTTATATGCGTGCATAAATCATATTCATACAATATTTTTCCTATCTATTATTTTTAGGTTTCCGAAGCATACTGAAGAATGCAAATTACGMCACGCCAATGCCGCGGAAAGAAAACAAAGTTTGTTATTGCMCTAACTTCACGCCCTTTAGATGTTGTCTTCACAACAATGCGCTTTCTGRCAATGAGATGCTGCATCCCCTCTTTTATACATCCATGCCCAGCACCAGCATTCGATCCAACTTCACGCACGTGCCAGCACTGAATTGCCACGAAATCGCAGCAGTTTTTGGATCTCCGCGGAGAGCAAGAGGATGCGAGGAGTACGCAAGTTTAAGTGGCCGTTCGTGCCAGTGAGTCGATTGGCACCACCGAACTCTTAAAATATGGAACATCAGAAGCCTCTCAAATCTGCGCAGTTTCTTGAGGCGCTTGCGCTTTCCATTATTTGAGAACAGTCACTGTCATTTGTGATGCCAGCTGTTCAGTTATCAAGCTGTTTTTTTCTAGGTTAAGTTTGCATTTTTACACTTAACCGTAGCATCAGCTGTTCGCGTCGTTGCTTGATATGACATTTTGACATTGACAGAGTGACATGAACACCAAAATATCTGACACTTCACATTCTGCTGCGCAATTGCGCATGCCTACGAAGAAATAAGAAGTGTTCTAAAGGGACCATTTATTTTAATGCCACATGCCCATTCTCTGATAATCCATATTTTATAGAGTTCGGTGGTTGGCACGGATGCAGTTTAGAGCGACAGTTTTCAGGCGACGCGATTTAAATGCGTTCGCTGCATATACGAGTACTAATTAGCTAAGGTAAAAGATTTAATTTTTTGGTTGACAATTTTCCACAGAATTATACTCCACGTAGAAATCATATTCCAGAAGTTGCAAGCGACAAACACAGATCCAATTAAAGTGAAACAGGATTTAAAAACTGAAAATGCAGTGCATAGAATCTGTGATGAAACGGACGAAATAATTAAAGAACTGGAGTTGGAATTTTTGCGCAGATGAGACGCTAAGTCGGAGAAAACAACCTATTGTGGATAACTGATCAAGTAAGAAGAGGGAAGCAGTAGAAGATTGTGACACTATTATCTAACAAATTAAAATCAGATTCTCTTTTACTGGGCACATCAAGGCTGCCAAGTTCCTTGAAGTTGATAACTTTAATCACTACAGAAACAATTTTTCCGACAGTCTTCTCGCAGAAGTAGGAACTAACGGTGGTTTCTGGGGCTATTTCTTTTTCAACCTTGGTTTCTCAAGACGAAATACGCTGTACCTAACAAGAAACATCAAAACTTCTAGAAATTTTACTTACTTCACATATGTCGACGTCTGAGACTGAACGATGCATTTCTATGTTGAAAAGAATTAAAACTTTTTTGAGAAATTTTATGAAAGAATAAAGATTGAGTGCCTTGGGAATGATGCCAGCTGAGAAACAATTCCTAAATATCTAATTTTGACAATTTTAATGCGAGGGATTGAAAATTTTGCAAGCAGAAAAGAGCACCAAATGGATTTTGTCTATCGGGCAATATAAAAACTACATAGTGACTTAAGACACATAATTGATCGCGTTGTTAATGCAATATAGGTTTCTAACGAGGTACCTAGCTTGTTTTGGATGGAAACCTGTGATGCCAAATATGGTAGGTGAGTTACGTACATATTTTATAAATTGGATATTTTAAACTACCATTTTATAATTTATCTCTCTTTAGTTTGGCAATACCTTGCGATACAGTCACGAGCCGCCACTGCTTTGCTTAGAATAAACCTTATTACATACCAGACACATGATTGCTATTATTACTTAAAGCAATATAATTCTATGTTCTGCATAAAATAAAAGAGCAGGAGACAGAATTATGCAAAAATATAAACAGGACACGTGGGTATTCGCATTCGTAGACGCGCCCCTAAGCAACCACGCATGCGTGGCAGGAGAAGCTCGTTCTGTGATTTAGCCGCTCCTTGATTTGTCAGCAACGGCGGACATTTTGAGGATCATTGATAATTTTTCTATTATAACAAACGGGTATTTGCGCAATTTTTTAAAATAGTGCTAAGGGCAAGTGTATATGGCTTTAAATACATATCATGTATTTTGAACAGTTTATTTGATGTAATTACATGAATATTAACAATAATTTCAAAACTGAAAAATTCCCGCCATAAAACAGTCTCTTACGGTTGCGCAGTCGTGTGACGTACTTTATCTATTTGCCAATTGCAACAACACATTTTCAGGGTTAATACACATTAATTCAGTCCTACCAGTTTCAAAATGGAATGAACACTCAACCCGTAGAATAAATGCAAAAGGTGCAAGTCTGATGCTAAAAAATGTGAAGTGAGGTTCGATAAGTCAAAAAAGATAGGCTATATGACTTTGTGTCACAGCCGTTTTCGATACTGCTTGTTTTTGGACATTTTTCAAATGAGCATTGATTAATAAATACATAAGAACAATCAACCTCAGTGGTACCTAGCATACTTATTTATATATACATTGCATTGCATTGTATTGTTTTATAGGGGAGGTGATTTTTTGTATATGGCACATTCCCAATTGTAATATTATTATGTTGTTTTGTACTATTAATTTGTCGTTGACTGTTTTCTACCGTTTGATTTATAATATATTCTAGGTAGTTAATTGAAAAATAAATTGTATTTTATGTTACTAGCTTGAATAGCTTTCTCATTAGCAACAGTATACAATAATAACACCTATACTTAATACAACAGATCAGTGACACTTCAAGAATAAACTCCGAGTTTTTTGTCTAGGGAGGTGCGGTAAGCAAATGTGATATTAGTAGAAACAATGTGTAATATAAGATGAAAGGCTACTGAGTTATTTAGAAATAAGTATCTACAAGAACAATTTAGTACCTAACCGTCAACTAGTTTCAGTAACAATTTGGTATGATCTTTTTATATTGAACACTCCAGAGAAAAGTCGTAATTTATAAGTAAACGTGTGATTTTTAAATAACCTACTTTTACTTCAAGGAAATAATAGCTAAACCAAAGGACAGGTTCACAGTTTTTTTATTATAACCAAAATACCAAAAAAACTATCGACATCCGGTTTTCAAATTTATATTGCTTGTTTAATGAGCTATAACAACTAACAAAATGTCTATAGGGTTGCATTCGATTTTTTTTAAATATTTGATCAAAATATAAAATTTTCATAAATAACGCCTCTCGCTGTCAAACGGTTACAATACATTATAAGTTATTTAAGATTTTATTGAAAGCAAGCGTAGATTATAATAAATTAATTTTAGACCAACATTGTACCTATTGCAACTTTTTGGAGAAACGATCCTTTCATATGTCAAATTAAATGCGTTACCTAGCGGCAAAGTTACATACTTCATAATATTTTAAATGAAATCTGTGTGGTCATATTTGTTTGAAAAAAAATTACCGCAAGATTTTAGCACGATTCATTTCCAAGATACAGTCACTTTAAAACTAGCCATCATTCGTCGAATTCGCTAAAACCGTACATGAGTTATGCCAATTTGACGATTTGAAACACGTCCCTCCTGGTCATGTTCAAATAAAATTTGTTAAGAAGTAAACATAGATTATGATGAGTCTATTTTAGACTAACATTGTATTGCAACTTATTGACGAAAGAAACAAATTTTTGGTGTCGTATTAAATGCTCCATCCAACTATGCCGTTACGTACTTCATGATAATTTAAATGAAATCTCTGTGGCAATATTTGTTTAAAAAAATTTACCTCAAGATTCTAGTACTATTAGTTTCCAAGATAGATCCGCTGTGCCAGCCTTAAGTGATCATCCTGTATATTTACTAGGTATAGTACTATAAATATATGTTTTGCTCCTTTAATTAGCAGTTACAATTTATTAGTTACTTACCTTGCCGGTGCTGAACAGCAACGAGTGTCAACCGGACCAAAGCGTACATTTTGTGGAGCAGTCTTTCCATTACTACATTTGCATTCATCCTCCATTTTCTTAATCTCGTTGATGTCGCCTTCAAGCCTTTGAAGTCTTTTACATAGTTGCTTGAAAACAATTATTTACACTTTTAAGTCACTGCCTCTGATTCTTTACGGCTTACCTTCGCCATGATTGTGTTTTGCAGTATAATGAGCGCACTTGTTAATTTATGTATTTTTTGATCATTTTCTGCGATGGATTATTTACATGTTGGTTTTAGAGGTGTCAGTTGCTGTCGATGTTCTGACGCAAGTGACACTGTCTGAATGACATAAACAAAGGCCAAATTTATCAATATTTGATTTGCGACAGATTTGCTTTTCAGTTCCATATTTCATCAAATATGTTTCTCTTATTTCAGATAAAGTCGAGCAACGTACTCATATGTATACGTAGTCAAGGCTCGATAAACCTTAAATACGTGCCAGAAAAAAACGTAATAAATTTTGCGTTGTGCTAATTCATTTAGTGATATTTTTGACCTTTATGGCACGTTCAGGTTGCCCGTTTAATATCAACGTCTTAACTTTGTAATTCTTTTCGCATGTTGCAGTACCTACTGGATACGTTTTCCTCTTCTACAATGATTTCAAAAAAGTCGTACGTCTGTAGTTGTATGTTTCATATAAATTTCTAAGGAAGGAGATTAATCACTTGTAAGGAATGCGTAGTGCTTTTGGATAAATCAGAGTAGAATTAAAGCACAATGTTGGAAAAAATGTAGTACTTCTGATTTCTTTATAAAGCAAGATTTGATTATTACTTATTATAACATAAAGGTAATTTTGAATCTAGCTGCAGAAGGCTACTTAAAATTATAATGTAAATGGTAAATGGAATTAGATTTGGAATTTAAAAAAATACAAACAGGATCTGTTAGTCATTAAAAAGTGTTCATAAGAATTTAATGCTTATCTGCATTTTGTAGAATCACATTTTAGAAACTAGCTAATTTGCAAGAAGAAAGGGGTGCACGGGCACCATTATGAATTTCAACGAGATGTGTAGTAGGTTAAGCGTATCTAACATATCAAACATATTTTACATATTTATTATAATTTGATGTTTTTTCAATTGCAACTATTTCAAAAACTGCTTTGTTTTAGAAATCGGTAAATAATTTAATTTTGTAGTCGCCTAAAGAAACAGTCGAGCTTTTGGAAATGAATATTTTTGTTAATAACTTTAGTTTATTAATATTATTTAATAGCCTATGTCTACAAAAGCCTGGGGGATAACCACTGGCAGAAAAAGTTTTCATACTACATTTGATTTCAATAGATTTCACTGAATTTTGTCGCTTTTTACCAAAATTTAATGGATATCATTACACTACACATTTGCATCGCAAGATTTTATCAGATTTCAGGCGGATTTCAAATAAATTTTTAGGGATTTTAAAATACTCAAACCTATTTAATTTATTCACAAGTCGCAGGCATTACTAAAAAAACGAACGAAAACTATATGTTAAGAATTTTGTCACAACAAGTGAGTGATAAAATTTATTATATACAATATTGATTAATAAAAATATTAAACAAATAAAAAAATCATTTAAGAAAAAACAAAGGTATAGTTAGCAAACATAATAAACTAGAAATACTAAACATTAAAAACCAAACAGAATTTTTATTAGATAAATAAATAGCTATTTAACTTTGTCAACACTTCCTTAGGCATTTGTAGGCCAATACAGCTCAAAATGGGTTTAGAAATTGTACACTTGTAAGTACGGATGTCTGTATAGCCATGCGTATTTATCGGCACTGGAGAAATAATTCTTCCTTCATTCCATTGGTACCATGTGAAGAGAACTCCTGTGAGCTTTACATTTGGATCCACAATAGCAAAAGCTTTTTTGTACTCTCTTTCATTTGAACTTTTTCCTGTTAAATAGATAAAAGTAAGTATAAAACCTAAGAGAGGTACTCTGTTTCATTTTGTAATAAATAAACACCATTTCCAATCGAAATTTTGTCACATGTTCTATGTGGTTGCATCGTAGTTTAGGTTTATATTTCTTTATGTGGTGGTTGTATTCAGCTTCTCTTGAAGGCGATCACCACTCTTACTCTTAAGCGTAACAACTAGTGCTGTCAATGGTTACGGTTAACCAGTTAACCGGTTAGGATATTGCAATATCAGCCGTAATAAGCAACCCTGTTATAAACCGGTTATAAATTGATCGGTCATGAACGGGTTAAAATTGACCGGTTATGAACCGGTTAAAAATTGTCCGGTTACGAATCGGTTAAAAATTAACCGGTTACGAACCGGTTGAAAACTAATCGGTTATGAAACCTGTTCAAAGATATCTAAATAAATTAGAAATTCAAGTATTTAGTGATCAGCCCAGACTCAAGAATGCGCGGAATAAGACGCTCAGGCTCAGGCTTGAAAACTGCCACGTGCGCTAAGCGCGCCCTCCTAACGAAAACGGCAAACGCATTCTCCTACAGCCGAATACCTTAAAAAATAACGAACAAAAATTTAAATGTTAAATCAAATTGTTAAAGGTTGGTAAGTTTAATAAATTAAAATTTTAAAATAGGTTAACAATTACGTACGTTCCGAGGTACATTCATCGCGTTAGGTTAAACGCAAAACTAGTTCAAATTTAATATCCATTAAAACGGTTATAATAGACGGTTCTTTCATTTCCATGTTAACAGCTTTTTCCTAACCGTTTAAATTATTAGTACGAGTAAATTGGAACAGGTTAACCGGTTAATTTTAATCGGTTAATTGGTTAACATAGGAAAACCGGTTAAAGTAACCCGGTTAACCGAAGGTTTGATAATTTTCATAAAAACCGGTTATTTTTCATAACCGGTTAAATTCATTGTAACCGCCAAACTGGATACGGCGATCACTGTTGACAGCACTAGTAGCAACCATCATAAGGGTGATTTTCTTACTATCATCTCCTTATTTGACCCACACGTTACATTCGTGAATGGACTACTTTCGTCTAGTTTATATCTTGATCCAGGCTTGACTTCTCTCCAGATAGTATGGTTTACTAAAAATATGACGAAAATGGACTCTCACAATACCTAAGTAAAAACTAAGAAAATTATTTAACACTAAACTAAACTAAACACTAAGTTGTATATCAAACAAAGGAATATTTTCTTTCTTAAAGTTTGCAATTATTGTCTGAATCTTGTTTCCATTTTCAATATATTTTTATTAAACAATATACGATAAGCTATCTGGAGAGGGGTAAACCTTGGATCAAGATATAAAGCTACACGAAAGTAGTCCACTCACAAGGGTAACGAATGCATCAAATAAGGTGATGGTAGTGATAAAATCATCTTTATGTTAGTTGCTGCGCTTAAAAGAAGACATTTAAGTAGTGATCGCCTTCAACGGTTGAGAGAAGCTGAATACAACCACAACGTAAAGAAATATATAATTACGATGCAACTACGACAACAACAAACGAAACAGAGACAGCCCTTTTAGGTTTTGTTCGTAGTTTTACTATTTAACAGGTAAAAGTTCAAAGGAAAGAGAGTACACAAAAGCTTTTGTTATTGTGAATTCAAATGCGAAGCCTAACAAAAATTCTATTATTTGGTTTCAATGTTTAGTATTTCTTTATTGTTTCTGCTTTGTCTATTTTTTATTAAGTTTACTACGTATAGCTTTGTTTTTCCGGCTTGAAGATTTTTACGAGCATTTTCATACCCGTCTGGTCTTAATTAGGTGTTCACAACGTTGTTGGAATCTTCAGTTGTGGTCATTACGAGAATGTGTAAAACGATTTATTCTCTTTTCTAACACTTTTTCATGGCGTTAATTTATAATCAATTCGCTTGCAATTCTGGCCACAAACTATATCCGAGACTATAAGCTACAGTATGTGATCTACTCTGTTTTATCGATCAAAGTGATATCGATAGCTGCACGCGCTTACCAGCTGTCAGTAGCTGCACTAATTGTTGCAACACGACTGCAAAGAATAAAATCTATGGCAAAGCAGCAATCGCAACCTCTTTTTGTATTCTAAATATTCTTGAAATGTAGTATTCCAGAGCGTAAGCTCAAACTTAGTTATGTCAAACACTAATAAAGTCTGTACTGTACATTAAGTCAGGATGAAATCAAGATTTCACTTAGAATTCACAAAAATTCATCTCATTATACACAGTTTTCATATTTGCGTCAAATTTTAAACGATTGGTGGATTTCAAGCGGATTTCACAAAAATAGTAATTTTTCTAGATTGCACTGATCAACTTCTTTGGATTTCTTGGTGGCTGTTCCACAGATTTCAATTTTAGACCATCATTAAGTTGTTAAAATTGTTTATCTATAAAAATAGCGTTGATAAATAATATGAGTAAAACACGCAAGGCTAAAAAATATTATTAGTCATTTTGACTTGAGATCTACAGGTTTTTTTTATATACAAGGTAAATCATTACGAGTGGTTAATCTGTGAGATTAGTTGTACAAAAATTCTTTTAGTGCCACTCGCACTGCTCAACTTTAGAAACTAAATGGATCTGCAGTTAGAAGAATATTTCACAAAAAATGGTAAAATTATTTCGTTTATATTTTCGTGTTATTGCACTAAGAACAGCGCCTTACTATTCCCAATTTACTTTCGATTTTATTTAGCTAGTACATAAATAATGATATAAAGGATACCACAAATTTTTCACTTTAGAAGTACCTCCCTTGGCTATAGAGATAGAGAAACGTTGTAGGGCTATATAAAATATTCAATGTTAAGTTATTTACGGGTAACGTTTGTGATGATTACGTAACGCAATTACATTAAAAGTATGTGCATAAAGGTGTATTTCAGCGTAAAAGACAGTTGTCAGCAATGATATTACGATATGTAATTGCAGGCGTCGATTCCAACTAGGTTTATACTCAAGGTAAGAGAATCTGTTATTAAACGTAAGGTCGTGAAACTTGTAACAGGAAATTGTTTAAAAATGCCCCCCTCTTGTTATTGGCGGTGTCTTTAAATACATATGTTTATCCACTGCTAATCTAGGGAACTACGTGCAATTTCAAGCGCTAATCATTTCATTGATATTTCAATGATCATGCTTCCTGCATGAAATTACGAATTTCCCAGGCATTTTATTTTCTCCACTTGAATTAAATACTATGTTGACTATTTGGTGTCCATGCAAATTAGGCGTTATATAGATATCTAAAACTATTTGTTCAACGGTAATATCACAAGATCTTGATAAATAGTCGAATATTTACATTGTCATCAATTTTTTGAGAGTGCGCGACTGTTTTTACACCAATCAGGACGTTGTTTAAACCTTCGTAAGTTCTAGTTTAAAACTGGCAGAGTATTGATTTTTTATGAATAAGATGATCAAGATTTGGACACTTAAAAGTCATGGATAATATACTGACTCAACATGGCGAGTATCTTGAGATTTATACCTTTCTCGCTGCTTCGAAAAATGTTAAAAATGCATTTTTTTTTAAATAGAACACCCTTTATATTATATAATTTGTTCTACCTACTTGGACAATATAATATAACCGTCATGTTTAAATATTTGAATTGTTAAAAATGTTACCATTTCATTCAATATATTTCAAAACTTGAGTCAGTATTTACGCTATTCATTGTGATCGTCTCAATTATTATCGGATCAGTTTCTTCAAAGCACCGAACCACTTTCTGATGAAATCCTTGTTTTGCTGTTTACTGATCCAAGGGTGTGAGGTCAGACGATGTCGCAGGACAATTCCTAGGGCCTAAACGCATAACCCATGGATCATCAACAATTCAAAAAGTTTAGCTGTATCTTTGTTGACAATTGATCTTTAAATTTCTTTGTATTTTTCAGCTATTAATACTTTATCGTAGAAGACAGATTTTACCGTGGTTTTTTTCCCATTTCTCTAAAACCCCTTGCATTTTTAGGCGTTTACAATTCTTCCTCCCGAAAATTTCATTTGGTCGGATAGATGCTGTTTTATTTATTTATTTATTTATTATTCTAAAAATCATTAATGCTGTAAGACAGGAAGTTGGAATCTTATTGAATATGAATAAAAAGAGTCACAGAAACAAATTCTCGCAATCCTTCGGCTTCAAGGATAAATTTGAAAAACACATATTTGTTTTCACATTTGGCCAAATGAATGGCCATGAGGCTTGTGGATATGCACAAACGCATGCAAGTATCTTAACAATATTTTCCTCGTCTGAAGACACTGGTTTGGGTAGTATTTTATCTCTCTTCAGTTTGAATCCGTAAAGGATAAAACTATGTTTTAATTGCACAAACTTCCTGTGGTTCATTTTTTGGTAACTCGGGGAACATCAATAATTAAACATTCTACAAATTTTTGCCGCCTTTATTAATTATAATATTGTATGTAAAATATGGTTCCCTGTACGATTTCGAATAGGAACTGAGCTATATATAAAAGGCACTTCTGTCATAATTTTCGTCTTCTTATCAAGAAGACATTTGCCCTTCCTGTTAACTTTTACCTCTTGATACGTATTAAATTAAGGCAAACTCTTAGATCGTTCGAAATATCGTACCCTGGCCACCTATTGGAAAAAAATATTGTTTTTAGAAAAAGGCATTTATTTCGAAAATTTTAGGATTTAGGTAAATGAAAGTGATATACTATTTCATATGTAATGGTAATATGCAAGGTGTTTAATTTGAAAAAGTGTAATTCTTGTCAGTTTTCGAAGTAGCAGAAAAGGTATACACTAAGTATGATATTGAGTCAATTTATCGAGGGGGCTCAAATGCCTAAAGCTTCCTCACTTTATTTATAAAATTTCAATTCTCTGCCAGTTCGAAATTCGAAGTTCTGAAGGTTTAAACAACATTCTGATTGGTGCAAAAAAATAAAAAATAGTCAAGAACTGTTGCAGATAGGTATAGGGATATGTTAACAAGGGATGTTCAAAATTGAATACAAATCGATAAAAATATAGGTAATATACAGTGCCTTATTTAAAATAACAATATTGCTGCTACTTCTATATAACTTCCAACCTACTTTCGACTATTGGAAGTCAATACCTTGTAAATTCAGTAAATCTTCAGTTCGGCGATTTTCATAATTTTCATATTTCATCACGTGGTTATAGTGTTATTCATGAGCAGTCATCAAACCGATATTATTATTATTATTATTATTATTATTATTATTATTATTATTATTATTATTATTATTATTATGAGCATCTCTTGTATTTTCAAATTATTACGAAGTAAGATATTCTTTGTCGCCTCTAATCGTATATAACGCCAAACACAAGTTATTAAGTCATTTTAAAGTTTAAACTCTACCCCTAATGTTGGTTTTGTCATTTTAGACGAACATTATGTTTAGGTTATGGAAGAAATAAAAAAAATCGAATAGGCATTCTGTATTACTTTATAATGTTTTATTATTAGTGATACATTTTGGCTTTACCTGAACGTAATAATTGAAGCATCCACTACATATGTTTACTTTGTGTTAATATGTCCGTATACTAAAATAGGTTTGCATTTACTTATCGTTATTAATATAATAGCTTGTATTTTCGTTAGTGACATAAATCAGGCATACCTCTATGATAATATTTATACTTGTTTTACTAATAATGAACAAACAATAGATTTAGTTTAGTAATGATAAAAGTAAACTGAGTTTCTAATCGATCCACGTGAAATTACCAAAAAGTTATTTATATAATTAAGTACTGACTTAACGTTATGCTTGAATAAACATATATATCTGTCTATAACGATAAGCAATCGTTTAAAATTTTGTTTTGTACATCTTTTGAATTTAAGGTGATAATTTAGCATAACTCAAAATTAACTGTATTATAAGTTTGACAGCGCTATGATGTGAGAATAGTATATTCTTTCCACCGTAAGTTCGGATGTAGAACAAAAGGAAGACCACGAGCTGTATGCAATGAAGCTGAAAATGTGTAAATGTCATGTTTAGCCAATAGGTGTTTAATTATTCCAACAGATTTTACTTACCATGTTAATTAAAAACAATTATGTTTATCTTGAGTTGAATGTTTACTCATAACATGTTATTGCCTTAACGATTTATTAATATTGTACTATTCATAACGTAAAAAAAACAACGTACGCCTTGCTAACTTTATTAAAACTACAAACAATTATAGTATGACTAGTCGTAAACTTAATAAAACCGTGAGTAAAGAATAAAAAAAGTTGTTTTTACGTAAGCTAAACCAGTCATCATAGGAGTGTACCCACCTTCAATTTAAATAAACAATACTGGTAATATGCATAATACACAGCCAAATTACTGTTGTTGGCGGTGTAAATTTCAAACAGCTATCAAGACAATAAAAAGATACGTAATAGACTTCGATGGGAGGTACGCTCATGCCGTATAACTATTTATATGAAGGTTAACCATCTTTTGCTTTCATTTGCGTTTTGATTGCTGCAAATTGTGTTCCATTGGGCTTCTTAGTGAAGATCAGTTGTGCAAATACTCTGTTAGTGGGAGCTAGAACAATTAAAATGGAAACTGCATCACGAACAATGTTACTGTTGGTAGTGTGTATTGAGATTAGTGTCATATACGGTGTCGCTGCACCCACTTTACAAAGAATTTTGTATCCCATGAGAGAACCAGCAGGACTGGAGGCTCATCCCTTGATTATAAAGACTTATCCTGGTGTGGACAATTTTCAAAGTGATATCTACGAAGTTTATGCAGAACCTTATCATTATGTGAGTACTTACTAATTGAGTTGTTAATATATTTAATATCATAGGAATTGCATAATCTCAAATTTCCTGAAAGGGCATAATTGTTGGTTAGTAATTTAAGAATATTTTGTATACAAAAATTGTAAACTGCTTGTAGAAGTCCTGACGAAGACTTCAGTATAGTTGAAAGCCTGACATTGGAAAAGAGTATTCTTTCAATTAAGTTAAGGTCGAATAAACCCCAAAATAACTAGAAATATTTAATATATGTATTATGTACTGACACTAATCTGAAAGTAATAATTTATTACAGTTACATGTTTTTAACTACGCAATTTAAATACAAATTTGCAGGTATTTAAGTCATTCTGGAAATGAGCCGTTTTATTCTTTATATACCTGTTAGGCTATTATATTTGGTGCAACATAAAATTACGAAACTAGGATCTTTAGGCCAAGCAACAGAGCATGGAGCAAACACAACCTTCGCGAAAATGCTGGAGTTCTGAAATTTGGCAGAGTTAGTCGGTTTAGTGACCTAAATAACATGGGTCCCAAAGGGGCATACTACTTATTTGCCTGCCAAAATACTCTAGACAAAATTTACCTACTACAAAACTAGCAGAGCAAATCTACAATTTTTGCCTGAAAAGAATTTGGTAAAATAAATAGTTCTTTAAATAACTACATCCACTTTATTAGGTCCAAATAATAGAGCGCTTTCAGCTAATAAACCTTAACAAGCTTTAACTAGAAACAAAAGAATACCGATCAAATAAAAAAAGTAGATGAAGCAAACAATTACAGGAAATTTGTACACTTCTGTCTAAATAATTTATATTTGCCAGTGATTTTAAATTCTCTGTTGAGGTATTATTGTTTTTAAATGATAATAAACTGATTGGTTAACGATCAATGTGATCAATAAACCTAAAAGAGTATCTTTTAAATTTGTTTGGTGTTAAAGGAAAACTAAGTTTCATTTTTTCTATTTGGAAAACAGTTTGGAGAATTATGCCAGTTCTTTTTCAATGGCGTCTAAGAGAAGGGGTTCTTTAAAGTCTAAGAAATAAAAACAATGAAAAACGGCCATTTTATGTATACAATGATTTAAAGAAAATGAGAAATAAGGACAATATTAAATGTAGTGTGAGCTTTCTGAAAAAGAAAGCTAAAGAGAACATTGGCTACGAAGCAATAAATCTAAAAAGGAGACCGGACCTGATCAACACTATAATAAATGAAATTTATTATAAATGTAATACATGTAATTTATAAATGTAAGAAAAGTAGTTAGATCATGTTGGTTTCCTGAAAATAGACAAACGTTATTCACATAGCGGTATCAAAATATTATATGTGTGTTTTTGATTAACGGAAAAACCCATAGCTTTTGACAATTGGATATACTTTATGTTACTTAGATTTTTTTGATCTAATTAATATCAAATAATTTTTGCGCCACAATAATAAATTACAATTTTAAAGTAGGTAGTTATTACTTAAAATTCTAAACAGACTTTTGGAACAATCGACGGAAATAAATTGTTGACCTCAAAAGAAAGGTATGAATCTTTTGCAATTTAAAATTTTTATTGGTTAAGTCAAATGGTAAATGGTAATGGTAAACGAACTTTGAAAATTTATAACTTTAAATAATTCTCTAAATAATTTAATGTGAAATACAGTGATTTTTTTTAAATATTAAAATATTTCTTACCACCCGCACCCATTATAAATAATGTAAAGTGCACGTCGAATTATCAAATCAGATTTCGTCGTCCAGGAGGTCACAAAAAAAGCTGACGCGCTGATTGTACGAACAGCGATCAGTATGTTCCCATTGTCAAAGCAGGCATTCGCCGCAAATAGTATTTCCTGAAACCCCGCATAGGAATCCTTTCAAAGGGTTCTTTCCAAAGAGTATGTAAGCTGAATAAGCAATGTCACAAAACATATTGTCTTTACGCGCTTTTAGCGATTGCGACACAATGTCTGCAATCTTCCATAATGGAAAGAAGATTTAATGTCCCTTAAGTTCTGGCAACCCTACCTCAAAGTTGCAAACAAGTTTGTTGCTTAGGTCATTCAAGTAAGTAACTCTGCAAAATAGTTTTTTTTACAATAATTCAGGAAGAAACTTGTTTTAATTTTTGTCATGACATATTGATGGTTTAATATTTTTGCTGCAAATGAATTCCTCTTATCAAGCTATACAAGAAAAGTTTCGAGCAATTATTGCACTTAGATAAAAAAGCAATTATGCTGCTGCAGCTGAAATAAAATTTCAAATGCTACTTTTGCTTCTTGTTGCAGTATAAACAAAACCATTATCCCAAATCATCCCCTATCTATCTACTCTAACAACTTTTTAATACATAAATCTATTATAATTCAGATAACATTTAGGTGTTTCAAAAAATAAGATGCTCCACTTTGTTACCTTAAAGTTAAGCTCTTGAAAAGAACGACAATCTTGTGAAGAGAAGCTAAATCTTTGTCATTTAACGGTGGAACATGATGCTTACTATCACTAAACTTAAGTAAATTTATTATTTTTTTTAAATTAATTTAATGCGTGAATCACCACTATTTTAAAACTAGAACTATCTATTTAGCTGCACTGAACCTTAAGAAACATCGATGTCTAAACCTATACCACAACAAACAACATTTGCGTCAGTAATTGAACCACCGACAGCCGCTTATTAAATGTAATTTCCTTGAAAACGAATGACTTCATTGTATCCAAATAAAAAAAATTTTTTTTCCCTGCCTAAAGAATCAGACCGTTCAAACTATTTGCAAAATTGGTATATATTAGCCGACTGTTCCAATATAATGTGAAAACGGATCTTACGCTATACTCAGCATTTATGCTGTTGCCCCAATGGTTTCTTCCCTATCAATCCTATTCGGAGTCGTTTAGGAGTGCCGGGATTACGTTAGCCCTTTCCATTGAATTCTATTTTAATTGCAGTTTTTGCAGTGTTTTCTTAACTTCTTCTGAGCTTCCATGTTTTGTCTAATATCAATTACAGTTTTTCTTCTGACTACTCTTTTAAGTTTGTCCTTGTATTCATTTGCCAAATGCACGCTGGCATTTGAGAAAAAAGTCTGAACTTCGTCTGAAAACCTACATTTTTACAAAATATGCATAAAATAGGTATCCTTTGTACAGTACTTAAAGATTATAAATTGATATTGTTTAATGTAACAACGGTGTTTCTAGGATCTACACGCAGCTTCTGCCATCGCCGTTCTTCAGGGCGAAGGTGAGGAAGGAATAAAAGGGGAAATAACCTTCATCCAGAGAGAACCACCGGCTGGCCCGGTCATTATTCGAGGCAACATCACGGGACTCTCTCCTGGAAAACATGGTCTTCATATACATCGTTCGGGAGATTTGAGACAAGGTTGCGATAAATTGGGCGATCACTTTAACCCCTTTTTGGTATGTATTCGAGTTTTTTTTCCTAATACAAACTATTACATATTTCTTGTACAATAGTAGGTACAATAGTAGGTATTCAAATTCAAATCGACCTCATTTGAAATCCAGATGCAACAATTATTTATTATTTGTAATGCATTAGTATACATGTTCATACATGTACATTATATAAAAATATCGTTATTGTAACTGCAAATTATTGTACTAAACGTTAATTGGAATTATTTTAAACACCGCACGCTACAGAAATTAAACCCCAGTTCACATCTGCCTGCAGCATACGCTTACGTCGCCAGGAAGCAGGCAAGAACATCACCTGGTGTAAAGTTCGGGCTACCAAATAAGGTCTGTCTAACGATTTTAGACGCTCACATCATCATGTGGCTATTCAACATTTACAATTAAAAACATTAAGTTTTGCATAAGCAGTGTAGAATTGTTGAATTGCCAGTTTCATTTGCAACGGGAGCAACTTTGTCATTAATTTGGCTCCTTCGGGTGGGCTGTGTTCATAGACTTGACTTTGGCTGCGTTCACTTACTAGTCAAATGTAGTTGTTTATATTGTGTAGGTTATTTGTTTTTAACTGGCATTAACCTACTTATTTGTAATCACTTATTGGGTTGTGTAAACTGATAAATCGAAATATTTTAACGTGAATCTAGTCCATTTAAGCGACCAGGACGTTCCCGTCATCAATTTTTGTTATTAGATGATGTACGCCTGCACTGGGATGTTTATCATCGTGAGCCTTATGTCTATTAGAAATGAGAGGTTGTTTTTGAAACACATTAGTAGTTTCCTTTTAGGAAAATTATATACCATGTGCTAAAGAACTGCTGTCAGGACATGTATGTAATTATGCGGTACCCTGGAGAAAAGATGTCCAAATGTGTGACCAAGGAATTTCCCCAGAGATCGATCTGCGGACCGATCTTCTGGGACATCATCATGGACAAGTTATTAAGAACAATGAACGGTGGGGACAGCGTCAGGTCGACGATAGCTTACGCGGACAACCTAGCGCTCTTGATAGACGGCACTTCCAGGACACAATTAGAGATGAAAGCTGGGACGGTGATGACGGATACGTAGTGTAAAAAGAATAAAATGAACATGGCAACAAATAAGACGCACTGTGCCTGTCATCAACTGAGGAGGGAAGCGATCAAGAGAAAGACGACCTATCTGAGAATAGCCCTCGACAAAAAAATGACCCTCCTTCGGTCACGTGGCTGATGCATAAAATTGCCAGG
Organism: Rhyzopertha dominica; assembly: GCA_025024175.1. NCBI lineage: Eukaryota > Metazoa > Arthropoda > Insecta > Coleoptera > Bostrichidae > Rhyzopertha > Rhyzopertha dominica. The sequence continues at coordinate 31,387,352 of QCXZ01000138.1, read as the reverse complement.
ATGGCAACAAATGAGCAGAGAATATCGTTTTGCACAGTGAAATGCGGTGACTGCATCTATAGTCGGGTTCGGGGCAAACGTCTGGGCTCACTGCCTGCTGTTAGTCAAGACAAGGGCGCTGATGCAAAGAGCACATAGGGGAGTGATGGTTGGGTTGTCCGGCGGCTTCTTGACAGTGTCTTACGAGGCTCTGGCGGTCATTATGAACATGTTTACTGGCTGAGGAGGGGAGATCAAGATAGGGTGGGAGCGAACTCGAAGGCCGAGATCTCAAGCGCGATGCGGGAAAAATGGGAGAGTAGCAAAATTGCGAGAAAGGGGAGAGGATGAAGTCCTTCTTCTCAACAAAAGCGCATACGGGGAATTTGGACCCCGAGCTTGGTCTACTTTCTAAGCGGACACGGCGACCATATGGAGTTAGCCTGCTTAGGTTCAGAAGAAAGGAAGACGAGCAGTGCATATCTGGGAAAACGGGAACGCCTGAGCATATGCTGTATCTGTGTCCGTTAGCCGATCCGGAGGTTGAGAGTTTGAGAAGGAAGCTCAGAGACGTGGGCACTGTTGGGATGCTCCGTGAGTCTATGAGAACAAGGCTCCTGGGAAATTGGCGGGCAGAGTGTCCTAAGTGGAGAAGACCAAGCATGAGAGGGAAATTGAAAAGGAGTTGAGCCAATGATGGTACCGGAAGCCCGGTAGCTCCTCTGGAAGTGCTCATGGACCGCGAGTGCCGGAGCATGACCGGAAATGACATATAGTTTTAGTTTAGAATAGTTAACTTAATGATTGGGCCAGTTATTAATAACCATAATATAGTTAAAACAAAAAGAAAATACATAAATAAGTGGGAAAAGGTCCAAAATACCATCCAAAGTGCAACCTACCTGAGGTTAGGGACGGAAACGAAGCCTAGGTCCTGTCCATGGAGCGTAATAAAAATCGCAGGCAGGGCTAAGGCGCAAGACCAATAGAGAATAGTGCACATCACATTTCTTTTTAAAATTTTCAACTCCTCTGCGTAAACGTTATCCGCCTGGGAATTGAACGGCGGTCTTCAGATACTTTTAGTCCTTGAAGTATTCTCCAGCAAGTGTAAGAAGAAATATCCGCCAGCTGCAAGATCGGGACTGTAAGGTGTAAGGACGAGCATTATCGAGAAGGAATATTCCCGTGGGCAATTTCCCGCGTGTACGATTTTAAATCGCCCGTCTCAGTTTAGTGAGTCTTGAATATGGTGGTGCGTCCAACAAGAGCAAATTCATCAGCTAGATCACTAGTTGTCCTCGATCAGATCGAAGCTTTTGGTCCACCTGTTTAGAGTACATTGGTCTGGGCATTGGGCCCGATACTCCGCACTTCATAATGCACATTAGTGCGACCATTCGTAAKTTCTCCACACCATTGTTTCACCTTTTCTTCGCTCATTACATCTGAACCGTAAAACAAGACATAACTCCTTGTGGKTTTGGGCGACTGAWGWTCCTTATGCATACGAAAAATTAATCATTGCTCTCACTCGCAACTGTCGGAACCGACGATTGTCGCGAACATTGTTGACGGCATTTACTAACTAGCAAACGACAAGCAGTAATCAATAGATGGCGATGTATGCGTACAACTTTGTTCTGACCCGCCAAAATGTATAATTATAAGCAAATGGCCGTTACTTAACAAATATGCATCATGTCTCGACTTCAAACAAACGTTGATGCTGTTGAACGCTTTATTTTAAGGTCTATAGTATTATATGTATGTATAATATATAAACCTAAATGTTTTAATTTTGATAATTATTATATTCTTAATTCACTTCTTTTGTTGTTGCTYTGAATTTGATCTTTAACTACGGCTGTTTTCTTTTCTTCCTTCTTTTTTTATATATAAAATTCTAGCGTACGTGTGTGTGTCACCGCATTGCTCCTAAACGGCTGGATCGATTTGAATGATTTTTTGCATGCTTTTGGGTGGCGCCCTTGATTGTTTTAGATTCATAAATCAGCTCGGCAGATGGCGCTGCAGTCGGTATCTAGGTTATCTCCTCCTCAATGGCTTGACCGATTTGAATGAATTTTTTTGTATGCGTTTGGGTGGCGCTCTGGATGGTTTACATTCACAAATCAGCCCGGCAGATGGCGCTGCAGTCAGTATCTAGGTTATTTCCTTCTAAACGACTGGACCATTTGAATGAATTTTTTGTATGCGTTTGGGTGGCGCCCTGGGTGGTTTAGATTCACAAATCAGCCCCCCGGCAGATGGAGCTGCGGCCAGTATATAGGTTATTTATCTGTACTGCAACTAAACGGCTGGATCGATTTGAATGATTTTTTTTGTATGCGTTTGGGTGACGCCCTGGATGGTTTATATTCACAAATCAGCCCGGCAGATGGCGTGCCGGTCGGTATCTAGGTTATTTATCTATACTGCAACTAAACGGCTGGATTTCATTCATTTTAATATCCTGATCGCTTGGAATATCATGCAGGACAGTCTGCCAGGTCCGCTAGTTTATGTATATTATTTTTATAGAAGAAGAAGTACTTGTTTGATTTCTTATTAGTTTATTACTTTGTACGATAGTAAATAGCAACTGTTCAGAAGTAGTTAAAGCATCTGTATTTCTACAAATAAAACGTGTGATCTTGCTTTAGAATTGCTTAGAGAGAAATAAAAAATGTGTTGCCTTACCCAGAATTTGACTTATGCCACCCTTGTGAAATTGTGTTTTAGAAATCCGTTACACTATTTATCGATATAGCTCAGTTGAATTTAACCTCTGATGGTAAATATTTTTGAACATACACCGAATCTCAGGATATTTATTGTGAAGATGATCAAAGACGTGTCTTATCTGATGATCAGCCTATTTTCTTCTGTTTTAGATCTATGTTTTAATTGCCTCGTTAAATATACGTCCATGTTAATATTTTATTAATTTCATTTCTTTTTTTACAGAATCAGCACGGCGATGTCCATCACCACGTTCGGCATGTTGGTGACTTGGGTAACGTAGAAGCTGGAGAGGATGGGGTTGCGACGATTGAAATAGTTGATCCAGTCATGTCTCTCTCCGGTGGACCCAAAGGTGTGGTTGGAAGATCTCTCGTTGTCACGGAAAAGGAGGATGACCTTGGTAAAGGAGGAAACGCCGATAGCCTAGTCAACGGCAACTCTGGAAAACCACTTGCCTGCGGCATAATATCTTACATCAGATGAACCTGTATTAATCCAACTTTTTATACTGAATTTAAATGCAGGGCGAACTATTCCTCTATGTTGAAATATATACTTTGTGTTCAATCATTAAACCTATTTATTGCTAATAATTGTAATCTTGGATTGTTAGTAACACAAAAGCATCGTGATTAGAAATAAAATAATATAAACTTGAACTTGGCATGATGACATTCTGTTTCTCGGTCACGTTCAATGTTCACAAAACATTTATAATTCTCGTCGTTCCTTTGATAACTTCTCCATTTCCTAATTTTACTATAATTTTAAACTGTAAAAGTAGATTCGGGCACCATGTGAATAAATAAAAACAGTTCATTTCAATGAAAAAATATAATTGTAAAAGTTTTTCTTTCTTCTTATCTGTCTTGCTAGCAGAAATTTTTTTATTATTGCACTATATTGCACGGGTTATGCGGAAGGGCAGATGTACCGCTATCAGCTGACGCGAAACAATCTGAGCTCACCTTTATCAATGAATGAATTTAACATTGAACTTTTCATGTGATACTATAGTTATTGCATCTTTTGTGTAATCACTAAGTATATATATCTAGCCAAACAATTTAGATTACAACGATTATTGATTATTGCTGCTTTAAAATCAGCATAAATAATCACAAACATCACCATCAAATATAAAATTTTTATTTAATTTGAATTTGTACACTTAATTTGAGTTGTGTTTTTTAGAGCATTTTGTCCGCACTTTTTCCGTTTGATGTCTGTCACACTTATAACTCGAGATCGGGTTGCTTAGATAGGTCTTGGAAGCCCTTAAACCAAAAATTACATAATTATATGTTCGCGTTACCTATCCGGGAATTTTGATATGGATTATTCCAAACTAAATGTTCACAAGGTACCTACCATATATAGAGAACATAACTGTTTAAAACTTGTGGTTGCGTATAGGTACACCCACGGACATAGAAAATGAGACGACCTAGCCGGGCGGCATATCGGACGGGTTATTTTGGATCACAACCCTTCCGAGTAAAAGCGGTACAGCTAGWTGCCGCATAGCGGTGCAGGTAGAGCCATTTACGTTATATCCCTGGAAGGTATGCTACCGTTATAACACTCCTCGCCGTTTCAAGTTTCAGATATTATTCGAAAATTCATATGCTTGCTTGCTTGCTACCCTTACTAGTTTAGTCTGCTCCGCTTGGTTGGCCAGGTTTCAGTTTAATTTATTTGTTGGCTCCCAATGATGATGTTTAGCAAAGGTGAATAATTATCACGACTGACAAGCAGACAGGGGAAAATACGACTTATTTTTTAGTGAAAGTAAGTTTTTGTTTACTTTCATATTTACTTAACTATCCATGAGCACTTTGGAATCTTTCTAAACTAAAATCTGGATATATTATTTAATAACATTAGCTGACTTTTTGCAAAAAAAATGGGGCAAACAAAATGAGATTTCTACAAATAAGTACTTGGGAAATTTAGATTTTAATGAAAATATCAAGCAGTGGTGAGGATATATTAAATGTGGTCCAAACTGAATATAACAGAGAAATTGATATATAACGTCAATATAAGTAAAAGAGAATATTATTATTATTAGTATTTGGAAAATATTTTTTTCTCACCAACTTTAGACAAATTTGCAGAGATGCAAAAATTATATACTTGAAGCGTCTTTACAATGAAGTAAATTAGCTGTGGTTATTACTATAGTGTACCCCAGAAGCAAAAGAAACAACTTCCGGTTCACGAAATGTGTCAAATCTTTTATTAATAATGTTTCTAAATAAGTTATAATCAACTGTAAAAATTTACTAACGTGTGTTTTTACGTAGTTATTAAGAAATGTATTTTTTGTTCAATTCTGGAGGGCAGTTTGGAATTAGATAGGCAATAAAAATTTATGTTTGTTGTAATCAGTTACAGCAGATATTGTATTCTTTTAAGTTGATGTCATTCTCATACAGTACTATTTATTCAAATTTGATGTGGTTTAGACGGTTTGATTGATTCAATATAAACGCAGACCCGCTCTTTAAACTACAGTAGTATACAATGGTCTACCAATTTTTAAATAATACGCATTTTGCTTAACGAAAATATGTCACATTTCCTTTATTGTTTTTTTTTGTAAATTCATGCTTAACAGTTATTTAACAACCTGAAGCTTTTGCATAAAAAATAAAAGTGCAATCTTAATGATAATCATTTGGAACACTAGCAAACTATAAGTGAAGATTGCACCTTTTCCGGAGCGATCTAGTAGCTGCCGTTCGTTTACAGTGAGATTGAGTGCTACAAAAATCGTGTGTAGTAATTTGAAACTATCAACATTCAGGTAATCTTGCAATAAGATTTGAGGCGTCTAAGAAAGCACATTGGGGTCTATTATTACCTGGTTGTTCTGCGAAACTCGATGCAGGTAAGAACAATATTGCATTGTCACTCATCTGTATTTGTGATGGACTACTTACCTATACTTTCTTGTATTAAAACTTTTATGGCCCTCCGGTGACGTAAGCGGACGGCCCGATAGATAACATGTTTGCCGGTAAAATTTTTGTTCTAGCGTTTGCCCGGGCTTAGTTCACCCATCGCGAGAAAAAATCGTAATCAGTTACGCGAGACATTCTGAAATATGTTAAAAAGCAAAAGTGCTTGTTGTTCTTCGCAGTAATTGGTTTTATTGACTTTTACGTGTAATGGTAAAAAGTTTGTTATAAGTAATTTTATCATATTTTCAAATGTGTCAATATGAATAAAATTGATTTAAATATTGAAAGATGGTATGGAATTATATGAAATATTAAATTGATTTTAGTAATGTTTCTGCTAGGGAGTCCGTTAATTTTGAGAATTTCTGGAAAAGTGTATCCATTTATAGGTATATGTATAGTTTTAGCAACTCAGATGGTATACTATACAACTTAAATTATCATTTGTACATCAATATTAAAAATACGAATGTTGATTTAGTTTATGTGCAAGTGATATTGAACTATTTTTGAATTATTTCTGAATAGTTCTCTGAATTATCAAACCTTTAGGTTATAATCTCAAAGTCCCGCGATTACGATTTTTCTGGTTAATAGTTCTCGCAATAAGTGAAATAATTTGGAGCAGGCGCCCAAACAAAAATTTTGCCGGGAAACATGTCGGTTCGTCCGCTTGCACCGCCGTAAGGCCATAAAAGTTTTAATACCGGAAAGCAGGTAGTGGTGAGTAATCCTTCACAAATACAGAGAAGTAGTATGTTTTTACTATAATTTAAGGTGTACTGCATCGAGTTTCGCAAAACAACCAGGTAGTAACAGATACGCTTAAGCTTCTTACACGGCTCAAATTACTACAAATGAACAAATGGTACTATTTTTATATCACTCAATCTTATTGTAAACTGAGGGCAGCTATAACAGATCCCTCCGGAAAAAGTGCAGTCTTCGGTTTATTAGTTTGCTAGGGTTCCAAATGCTTATAATTAAGAATGAAGTTTTAATTTTTAATGCAAAAACGTCAAGTTGTTAAATAACTTAGGGATGCTTTTATTAAAAAAAATATAATAAAGGAAATGTGGCATATTTTCGGCAAGCAAATGTCTAATACTTAAAAATTGGTAGATCACTGTATACTACTGTAGATTAAAGAGTTGGTTTGCTTTTATATTATATGCTTGACATCAATGTAAAGGAATACAATATATGCAGTAAAGGCGCCTTAAGTATATAATTTTTGCCTCTGCGAATTTGTCCTAAAGTTAATCGTTTCTGAGAAGAAGAATCTTTTCCAAACTAATACTAATAATAATAAGATCCTATTACTTATATTGGCATTATATGTTTCTGTTATATTAAGTTTGGATCACATTTAAAATATTCTCACCACTGTTTGATATTTTTACTTAAATCTAAACTGCCTACGCACAAACTTATTTGTAGTAACGTTATTTTGAAATCTGTAATATTGCTAATTTTTTAGCAAAAAATAATTTGTTTTCTTAAAGTCATATAATGTTATTAAATAATATAGCCGGATTTTACTTTAGAATAATTCTAAAGTGCTCATGGATAGTTAAGTAAATATAAAAACTTACTTTCACTAAAAAAGGTTATATTTTCCCCTGCCTGCTTGTCAGTCGTGATAATTATTCAGCTTTGCTAAACCTTATCATTGCGAGCCAACAAATAAATGAAACTGGAACCTGGCCGACCAAGCGGAACGGAGTAAACTTGTAATTTTGGAATATCTGAAACTTGAACCGCCGAGGAGTGTTATAACGGTAGCATAACTTTCAGTAATATAATGTAAATGGCTCTACCTGCGCCACTATGCGGCAACTAGCTATACTGATTTCACTGAGAAGAGTTGTGAACCAATATATCCCGCCCGGCATGCGGCTCGGCTAGATCGTCTCATTTTCTATGTCCGCGGGTGTACATAATACACATAAGGTGATCAGTTAACGCTGGAGCCATTGGACAGCAGCTGCATTTTCGAAAGTAATCTTGCGGTATTTTTTTAAGCAAATGTGGCCACTCAGATTTCATTTAAAATATTATAAAGTACCTAACTGTGCCACGAGGTAGCGCATTTAATATGACATATCAAAGAATCGTTTGTTTCTCCAAAAAGTTGCAATACAATGTTGGTCTAAAATAAACCCTTTGTAGTGTATGTTTATTTCTTAATAAATTTTGTTTGAACATTTTTTCTAGTTGCTATGGCAACAACAACAGGAGGGTAGAAGTTTCAAATCTTCAAAATGGGATAACTCAAATATATGGTTTAACTGAATTAACAAATGATGGCTAGTTTTAAAGTAAATTTTATGGTTTTCAATATAATCATAAATAACTTGTAACTTATAGCAACTGTTTAACAATGGCAGATGTTAATTGCTCAAATATCTTAAAAAATCAAATGCAATTTTATATACTTTTTGTTAGTTGTTATAGGTTATCAATCAAGTAAAATAAATTTAAAACCGGAGGTCGATATCTTTTTCGTTTCTTAGTTATAGTAAAAGGACTGCGATCCGTTTTTGGGTATTTGAGCAAATATAAAATTTTTATAATTAACGTCTGTCATTGTCACAGTTGCAATAAATTGTAAGTTATTTATGAATATAACGAAAACCATAAAATTCACTTTAAACTAGTCATCATTCTTTAAATGCGGTTTTAAATCAACTTGAGTTATGCAATACTGAACATTTGAAACTTATATCTCTCTTGTTGTCGTCATAGCAACTAGAAAAAAAAATGTTCAAACAAGATTTATTAAGAAATAGACATATATTTATATATTTTAGACCAACTTTTTGGAGAAAGAAGCGATTCTTTGATATGCCGTATTACACCTACACCTATCGGCAAAATTATGTACTTTATAATAATTTAAATAAAATCCGCGTGGCCACATTTGCTTAAAAAAATTACCGCAAGATTCTAGCACGATTAAGTTCCAACATACAGCCGCTGTCTAGCCTTAACTGATCACCCGAATTTGATTCCGTTTAAACCCAAAATCCAAAAAAAGCTAGTTAGTTATACCCAGATAAAATCCAAAACTCCAGCATGCTTTTGTAAAACTGAAATCAATACATATTACTGTTTCTGGTTTTTACTGGAAGTTTCAGTCAAATCGAGATTTACCAAATAGCTTTAACACAAAATTTAATGGTTTGCAATTTTTATTTAGCACGGCGGTTAAAATGAAGTACCAAAAATGACCACCTGGAAATCAGAGACATTATCAATAATTTGGTGGAAATGAAAAACTATTCAAAATAAGGGTTTACTTTTTTGTAATTTGTATTAATTATTTTATTTTACAGTTTTATATTGTCAGCTATGAGACATGGATTTTTACTGTAATTTTACGCATAGGCTAGTTTTAACAGGCAAGAGCTTGTTGAATTGAGTTTTAACTGAAATGTCCGGGTCTGACTAGTAACAGATATGTAGCTTTTACAAACGCGTATAGATAATTTCCTTTATGAAACGAATTGCAGCTTAGTTTTGTTGGTTGCATATACACTAGGGGAGCTAGGAGTTGCTATGGGTAACAGCTGTATACCTTGTGTTCCAGGTCTTACGGTATACCTATATTACAAAAAATGTATGTTCTATCTAAACAGTTGTTTAAAATTAATAGTTTTAAAATGTATTTATCTGTAAGTAAATTGCGTGCCACACTTCAGTAACAGAAGTGCCATTAAACACGTAATTCTTATCTATATCGATTAGTCACGTATAAGGGACATGTATTGTCTAATAAATTACACCGTTACTCAAAATGAATTTTAGTGTTAGTTTATAAAAGTTGCTATTTAGGTTAAAGCTTTCAAAAATATTATGTTTTTGCTTAAAAACAGACGAATTAAGAGTAAAATATTTAAGAGGACAACGGCATTTTTTATCTATAACATATTTTACTTTAAAACGTAATTTGAATTTAAAGTCGTATTCTATTTCAAGCTTCCACTCCAGCTCCTAACACTTTTAAGACAGCATGATGGGTCTTAATTTTCAATTATTAATACCTACATAATTTATGTATCTTAAATTAATAATAAATTTCTGTCTAACGAAATGATAATAGTCTTCATCAAGCAGAACAAATGTGTTGGCTATATACTGACGGATGTCCCGGATTATGTGGGCAACCTCTCGGAATCTGAAAACTGGTGCAAAAATAACACTATTTTACAGTACAACTTTTTTTGAAATTGACTCTTAAACACGGGAAAGAGAAACAATATTTCAAAAACATCTCTTAGACAGGTTGATATAATTTCATCAAATATTGGCTATTATTATTTGAAGTGGAAGCCCTTAAAATGAGGCGCAAACTTTTTTAATAAATGTTTTGGGAGGCGAGAGAAATTTTTAAAACGGTTAAGTATTTGTTTTCAAAAATACGTTTTTTTTTTAATATTTAGGCTTTATAGAGAAAGAAGATACTCTTAGTTCATACAGCTAAAATTGCCACTTTCCGAGAAAATGACAGTTGAATGTTAGTATTCACATTTTCACTGTTTAACTAAATCATTTTTTTATCAAATTGGCCATGATAGATAATAAAACTGTATTAGATTCCACTGTTGCATTGATATTTTGACAAACATTTTTTAAATTCTGAAATAATAATAATGGTATATTTCAGAATTTTTGCAACAACTAATGTAAAGTATTGTCAAAATGTCAATGTAACTGACATCAAACACACTTTTATCATATATCAGGGGCAATTTTATAAAAAATGATTTAGTTAAGCAGTAAAAACGTGAATACTGACATTCAACTGCAATTTTCTCGTAAAGGGTTAATTTTAGCCGCATGAACGAAGAGTACCTTTTTTTTGTTTACAAGGCTCAAAGTACAAATAAAACATATTTTTGAAAAAAAAACTTCACCGTCTTAATGTTAAGAATTAAAATGTGGTGGACGGCCCCCTCCTGGCACCCCCCAAAACATTTATTTAAAAAAGTGTGGGAATCATTTTAACGGATTCCACTTCAAATAATAATAGCCAAAATTTGATGAAATTATATCAACCGGTCTGAGATATTTTTGGAAAACTTTCTCTTCCCCCATTTGAGTCTATTTCAAAAACAGTTATATTGTAAAATAGTGTGGGTATACTAATCCTCTATTGTGAATAGGCTTTAAAATTGAACAGAAATGCCTATGAAATTGCTTTGAAGTAGTTTAGTTTTAATGCCCGTCATACAGTTTTGAATAATTTCAAATAATTTTTTCCATACAATTATAAAACAAATATTGAAACATGAGATAGATACTAATTAATGTGACGCTTAGCAACACCTTTGAATATATATAAAAAAAATGAAACCTGATTGTCCTGCCGAGCGGCTGGGGGCTGTGTCTGTGCGCGAATAACGCAATTTCTGGCGGTTACAGTACGAATTAAAAGTCAAACTTTTACTGGTTTGTTGTGAAGGTGTTGCCTCACGTGAATTTCAAAGTGCAGTGTAATAAACTTTTCCATTAAGTAAAACATTTGATCAAAACTAAGTGAGGTGTTGTTGACCTGCAATTGTCGGTCATAGTATTCATTCTTTTTGCTGCATTCTTTTTGTGGATCCCAGAGATAATGGAGCAAAAAATTGATAAAGTACTGTCTTCACTACAAGTGCTAAACCAGAAGGTTGACAGAAACAACCTCGAATTAGAAAAACTTAATAAAAGATTGAATGAGATCGATACGCATAGCAAAGTAATTAAGGAAGACGTCGAGTGCTTAAGAAATAAAATAGAAGCGCTTGAAAACCAAACTAGGCGCAACAATTTAATCTTCTATGGCATTCCCGAAGACCAGAATGAGAGTTATGAAATGTGTGAAAATAAACTGATTTCACTAGTGAAGGATAAACTCAACATTACGTTAACCGGCATGAGTATAGAACGCGCACACAGGTTGGGCAAGCAAGTGAATACCCTTAAGCCTAGACCAGTCATTGCGAAATTTTCCCATTTTAAAACAAAGCAAGAAATTCTTAAAAACGCTGTACATTTAAAGGGATCTGAGTACAGTATATCTGAAGATTTTTCCAAGGACGTGGTGGCGCAGAGAAAGTTCTTGTACCCGCTAGTTGGTATTGCTAAGAAAATGGGTCATAACTCGTATCTGTCGTTCAATTACTTAATGGTCAACGGGAGGAAATTTTCTAAAGCAGATATTGGAGTCATGCAGGAAGAGGAGAACTGTAGTAGGGAAGAAATAATAAGCAGGATTGCAAGAGAGGGCAGCGGGGGTCTTTCGGGAGGGCCGGCTTCAATAATGGATCAGGGATGGTCAACCACGGGCGGCCGCCAGAGGAAGCTGCGGAGCCAGAAATAGCGAAGAGCGAAACCTGAAACTGACGAACTAATTATAATGCACCAAAATGTTCAGTCTATAAAAAATAAAATTCATGAACTTGAAGTTACCTTGTCAAATCTATCTTTGAAACTTGAATCTGATGTCAATATTATTTGTGTATGTGAACATTGGCTAGGATCACATGAAGTTATTGCATTGAATAACTACTATGTAGCTGCTCGTTATAATCGTGTGGTCCTGGCTCACGGTGGAGTATTAATATTTGTTCATAAAGAATTAAATTTTTCGGTGCTGAATGTGGCGGTGGAACCAGTAGAAAAGCATTTTGAATTTGTTGCGATCAGTAGTGAGAATCTTATAGTTGTGACTCTTTACCGTACCCCTGATGGCGATCATGATATTTTCATTGAACTCATGCACACTTTATTAACTATGATAACTAAAAAGAAAAAATATATCGTGCTTTGTGGCGACTTTAATGTAGATTTTCTCGGGAACTCCAAATTTAAAACTGAAATATTGGCACTAATGTCGACTTTCAATTTAAGATGTACCATAACTTCACCTACTAGAATAACAAGCACTTCGAGCACCTCCATCGACAATATTTTTTCAGATATTTCTCCTGATTTTGCTAGTGCCTTCGTGGAGGACCTTTTTGTGTCTGATCATGGTGCTCAGTTGTTCCGAATAACTAATTTTCCTTTATTAACAGGTAACAGTCCGATTGTAACTCACTATACGAGAAAATATACCAATAGAAACAGGAAAAGGTTTCTGGAGCTGCTGGGCGCCACTGATTGGAGAGATTTGTTTGATAGTCATGATGTTGATGGGGTGGTTGATGTCTTCTACAAGAAAATATTGACCGCCTTTGATGGGGCTTTCCCATTAAGACACCAATATGCGACGAAAGAGAAAAAGGGGTGGCTCACGGAGGGTGTAAGGAAGTCTTGCAGGACAAAGCGGGAATTACTAATGTTAAAACGGATGAGCAATGACGTTACCTTGCGGGAGTACGTTAAAAAGTATTGCCGGATCTTAAAACAAACTGTTGTAGTCGCGAAACGGTTACACTTTAATAGAATATTGGAGAAAAGCGATAACAGAGTAAAAACAGCGTGGAACATCGTTAAACAAGAAACTGGAAAAAATACAAAAAGGAATAACACTAACATTATTTATTATTAATCATGATAACGAGGTCATATCTCACTCTTATCGGGTGTCTGAACTTTTTAATTCGTTTTTTTGCAATATTGCTAATCACTTAACTGACAACTTGCCTGTTTCCGGGAACCCACATATCTATTTGAAAAATGTTTCTAGGAGCTTCTGTTCATCTTTTTTTGTACACCCCACTACTGGGTCTGAGATCGCCCAAGTCGTTCGCGAAATGAAAAATAAAACATCTTGTGGGTGGGATGAGATTCCAATAACCGAAATTAAGCATTCTGTTCACGTAGGGCTCAAAATGAGCTCCGTTAACGCTTACCAAATGACAACAAATCGGCTCAGGCACTTACCTTAGTGTAAGATGGGGTGAGTGTGAGGGTGTGTTTGTTGCATGCGTGTGTGTGTGGACTTGATGCACTAGCTGGCACGTCTATAGCTGCGAAGATGCGATCGAACGATGTATACGTGTGTGCTTCAAAAACAACTCAAACTAACTAACTTCTTGATGCTCCGTGATTCTTCGCGCACGACGAAGGAGTCAGGAAAAAAAGGAATGGAACTAGGTACCCTAAATAAGTGCCCGAAAAACCAAACTAAATAAGCCAATTAATTGAAAAATAACAAAATGTTGATCCTTGTTATCGAACAAATATGAAAAACTATAAAATTCTCTAACATACCGCCCACCAAAATGTGTACATTTTAACTATTGCAAAGGTAACGGGCATAGTTTAACTATAGGCCGTTTAAAGATACCCTGTTGGGTTTTGACAGTAGCAACTCGCGATACTCCATCTTTACCAGAGTGCAATTCCATGACGCGAGCTAAAGGCCACCGAAGTGGGGCCGTCAATTCATTTTTAATTAAAACTAAACTTCCAATAGAAATAGGTGAACCTGGCTTGTTCCATTTATGACGCTGTTGCAATGTATGCAGATATTCTGTATGCCATCGAGACCAGAAATCTTGCTGTAAACGAACAAGCAGTTGCCAACGATCGAGTCTACTGATATTCAGGTTAGTCAAGTCAGAGCAAGGAGGAGCAGTTAACGGTTCCAACGTCAGGAAGTGGCCTGGAGTTAGAGGCGTCAAGTCATTAGGGTCCGAACTTAAAGGCGTTAGGGGCCTTGAATTCAAAATGGCTTCGATTTGCGTAAAGACCGTGTAAAGTTCTTCATAAGTTAATATTTGCGAACCAACCACTCGAATAAGATGAGTTTTTACTGCCTTAACTCCTGCCTCCCAGAGGCCGCCCATGTGAGGACTGGAAGGTGGATTAAAATGCCAATTCAGTTTTTCATTCTCGGACGCCCCTTGCATCAGCCTACAAAGCTCAGTGTAGGCTCCTCGAAAATTTGTGCCGCAATCACTGTAAATATAATTACAGCGTCCCCTTCGAGAAATGAAGCGACGAAGAGCCGCGAGAAATGATTCCGAAGACAAATCAGATGCCAGTTCTAGGTGCACCGCCTTTGTAGCGAAGCAGACAAAAAGGCACAAGTAAGCCTTTGTAGTTTTAGCTCCACGCGTTTTGCTCATAGTAATGGTAAAAGGTCCAGCAAAATCTACACCGCTACAATTGAACGGTTTCACTTCACGAATACGAGGAGAGGGCAGATCTCCCATTAAAGGTGTTGAAACTGAAGGCTTAACGCGAAAACACCTTATGCATTGTGATAAACATGATCTAATAGCGCGGTTTGACGATAAAATCCAAAATTTTTGAGCAAGCAAATGTGACAATGTTTTCAAACCGGGGTGACAATTTTGAATATGAGTTCTCTCGATTATCAGCTCTGTTAAACGAGAGCATCGAGGAAGAATGGCGGGATGCATACTCTCATAAGATATATCCGCATGTGATAAGCGCCCGCCCACCCTAAGGACTCCCCGTTCATCAAGAAATGGGTTTAACTTACGAAGAGGCTTAGGACACAATGATTTTGAACGAAGAGCGTGTATTTCCTTTTCGAAAAAGATAGCTTGAACTCTTTTCACAAGAAGCATCAATGCCATATACAATTCTTCTTGATGAAAGTGCGCTGTCAATTTTTTGTTACTCGGTTGACAATTACGAGCAAATCGATAACAATAAGCAATAATACGTTCTATTTTATCTAGAGATGAATATCTTACGAGTAATGCATCCAACGATTCCAATGATACCAACGAACACAGTGTAGTTTGTTTATTTTCGATCTGGCAGTACTTCTCTGTTTGAGCCGTCATAGCAGGTTCTTGAGAAGGCCAGTTTTCGGAATCCAAAAGTAACCATTTAGGGCCATTCCACCATAATAAATGTTCGACCAACTCACTAGCGAATAAACCCCTAGACGCACAATCCGCGGGATTATCTGTAGAGGGAACATAGTTCCATGAGGAAGGATGTAGAACTTCTTGGATATAACTAACGCGGTTAGCCACGAATGTCTTTAGACGATGGGAACTGTTTTGATCCAACTCAGAGATACAATCGAATCAGTCCATGCAACAATTCTCGTGAAGGTTAATTCATCCGAGTAAATCTGACGAAGTGTAGCAACTAATTTAGCTAACAGGAATGCACCACACAGCTCTAATCTTGGTATCGAAATAGTTTTTAAGGGCGCTACCTTCGATTTTGCCATTAGTAGCTGTACATTAACTGTAGAGCCGCAGTGAATGCGAAGATAAGCTACGGCAGCATATCCCTTTTCAGATGCATCGCAAAACAAATGAAGCTCATAGAAAGCAAGTGAATTGAGGTTCAAATTTCTGGGAATTGTTAAGTGAGATATTAGCCACATCTCTGACTGAAATCTGGCCCACACACGTTCTATGGCTTCAGGGACCTTGTCATCCCAATCGAGACCCAATGACCACAGCTGCTGTATGATAGATTTGGCCACCATAATTAAAGGCGACAAAAATCCGAGGGGATCAAATAACCTGGCAATGTCCGACAAAAGTGAACGTTTGGTGCAATTACTGCTAAATGTGCAGACGCTGTATGAGAACGAATCAGTCGCAGGTATCCACTGCAAACCCAAAATTTTTACTGCAATATCATTATCAAAAGGTATAGGAATTTGAGATTGATCTTCCGACAAGTGTTTTAACAAATTTGGATGATTTGCAGCCCATTTCCTCAATTCAAATCCTCCTTTAGCAAACAATTCAAGTAGCTGTTGTTGTGTGGCCAACGCAACTTCTATTGAGGGAGAACCACTAACGATGTCATCAACATAAATGTCTGATTTCAAAACCTCGGCAGCAAGAGGAAAATTAACAGCTTCGTCTGAAGCTAACTGATTAATGGTACGAAGTGCTAAGAAAGGTGCTGAAGAGACTCCGTATGTGACTGTTTTTAATCGAAAGTCCTGGACAGGTTGATCTGGAGACGATCTCCAAACTATCCTCTGGTAGTCACAGTGAGATGACTGTACAAGTATTTGCCTGTACATTTGTTTGATATCAGCAGTGAAAACAATTTTGTGAAGGCGAAAATGTGACAGGAGTATGACGATATCTTTTTGCAACTTTGGACCCACCAACAAACAATCATTTAATGAGACACCATTTGCGTCGCGACAAGAAGCATCGAAGACGACTCGAAGTTTTGTCGTTGTACTCTCAGGCCGGACGACGCAATGATGCGGTATATAATTACCATCAAAGTTTTTTGGACGTTGAACGATCTCCATGTGTCCAGAATCTAAATAATTTTGCATGAAATTTGTATAAGCTTCAGAAATAGGCGGATTTTGAGCTAGTTTTCGCTCCAACGAATAGAGGCGACGGAGGGCTATTTCACGAGATCCAACAAAGTTTTGTTCAGTCTTGAACGGCAACGAAACTACATAGCGACCGTATGTATTACGATACACGGTTTTTTTGAAGATGTTTTCACATTCGATATCTTCAGGAGATAACATCGCGACATCTGGTAGATTTTCGATTTCCCAAAATTTTAGCATCGTTTTGTTTAGCGAATTGTCTAGTGTAAGGTGAAAAGAATTTACCGACGAATGCGAATACAATGACGAATTACCCATTAAGATCCACCCAAATATTGTTTCCATGGCCACCGGTTCACTGAATTTCCCGAAAACTCGACTACATTTTAAAATCCATGGAAAAATCGATGCGCCTAAAAGCATGTCGATTTTGCCTGGTCTATCAAAGGATGAATCCGAAAATTTTATATTCACAAGATGTTTCCATTGTGAAGTATTTAGTCGAGTATTTGGCATTAAACCGCAAATTTGTGGAACGAGTACAAAATCCATACGATATGATGGATCAGTTTGAGCAATGGGACGGACGATGCATGTGGTTTGACCTCGAGGTATTGACGAAGGCAGGTCGGATGTATCTTGTCCCATTACGTATAAAGGAACATCAATCGAATTTCTGCGTAACTTTAAACGATGAAAGCATCTTTCAGTCAAAATATTTGCTTGGCTTCCAGAATCCAATAAGGCCCTTACTACATGAGGGTGCCCTTGCGAGTCAAGAACCTCCAATTGTACTGTCGCTAAGATGACTGAACATGCATTCGAAGAACACTGCAATGGAGTGCTTGTAGAAACAAAAAGATTGGTGGGAGGATCTATACGACGATCCGCTTCAGAACAAACTTCACTAGGGCCTACGGTATCTGGTATCGGCTCTTGTGGTGATTGAGGTGCGAAATGAAGTAAGGTATGGTGTTTCGAGTGACACACCTTACACGACGACGACGAAGAACAATTTTTTGTCATGTGGTTAGATCTTAAACAATTATAACACAATCCTTTCTGTTTAGCTAATTGATATCGATCGAAGGGGGATATCTTCTTTAAGATGGGACATTTGTAGATCGAATGATCTGAAGAACAAACCGAACAATTCTGTGACGAGTCAACACTTTGGGTTACCAAAGTAGAAACGTGCGAGTGACCTTTCAAAGGTGACGAAAGTCGTTTGCTTGAGGGTAACGAATCGAGAGATTTACAATGATTTTTCAAAAACTTTATCAAAAGGGCTAAATTTGGAATTTCCTCAGAGGAAGATGTCAATTCAAACTGCCGACGGGTTTCATTATCTAGCTTATCCAGTAAAAGCGTAACCAGAATAAAATCCCATTGATCTGTGGGAAGACCAATTAGTTTAAGCGCCTGAATATTCTCCGAAAACGAATCAATGAAATTACGAAGATTTTTGGCAGATTCATCTCTCAAGGTGGGTAAATTTTGAATTTCCCTCCAATAAAATGTTGCTAAGCTTCGAGTATTGTTATAGCGTTCTAACAGCGATGAGTAAACAACTGGATAGTTATCGTTGGTCATTGGCAACGTTTTTGCAAGCGTTAATGGTTCCTTCTTTAGAGAAGAAATCAGATATTGAAAACGTTCAATGTTTGAGAGAGAAGCGTTATTATGTATCATTGAGGAAAACATATCTCGATAAGTAGGCCACATTCGCAAGTTACCGTCAAACTCCGGCAAATTAACTTTTGGCAATTTTACAGTTGAGTGTGAAGCAGCGTTTGGAGCTACTCTTTCGATTTCATGTCGCGTTGGACGCGTTTTTTCAAAAAGTTGTTCGTGCCGCGACAAAACGTAATAATAATCGTTATCAAACGTTTTGCGAATTCTATCTTCTGCTTCAAAGTCAGGTTCCCTCTGAGCTGATAAGTTTGTCAAAATTGAAACGTGTAACTGTTGAAATTCTTCATACAATGAATTAACAGTAGAAAATCTAGCCTTAAACAAGCTTTTACTCAAAGGATTGGCATCTGCATTTTCAGCGAGATTTTTTGTTTCTTCCATCCGATTAACAACAACGTTTCGACAAGCTACTAATTGTAATTGTTTCGCGGTCATTGCATTTACTAATTCAAACAACCGAGTAAACAGAACCGGTGTTCATTCAAAAAACGGGGTACAAAAACTATAGATAAAACGAGAGAGCGATACGGTTTGGCCGGCCCGGACGACAGCACGGCGACACGATTAACAGGATTTCAATTCAATTTCTAATAGCTTTGCAATAGCGCCAAGATGTACAACAAATAATAAGTGCGAATGTTACAACAACGATATCAAATAGCGAATACTATTAGCGCAATTAGTGCAATCAGATCCGGCTCGATAAAGGACCAAAATTTATGTTCACGTAGGGCTCAAAATGAGCTCCGTTAACGCTTACCAAATGACAACAAATCGGCTCAGGCACTTACCTTAGTGTAAGATGGGGTGAGTGTGAGGGTGTGTTTGTTGCATGCGTGTGTGTGTGGACTTGATGCACTAGCTGGCACGTCTATAGCTGCGAAGATGCGATCGAACGATGTATACGTGTGTGCTTCAAAAACAACTCAAACTAACTAACTTCTTGATGCTCCGTGATTCTTCGCGCACGACGAAGGAGTCAGGAAAAAAAGGAATGGAACTAGGTACCCTAAATAAGTGCCCGAAAAACCAAACTAAATAAGCCAATTAATTGAAAAATAACAAAATGTTGATCCTTGTTATCGAACAAATATGAAAAACTATAAAATTCTCTAACACATTCTATCGATTTAATTAAAGAACCACTTGCTCACATATTCAATACTTCGTTTTTGTATGGCATCTTCCCTAGTAAATTTAAACTCGCCTTGGTAAAACCGCTCTATAAGAAAGGGGATAAAACCTTGCTTGCTAATTACAGGCCTATTTCATTACTACCAACGTTTTCCAAAATCTTAGAGAAAATAATGTGCAATAGACTAACTAAATATATTATTACAAATAAAATCATAAATTGTGATCAGCATGGTTTTCAGAGGGATAAGAGCACTGTTTCGGCGATCTCGGATTTTTTGGACTCTGTCGTTAGTCCTCTTGATAACGGTGAGGGGGTTCTTGGTATCTTTTGTGACCTGTCCAAAGCCTTTGATTGTGTTGATCACCACTATTTGCTGGAATTTTATGGAATTAGGGGAGTAGCACACAGCTGGTTTGCCTCATATCTAGACAAACGTAAACAGATGGTGGAAGTGTGGGGCAGGGGTTACTCATCTTCAACTGAGAAGTTCTGTTCGAGCGTACAAGTGGTGCAGCGTGGGGTTCCCCAAGGCAGTATTCTGGGCCCAATTTTATTTCTGTTGTATACAAACGATATCGTTAGCAGCATTAATCACTGCAAATTTACCCTTTTTGCGGATGACACCAGCATCATTATCAAATCTTCGGATAAAGAAAGGCTCCTTTGCAAGGCATCAGAGGTTTTGTCAGATATTCAACGTTGGTTCTTTGCAAATAAGTTGGTCTTAAATTGTGAAAAAACAAACAGCCTATTATTCCTTGCACCCCGTGGGACCGCGGAAACGTTAACTGTTAGCACGTCGTACGGCGATATCCTGTCCGTGGAGGAGGTTGGGTTCCTTGGATTGAACATCGACTGCCATCTGCAATGGTCATCACATATTAGAAAATTGAATAGTAAGTTGTCGTCTGCCGTGTATGTGCTATACGTTTTACGAGATTTGGTTGACATGAAAACTTTGACCACAGTTTATTTTGCATATTTTCAGAGCCTCTTGCAATATGGCATTGAATTTTGGGGTAACAGTGGAGATATTTCTACAATATTTAAAACGCAAAAAAAAGCTGTGCGGGCTATGTTCCGATTGAAGCAAACAGATACCTGCAGGCAAGCTTATAAAAGTCTCAATATCTTCACCGTTACTGACATGTATATTTACAGAGTAAGTCAGATTGTCTTTTCAATGAAATCAGTTTTACCTGTTCACAGGGATTTTCATGATTACGCCACCAGGTACAATACGGAATTTCGGTTGCCTAAATTTAACAGGTCGTCATCACAAAATTATTATCAATATATGGGAATTAAAATATTCAATAATCTGCCAGACACCATTAAAACCAATGTACCAACTAAGTTAATATTTAAAAGAAACTTAAAKCGTTGGTTGTCTGGAAAAACATTTTATGACTTGAACGAKTTTTTTGAATTAACTAAGTAGTTATAAAAAATATTTTTTTCTCTTCTCATTTTTACCACCTTTATTCTCGTTCTTGTTTCTCATGATTGCTTCTACTGATTCTTATTTGCTGCGTCAGTATGCACACGTTTGGTATACTGTTTCAGTATTCCGCTTTTTTTTTTGTTTTTTGTAGTCTGTGCTGTGTTTCCGCTGTGCGCGCGCGCGCCGGTGCGGCTTTCGGCTGTTAGGATTGCACCTTAATTTTGATTTGAATTAATCCCATACGCCCACACTGGGCAAGGACCACAGTCATTGTTATTAAGTACTACATTACTGTACGGTACATATGACTGTAAGGTATTTTGTGGGTATAATAATAAATAAATAAATAAATAAATAAATAAATATATATATATATATATATATATATATATATATATATATATATATATATATATATATATATATATATTCAAAGGCAACACTGTATATGTTCTGGAAAATACTAACAAAATCGCAATATTCGAGCTTAGAACGTATTTTGCCGTATAACGAATCTTTAAAGATTTTTAAATGTCAATATATTTATTTTTAGTTTAGCTTTATTAACCGCACTGTACTTAGGACTATCTAAAAACAATTTACATTTCAAACATCATCGTAGAAGTAGTTAAGTGAAATAAATTTTAAATTTGCTGTCAAGATTCGGCGTCCCAAAAATTTTCATGAAGCGCCTGAATAAACTACAAGCACATGAGTAAAAGTTGCCATGTTATTATATCGCACAACTTGCGTCCTCGCACAGACGTTATTCAAGGTGCTACAAATTATCTCATACCTACATATAACGCAGAATTTACAACGGAACACGTTTTCTGGTCAGTGGATCATGGTCACTAAAGATTTTATTTTCGATCACGTATCGATTATTTTAGAAAGTAAAATTTCGAATGCTGACGATGG
Organism: Rhyzopertha dominica; assembly: GCA_025024175.1. Classification (NCBI taxonomy): domain Eukaryota; kingdom Metazoa; phylum Arthropoda; class Insecta; order Coleoptera; family Bostrichidae; genus Rhyzopertha; species Rhyzopertha dominica. The sequence goes on along the minus strand of QCXZ01000138.1, from coordinate 31,365,216 downwards.
TTGGGATTTCATTCAACCGGCTAGAATCACGTGGCATTCAAAAACGTAATTTATGTAACTAATCGCACTCTAATCAGGCTGCAGTAGCCTCATTAAAAACTATGTCGTTACCTTGTCTAAAATACGTAGCAGTTCATTACATCGTGTGTTACCTAGTTTCGCTACGGTATAGTTGATAGACATTCAAGTCTGCAGTTTCCAGTGCATCGAGTCGTTTTAGTTCGAAAGTCAGCGTTTTTTGGTTCAGTTGCAGTTGTTGTGTTTTGTGGACAAACAGTGCAAATCACGACATAAGGAATTCGTTTTGGCAAGTTTCTTGCATTATCTTTCTTATTTCTCATGTGCATTGCAGTACTTTCATTTGCTGTTACTGCATGCGGACATTCAAGCCTGCATTATGTACTTTTGTTTCCTAGTCTTAGTTATAAATAACATGTTTTGTTGAACACGCTGTTATTACGGTAATTACTGTATACTCCCACTAGTACATTTGTGTTAAGCGAGCCATAAATTGTTTTCTAAGACTTTTGCATACAATGCATTTGAAGCCTGAGTTTGCTATAAATAAGAATTATTTACTAATATGTCTAGTTTATATCAATTTAATCAGAGAATTCGTACTATTCAATTAAAACGCATTAAATGTTTATTCAAATTTGATAATTGTTATAGTTTCTGGCATACTGATTATCATTAATGCATTTAATACGGCTTTCAGCTTACCTGACCTTTTCATAGGCCATTACCTATAAGGTTTCTCGTTAGAATATATTTTACACATTGTTGTTTACATTTAACATTTACCTATTTTAAAACTATAATATTTCAAAGCTCAAAGTTCATTAGGTTTCGTGCCAGAAATTTCGTTTTATGAACTTAATTTTTCCTTTGGAATTGTCGTAAACAACTTGCATGTAGTGTAAATAATTCGCGCTATTTAAAAAAAGAACCTTGAATGTCGTTCTTCCTTTAATGAAATTCATTAGTTCACCGCAACACTTGTACTGCAGCTTCACCTTGTTATCTTTAATTAAAAACCTTGGTAATTCCGGAATCCTGATTTGATTTCCGGTTATCATGCGTTCCAGAATTATTGGCGTTATATAATAATACTGTATACTGTGATAAATGTCCTTTGTTACCACAATAGCATCCGTTAATTAACAATTTATCAAATTGCAATGAAAAAACGAAAGATAGTAATTATTTATTTAGAAACAAAGTTAAATATTGTTTGCTATAAATTTCCAATATGTTATATTTTATGCTATATAGTTTATTTACGTTTATAATCATCCGCTATTAGATACGATCATATCTTCATTCTGCGAATGTTTTTAACCTTGAAATATCTCTGGAAAACCCAACATTGTGTTAAAGTCTGAACAACAAGTTGCACTAACCAGTACATGGTAGCAATCGTATATTTATAAGTTTACTCCTTAAAACCCTATACAGTCCGCAATTCACCGTAAAAATAGTTTATACGGGGTGGAATATTAAAATGAAGTGTATTCGATGTAAAAGAGGTATCGACCAAGCAGTATTGTTGACTCTACGTATCTTTAGTTTTTTTCTAGATATGTTCAAGAAAAAAAATAAAACAGTCGCATATACATGCGCAAGCCATCGTTACTTATGTTCTGACTTTAAAGTATATAACTTTTGAATGAAAGCTTATAACGAAATGCTTTTGACCGTGCCACAAAACCATTCTCTGTTTCAAAAAATTGGGGTAATATATTTTTTATTTTGCTTACTTTGAAATTCGGTTAGGACAACAAGATAAACACTGAGACAATGGATTTACGGTAAACAAAAATCATTGCCATTTGGAACTCCTAGGGTGTGTACTAACGATTGCTATCTTTGTTTGAGCAATGTAACGGGATATAAATCTAAAAGCTGTAACAAAATCGTCTATCCCAATCTTTCATTGGTAACAAAGCCAATTCCAGGTAGACCTGAATTACCTATTCCCATATTTAATAACCATGCAACCTTCGATTCGACTTTATCTCGCCAAAATTCAGAATGTAGTGATTTTCCCGGCAGCAGTGAAATATTTAATCCTGTGCTTGAGCCTCGACCCTTTAAGCAAAAAGAACTGAATAATTTGGTACGAGATCTTGGATTACCCAAAGATGCAGCCGAGCGCCTAAGCTCACGTCTAAAAGAAAACAATTTGTAAGACTCTGAAACAACATTTTATTGCTATCGAAGGCATAAAAAAAGAGTTCGTGCAGTACTTTAAAAAAGGGATAACTTTGTTTTCTGTTGAGATGTTAACGGTCTCGTACATAAATTTGACATTGAGTACAAAATATAAGAATGGAGGCTATTTATAGACTCTTCGAAATGAAGCCTGAAAGCTGTGCTTCTACATATTGGCAATAAATATGCATCACTACTTGTCACACACTCAATTCTACTTAAAGAAACTTATGCTAACTTAAAAGCTGTTTTGAAACAAACAAAAAACCATTAAACACAAGTGGCTAATTTGTGGTGACTTAAAAATTTTGTGCATGCTTCTTAGTCAATAGCAAGGCTATACAGAATTTCCATGTTATATTTGCGAGTGGGATAGTAGAGCAAAAGATTTAAACTTGAAAATCAGACTCGCCGCTTCAAAAAAATGGAAGTTGGAAAAAAGAATGTTATTCATGCCAATTTTATAGATCCTGAGAAGATATTGCTTCCACCAGTGCACATCAAACTTAGATTAATAAAACAATTTGTTAAGGCTTTACCAAAAGATGGATACACTTTCAACTATCTCTGTACATGTTCTCCTAATTTATTTGATATCAGAAAACTAGTTAAAGGGGAACAGTTTGTAAATGGTATGCCAATTTTKAAAGAAAAACCTTGGATTTCCAAAGAAATGTTAAACTGTTATAAAAATTCAGGTTGCAACATGAGTTTGAAAATCTTGGAGGTTACAGCAAAGAACAAGGGGGACGTTTTCACCAGGACATTAAAGATATGGAAAGAAGTTATGAAGACTATTGGGACATCAGTATGATGGCTAACTATTGTTAACGTTGATCCACAGAGAAAGATGAAGGACATCGGCGGCAACGGAAAAAAACGGTGCAAAGGAAACGGCCTGGCGCCCCGCGTCTGTATACCAAAAATGAAAAAAATATCTTTACTACAATGCTATACAAATCAATCTTTTTAAATCAGATTTACTAACGTTTGTGACGCAGAAAGCGGCAAAACTTCTCTTTTTAACAGTTATCGAAACTTATATCCTTTTTAATATCATAAAATGTCTTCTCCATTTATTTAACAATATGTATGGTGTCCATTCCATTTTAAAACTATTAAGCCTGGTAATAATCTGTATTAACCCTGAAAACATTGTTGAAATAGACACAAAACAAATTAATAGCCTTACAGAACTACGCAACCGTAAGAGGATATTTTACTCAGGAACTTTTCCATTTTGAAAATATCGTAATTTTTTACGTAACTGCATCAGAGTAACTATTTAAAGTAGGTACGTGATATGCATTTAAGGCTATACCTGAATTTACCTACCCTTCGTGCTATTTTCAAAATGTGAAAATACTTTTTACGACAATATAGCTAGAATCTACAAGGTCATATTGGTTTATTGCTACCACATATTGGTGGCCATCAGCAAGGTGACACCGACGTAATTCTATTATTCAATAAACATGATTGACTGATAGGTCGACTAAATAGGAGAATAACAAATATATATGCGGGAATTTTATAAAAACAGGCCACCTCAGGGACGGAAGAAAACCTCCTTGTTTTTGTAACCAAAAATCTAATAAAACCTAACGTGGATAGCGCGTTACTTGTTTTGCAACCGACAAGCAGTATAACCACCGTAAGAAGAAAATATAAAAAACTTATCTTAATGAGTAGGTACTGCCAATTTTTAATAACTGCATCTACAACACCATGTATATTTCGCTTACTGTCGAGCGATATCGTAACTCCTGTTATTTAAACCAGAAACATAATTTTTGTTTTAGAGTTTTTATTTTAAAGAGTGATTCTTCATAGAACTTGGGGGAAGGGGTTCTAACGCATCCCAGTAAATAATTTTAATCAATGATACAAATATTTGAAAAGTCGCAGACAAACAAATAAAATTTCGCTGTCACTTCAAAAAGCATGTGAACCATTAAGAGGCAATAAAAACTTCTTTAGGTTTGTTAATAGAGCACCATTTTATAAGGATACTTTCAACGACGTTGATTTTCATTTGCCAAATATGTAGCTTACCTATAGGGTAATTGATTTTAAAGCAATGCACGTATACGTACGTTGGTTTCAAGGCTTCCGTGGTTGTTGTCGATGACATGTTGTTTTCTGGGCTGTTTCCCACGTTGTTTATTTGATCCTAACGTTTCGACACTCATGTCGATGCCTTCCTCAGAAGTTTCAGATTCAGAGCTTCTTCTGAGGAAGACACCGATATGAGTGTCGAAACGTCAATGTGGGAAGCAGTCCGGAAAACAACATGTCAATGTACGTACATCCAAAAGCAAAGATCAATCTGCCAGTTTGACACCCATGTTTACATACTAGTACTACTATCGCTAAATTTCCATGTGATCAAATTCGAATCCAAATATAAGAAAAACTTTTGTGGAATTTTGACAAAACATGATCTTTATAAGCATACCCCTGTCTCGAAATAAAAATTTCCTGCATATCAAAAGTATTTCTCGAAGAAAATAATTGTCTTTTTAGTAAAGTGATGTAACCATTAAAATCGGCAAACCCAGTTCTTTATTTATAAAGATTTAGCTTCATAGGTCTATTTGAATCGAAATTATGACGATGTAAATATAAAAACAGGCGATTCCGAATATTTCAAACATTTTTTCTATATGTATGCTTTGAACGGCACTGAAGATGGCTAATCAAAACGATGAATAATTTATTATTTGTATATAAAGCTTCCTGCAATGGCCAAATAATAATGCAGTTGGATAGCGCTTTTTGGCGTCTTAGAAGAAAAAAATTGATTTCAACTCTTTTCAACATATAAAATCTTTTTTCATTTCAAGTAAATAATACTAATAATATATAATAATAATAATAATAATATAGAAAAAATACCATTTAACAGTAGTTACTAAAGGGAACGGTTTAAATGTTTAAAGATTAATACAAAATTAATAACAAAATTACAAGTTTTATACATAAACAGAACTATTTTATGAAAGCAATAAGAAGCAGCGAATAAAACTTAAGAATGATGTTATTGGTACAAAATAGGTTTGATTACTTTCTAACAATAATATGAGGTGTGCTATTTCTCCCTCTCGCCTCACATTTTTCCGTGAACTCTGGCATTTAAAAACGCCGGTTGGGAGCCAAACATAGATAACAGTATTGTTGCAGCGTTTTGTCTGATACACCCGCTACGTTGTACGTTTTAGGAATATTTATTGGGTAGAGAATCGGAATTATTAATATTATTATATGGTATAACTGAATTACATTTTTTGCGGTCATCTAATGTCAATATTAAGGTTAGATTTTTGCGGGTATTTCGACCTTGTGGTAAAAATCAACTAATACTCTTTATTTTTGCCGAGCTTTCGACTGCTTTATTACAGTCTTTGTCAGGGCTTTCTACAACAATCCAATAATTACATTAAGTTTACAAAAAGTGGAACAACATGTTACTTACAAATTATAGTTTTAACTAGGCAGCTCTATTATGTAGGAAATGAATCTTTGGAAATTTAACAAGTACTTTTATGTTAGATGTATTTCACATATAACACAGCAGAATTTAAAAAAATATAAGATGACAACGCCATAGTCAAATTCACAAACCACCTATACTATTTTAATTTTGAATTTTGATTCCTATGTGTTATATCAATTTTGAAAGATTTTAAAAGAAATCGCCATTAACCAAAGATTCATTTCCTTCATGATAGAGCTGCCTAGTTAAAACTTTAATTTGTAAGTATCATGTTGTTCCACTTTTTCTAAACTTTATGTAATTATTCGATTGTTGTAGAAAATCCTGACGAAGACTGTAATAAAGTAGTCGTAAGCTCAGCAAAAATAAAGAGTGTTCGATGATTTTTACCACCAAGTTAAATTCCCCAAAGAAGTCTAACCTTATTATATGGTATAACTACAACTACAACTACACCTTAACTATAACAATAGGTAACTATAACTATAATTATAATCGAATACCTGCGGCCGTTACGTCATAATTTTTATTTAGCTTTTCCTAACTATAAACTGTCAGACTGAATCAGTTACCTACTATCCGTTATCAATGATACAAGAGAGATCTAACTTATTAATATCATTAATCGGAGGTAATTACTGCATGAAAGTATTTATAATGATTATAATAATTAATTATTGGTGAACAGCTATGCATGTATCTAAGAAAGTACTTGTCAGCTTTGATCGGGAATCGAACCTGGGACCTTTTGATTGACACGGCTCTGAATTGAAAATACCAGCTACTTTTGCTAACTGGTTCAGTAGCGTTACATATATTGTCACTTTGACCTCGAATCTGAATGCTGGTGTAGTTGACACCACATTTGAGTGTCAATTAAAAGTTCCCGGGTTCGATTTCTCGTTAATACTGGTAAATACCTTTTCCATAACATAATTAGTATAAATACTTTCAGGCAGTACTTAGTCTTGATAAGTTATATAATTTCCTCCTCTTATAGTCCCGATTAATATCGTTTATGCGTTATTCGGCTTAATTTTTGTCAAGTCGCAATAGCCATCACTGATAGTGTGGATCAGCAGCAGCAAAAGAATTTTTGTTATAAGAAAAGCACAATAACGCTGTCTAGCAAAAGCACTGCAAAGTATAACCATGAACCAGTGTCGACTGGTTAGGCACTGCCTGATTATAAGATTTATATCATATTTCAATTTATTAAACTGAAAACACAAAATACTTATGTTGTAATTAATATTTACCTCACACACATTTAAGAACTAGGTATCACTTGAAGATGGACATGTGTAGCGCTGCACAAGTAGTTATCAGCACCAGTACACGTCTGTCCATTGAAGCTAAAAAATTTTAGCCTAGCTTTAGAGGGCTACCAGCCAATAGAAATTACGCGCAGATATGGCGCGAACACGGATCCTTGTTTAAGTGGTTCTCAGTCTTTACAAAATTTGAATTTGGCGCTAACGGTTGAGATTGGTAAGGTACTGATTCATCTGGTGTTTGACAGAGTTTTATTCTTTATATCCTTACATTATTACATTAAAGCACATGGTTGTAATTTTAATCTCAAGAGCTAACATGGCAAACCCACTGCTCCCTAAGTAATATTTTCTTTTTTATTAAAAGGGTTATCATTATACCTACCATACTTGAATGCTTATATATACTTATTTGGCCGGCCTCGATAGCTTAGGGTTTGGCGTATCTATTTCTGGGGTGAGAGGTTGCAGGTTTGAGTCCCGCTCATGGCATATATACGTACACAAATTAGTAGAACAAAATAAAATACATACCCAACGAATTACTTAATTGCCATAAGCTGACAAAGTCATTAATTAAGAAAATTAAAGTCTAAAGCTTGGCGGTTGAAAATCTAGTAGGCACACTAAATTTTATTCCCAAGGTCGATTCCCCTAGGAATTAACCACAGCAAAGATTCCTTGAGCCTTACTTTGCAATGGCTCACAAGCCGCCAGTGTCATAAACTAGTAGCGACTTCGGCCTACTGCTGTGACTTATATAATTATTGCCAAAGAAAGAACACTTCCGAAGCTTTGATAAGTGTGTTGATTATTCAGTCGGTATTTCCTTGTGAATATCTGGAAAAAACACATATACCTATGAGGCGGAATCCTGCTGAGTTGCTAAGTCAGATTATTTTCTTTCTAGGAAACTCATCAGCGAGTTGACTAATAATTTGCTATACACGTATACACCTGCGGGTTTTGAATGAGCGGTAATAGTTTGTGATTGGTCCAGAATTGTTACTTTTGACTAGGGCTTCCATTTATTATTTAGAATACCTAGTGTTAAACTTGCAATGACGTTCAAACTCTAAAACACTTACATAAAGCGCTGAAAACTTTGAATTCAGATTAAAATACATAATACGTTTTTAAATGACGTTTGACCTTACTTAACTAAAGTTATATATGAAATAGGAGTACATAAAAATTAATGTGTGTCGGGCTTTCGAAATTGCAATGTGCAAACTTGTAAGGGAGCTGGAGATTCCGTCGCTGTAATATTAAGCGCACAAAGCTCGCCGACAGGTTTAAAAATATTTTCTTCGCATCCTATAATCTGCAGTGGAAAGATCTGAATGCTTTGTGAAAGTTGTTTCAGTCGTGTAGAGTACTTCTTAACACTCATACTTAAAGCTAGGTGCGGCAGTACCTTTACACACATGTATTACATATCATAAAAATGATCATTAGGCACTTTTTATTTAAATCAGATAACGATACTATTCTACAAGAAAACGACTTTAAGTTAATCGAAAAGTGGTTTAATAAGTATTAGTCCAAAAATGTACTATTTATCGGGTGTACCTAGTCACTTAAAGAATGTTTAATCAGCTACTAACATGCCGCGTAGCTGATAAGTATATTTTACTATGACAGATCATGACTTTGCGAATTATTATCATCAGTTACTTCAATGAGCTTTAATTGTACGAGAAAATTAAATATTACTTCTCTTCCAGCCAATTTTACGTATCATAATACGAAAAAAAGTTCTTTATCAAACTTTCAAAAATATTTTCAAACACGGTGTACTTCCGTTTATACAGGAAACGCACACAAACTTTGTTATTTTAAATGGAATACCATGTATATATTATTGCCTTCTTTGTGATTCCTTATTTAGTTTTAATGGAAATTTTACTGTTTTACGGATTACCATGATATAAGACCTACAATCTAAGCAATGCAATTGATAATACTCATAAATTTGGTTGGGTTTTTGAAGGTAAATATAATTCTGAAAAAGTATTGCCAGCTTTGACTAGGAATTGAAGCTGAGACCTTTTGATTGCTAGTCACCTGTGCTAACCACTACACCGTAAAAGCCTTCTCAAATTCTAGGTCAGAGCTTCTGCTGCTTGACCATATTCTGGAGACCAGTAGCTAATTACAACCCAATGTACCTAAACTACTGCAAAAAGATTTGTAGTTGTATTAGTATTATTTTTTGCAGATATTGCTAATTCTAGCAGGCAGTTCAGACGTCATTTTTTAACAAAATGTTAAATGCTGCCTAAATGGCCGATCTTAGCCTAAAATTCAAAGCAGAAACCAGAAATGCCATAATACATAGTGCATTCTATTTAAAATAAGTTGACATCTATCTCCGATATAACCAGAAGTGATAGCTTTTTCCAGTTTCTTAGAAAACTATTAATAACATAGCTGTACAATATAATATCAATCAAGAGAGTACTGCAATACATATTTATTAGCGTAGAATCAAATAGATCATTGTATTTCAGAAAAAGTTATCCATGCTTCAACTTCTAGAAATTGAAAGCATTACATCTTTATTATAATTAGGAAAAAATAGTAATACTTACAAGGGTTAAAGTCGCGCTTCGATATTTTTTTTATTTTCAGAGATACTATTTAATTCTTGCAAGCACTGCAAACGTCATTATTCAACAAAATGCTAAATAACGCTAAAATAACCGACCTTAAGTATAGTTAATAAAGTTACCTTAGCATCAGCGATGTTAAAGTTACTTCACAATGTGTAAATAATTCCAATTGAAATTAGAAAATATCAGATTATAATTAATTACAATAATATTTCAAATAACAATTACATCTGCTCTTGGGATAAGATCAGACAGAAAGTTAGAATAACATTTAAAACAACAATACGTTACTCGTATCTCGCTCGTACCTACTTATTTTAAAAATAAATCGCCGGTGCCGTTTTGTCTTAAAAACAATAATGTTAGTTGTCTATTTTCTGGTTTCTCGGCCATTAAATCAAAACAAAATATGTCACTCACATCTTGGGTATTTATAAATGGTAAGTTAAATAATCGTTTTACCCATTTTCCTCTAGTAGAGACAGGATTCTTGTAATCATTAGATAATCCAACTTCAAGGATTTTTCAATACCATGACTGTTTTAAATGAAAAAGACACCAACTTGTTCCAGAAGTTGATCGAACAGCTTGGTGAATAGCAGTCTAAAAATACACAATAATTTGCTTTAGTTTTAAAATTAAGCTGAATTTGAAACATACATCGTGAACATAGTGAAAAAATTTTAAATATGCTTGACTTCTTTTATCGGGTAATAGTGCAAATACCAATGGTACATGTTGATTATTTTTAAACCCGTGAGTAGTATATAATTGGCAAAAATATTTGGCGTAATGTTGAAAAATTCCATCCATACCGCACAAAGAAAACTTCAGTTTGTAAAACATGAAAATATAATTTTATTTTTTTGATTAATAAAAAATTATCATGCTTTACTGTTGTCACATTTATAGCTGCAAGTGCTTCGTGGGTTTCCGATTTGTTTTGCGGTAACGGACGTGACTTCGATCGCCTTGCGTTGCACACATTTTTTTATATTATTTACGTCGTTTTGTATTAAATCCTACAGCAAGTGAGGTTTTTCTGAAAAATAAGGCAATAATTAATACAATTGGACATTAAGTCTGTAAATAGTTATATAAAGATGTTCCAAATGTATAAGTTTATTCGGTGGCACAGATATGTATTCTTTGGTCATTGCTGATTTGTTGTTGCACAAGAGCTGATGAATTTTTTTTCGTGATTATGATTTAGATCATTTTTCAGTATTTGATTTTCATGAGTTGTATAAGTTTTGGCTTTCCAACTTTTATTAATACATCGCCAATGTATGTTTTCCGATTGTAAACTTCTTCCTTCAAATTTAAAATTTTGCGCCATTCACTATTAGTAATATTTTCTCTTTTTCGCTCTTCATAATTTACACTTCCATTGTGACGATGCTCGCACATCCACTTTCAAAATAAAACTAACCAAAACATGTTTCCATTTCATAAAGTGTACCTAGTAATAACTTTTTAATGAGGGTGTATAATCCTAGGAAAGTGATAATCCATTTAGCGCAACTATACCTGCCAGTGGTCAGTGGTATTCTTCGACCGCGTGCGGAACTTACATGCGCCCAAAAACTCTAAATTTTAATATTTCCCCCAAAAGATCCTAATGAACCAGTTATATGAATCATCCTGTATACAGTCATAAGCAGTAAACCCCGTTGTTGTAAGTATTCATTCCAGTTTTTGCCAGGCTACTCTACTGATTATATTTGCTACATTCGTTAAATAACAGTTGCTACAAGCGTATTTTAGTCTGTACTGTGGAATGTAACGGTACACAAAGTATGTGATTCTTTTCTAACATCAAACACACCCAGAAACTTTGTATATCAACAGCAGATGAAATACAAATAGCTTAGACGGTTTCGTTGAACACGAAACTATTTCTAGAAATAAACAAGGTAATTGCCCCTTCCTGTATCAAACAATCAATGAAGTAACAAGATACCTACATTATCACACTTCTTTTGTAGCGAATGGCMATTCATTGGTGCTGGGTGCAAAAAACTGGTTGTTACGGAACGCGTATAAGATACACCGCAGTCAAACACAAACATTAGCTCTTGTTTATTGCGGTAGTAAAGAACAGTCGAATCACTTTCTCTATCCTTGGCATCAATCGTTCAGAAGAAGCCGGTTGTTATTAATAATTTTGATATTTTGCAGCCTTTTTCGAAATGTTGCTATTGGGAACCGTGATATTCGCTATAGGACTGGCTTATGCTGCGGCTGATGTAAGTCCGTAAGTTGTGCGTAAAACTTATAKTTTTATTGTGATATTTCGACAGAATCGTGCAGTCGTCGTCCTTAGCGGTATTAATACCAACGTGAGTGGAGTGGTATACRTCAATGAAACTACTGATGGCCTCTTGGTGACTGGAACAATTCAAGGGCTGGAACCTGGATCTCACGGGTTCCACGTTCATGCATTGGGTGACCTAACAAATGGATGCACATCCACCGGATCTCATTTCAACCCCAAAGGTGTAAGTAGAAATGTAATGTAATAGAAACAACTTCAATCGTACCCCCATACCGATAAAACAGTGTGAATACACAGTATTTAAGTTTCTTTTTATATAAAAAGCAAATGTTGGACTGAATTAATTTAACAGCAAGCAAAATTTCTTAAAGACAAGGAAGTGACAGAACTCCTTTAACCTTCATTGTCATTTATAAAAAGTTGGTCTGGAAAACACTCATATTAATTCATCCAGTTACGGACAAGCATTTCTAGTCCTATTGGTCGTTACATAAATATAAAGTATCAAAAATCGACATCTAAATTGTACGCATTATAGGTTGATATGTAATAAGGGATTAATTTAAATGATGCACTCATTTATTTCGCAGCGACAGATGTTTTATCTAAAAGGAATGAGGCGAATATGGGTAGGTGATGTTTATATTGACAGATTTAATATTACTTCTCGTACTTGTCTGCTGTGATTGAATGATTGAACTTTTGATAGTCACAGATGTCATTTTAAGTGCCTATAATTAATTTTGTATTACTGAAAATGTCAGTTGTTATAAATCGGCAAAAACTTTATACAGGACTGAACTCATTCAGTATCATCGAATGTCTTCTTTGACTATGTCGACACTTTTTCACCCAAAAAGAATTGCAAAATAGTGTATTTGGTTTGTTTCTTTGCAGCTTTTGAGTTATTAGACTGTATTAGACCGCGGTATTTAATTGCAAACATAAATGACCACTTTACCGCCACATTAATAAAGAGAATAAGCAGGTTTCCTTGCCAAGCCTGCGTGCACTTCTACTTTTTTATCTTTAAACTTTAAACTACGTGCCCACTTAAAAGTACTTACCGCAGTTGTGATTGAATAATATAAAATACTTGTCACAAATTAGTAATCTAACAGTATTAACCCTCATGTTGCCGATGCTACAAATGTGACAACATTTTATATAGATCCACTTATAAAAGACTGGTCTTTTTGTAATTGTAAATGCGCCACTTGCTAGATGTACTCTAGATTCTAGAACATACCCACCCAATAGTCATTGATTTATTGCTAAAGTGGATTGTAAATAATTGAATTTAAAATTGAAGGTGAGCTATATAGTCACAGATCACCACGTCCTGTTTTTTCCTCACTTGTAATAGTGTTACGAATAGAAAGACAATACTTCAACAAAGTGTTTGATTGTTTCTTTTAGATTATTTATAATTAAAAGCTTTCATATGCCAAATTTTGATAGTTAAGGCGTTTAAAGTTGTAATACTTAATAAACAAAAATATAAATAGTTATTTTGCGCATATATTATTTTTGGTACCTACATTATTCCGAGATCTTTAATACTCCGTTTTATTATATATTTATGTTAAATATTGGATGAATGGTGTAGGAGACGTTGCGAATGTACTGTAAATTTCAAATTCAGCTTCACTAAAGAGAAAAATAAATTAATTGCAAATTAAAATGTTTATGTGGTTTCAAAACAAAATTAGTCCCGTTATACAGGGTGACTGTCGAGGTATTCGAGGTACTTCGTAAATGAATTCAATGACTAATTTTAAGAAAAAAATTGATTCTGTTCATATTTCCCGAATTCCTAAAATATCAGGGTTTGAAGTCGCCGGGTCGTATGGATTCTAACAAGTCAATAAAACAATCTGCGTTATTTTTGAAAAAAATTCTGTTAAAACCATGCTTGTATTCATATGAAGAGTATATATATATATATATATATATATATATATATATATATATATATATATATATATATATAAATACTGCAATTTTAGACATAGGTCGCTCAATTTTTGAGCTCTTCTGATCCTATGATGTCTTCTCCGTGCATTATATTTCGTATTTCGTGGTTCATTAGCATTCTGTACTCGTCGCCGTCCTTTTGTGTTCCAAGTATTTTCCTTAGGATTTTCCTTTCTTGTGTTCTCATTCTTTCCTCGTCTCTATTAGTCAGGCACATTGTTTCTGCTGCGTAGGTCATTACAGGTCTTATTGCCGCTTTGTATATTTTTAGTTTTGTTTCTTTACTTAGGGATCTGTCTCGTAATAGCTTTTGGTAAGTCCAGTATGCTCTGTTTCCCGCCTTAAGTCTTTCGTTAATTTCTGTACTTCTTTCGTTTTTCCCATTTATAGTAACTCCGAGGTATTTGAAGTGTTCCACTTTTTGAAAGCTATATTTTCCTATTGTTAGGGCGGTTCCGGTATAGTCGCTTCTAGTGCTGACGAGATATTTTGTTTCGTCTTGATTTATTCTAAGACCTCTTAATTTGGCTTCTTTTAATAGATGTTGTAATGCTTCCTGTAGGCTATTTTTATCTCTTGCCATCAGGGCCAGGTCATATGAAGAATACGTGGGCTTAATTTTCGCCGCCAACTTCCAGCCAAGCAAACGTTCAGCAGAACCGTCCCAACCCATAGATTAACAGGTGCGTTACATAAAGTAATTTGTGAAAGAGAACTTACGCGAAKAAATAATGCCGAAGAACTGCTTGAGGTTGTTGAAAATGATCTTGGAATTGTACTTACTGGACAAACTGGGACGACTGTGCAAAACACTAAGAGAAAACGGACTACATCCTTATCGTTCCCCGATCCCCGATGAGTTCGTTTTCGTGAATGGCGGAACAATAAAGTCTGGATACMCMTTCAAGAACCCCTCTCTGTGACGCATTTACAAAAAATTGACCACAACGAACGTGTGGGCAGTCGAAAACCATCATGATATTCAAGAAAGCTCTTTCCAGAGAAGATTCTGCGTAAACAATTGGGTTGGAATAATTAATAATGAAGTTATCGAATCATTATTTCCACGGAATCTTGAACAGCGAAATGAACTGAGTTTTTCCTCTACTACTTGACGACGTTCCTCCTTTCAGATCAGAAAAACTATGTTCTTCTAACACAATGATGCTCCGGTCCATTATGGAAGAGGTTTCACTATTTTTTTTTGAAGAATGTCCAGATCAGTGGGTAGGTCACGGTGGTCCTATTGCTCTGCCACCACAACCCCGAATATCACCAATTACACTTTTTCAGTGGGGACATGTGACCACACATACCTAATCAGTGGAAAGCCTAATAATAGAGAGCAAATCATAAATCATCCAAAAGATTCATGCAGCTCCGACTAAATATGGAGTTATACATTGAACAAGGCGGAGGTCACATTACCCTTTTATCAAAATAAGCCACATTTTGAGTCCTCCAATGATTCCAAGAAACTAGAAATTCTGGAAAAGTGAATAGAATCGTTTTTGCTTAAAATTATTCAAGGAATTCATATACGAAGTATCTTGGATACCTCGGGACCAATTCAGTATTAGAGTACTAATGCAAGCTTGACAATTCCATGAAAAAAATAGAAAAGTTTGATAACATACAAGTATTTCTACAGTTAATAGTATTTTGAGGTGAATTGAAAACATTGCAATCCATCGTAGTTCTATAGCAAATAAATACTGTAACTAACGTCTAACTTTTAAATATTTATTCAACTTATTTTCCATCGCTTGTATCCTAAATTCTCACAGTTATTGCAATTAATTGTGTAGATGTCCAGTTTTAAGAATCCCGTAAATAAATGACAATAAACAATTGAGTTATTCTTCCTGCATATTGATTAAAAATAAGAATAAAGTAAGAACTGCGTACACCAAATTTTCCTATACTGTTATTTATTTTTAGGTAACTCATGGCGGTAGAGACGCATCCGTTCGTCACGTAGGAGACCTGGGTAACATCGTGGCTGATGGTTCAGGAGTGGCAAATTTCAACTTCACAGACGACGTAATTTCATTATCTGGTGAAAATGACATAATCGGTCGAGCAGTCGTGGTACATGAAAAAGCTGACGACCTGGGCTTAGTAGGAGACGAAGGCTCATTGTCGACGGGCAAAGCGGGAGGAAGAGTAGCCTGTGGAATAATTGGAAGATTGTAAATAACTTTTGTTTCGCCAAAATAACATTTGTTGTTTCTCTTGAGTATTAAATTTTTACGCTTGGATCTAACTTTGTAATACACGGTTGAGTTTCTCTATTGTTTGTGTTGTGCATGTGTCTCTTAAATGTCTGTCCATTCCAAAAGAAGTCCTGCCATTGCATTAACAATTTATGAATTTATATACGAAAGTAGTACGTGCATAGTGATATGGAAAGGAAGACGCATCCCTTGACTTTTACTAACAAATGCTTTGTTTTGTCTTGTTTGATTATTGCTGTTTTGTGTTGATAATTTGCGTAATCAAAAAACGTTGAAATCTGTTTCTAGAAATCTCTTTGAAAATACTTAAAGTTTTGTACATATGAAAATAACTAGTTTAATATTTATTCAAAAAGGGAGTAGCAGTTAGGAATATAATCAAAGCTCGCATTTTCTGCATGCGCAATCACGCAAATGGAACTTAAAGTACAAAGTTATTGTATTTCTGGACAATTATCATACTGAAGAAAGGCGTAGGTTATAATAACTAATGCTAAAGAAGAAGTTCTGGTAAAGTTCTAGAAAACTAGACAAGTTTGTCTTCATTCAGTATATTCAGAAAGTTGGCAAAGAAAACGTAAATTGAGCAAATATTAGTGCCGGCATCACATTACAACCAGCTCATAATAAATTTTGTGGCCTGAAAGAATCAGCTGAAAGAGAAATCACCAACAGGATTAACTCTGTCTAGAAAAATAAAATAAACTTCAGTAATTTCGCATGTACCTTGATTTATATTGTAAATGCTCCAAGCATCCCCTTTCACTCGCTAACAAAAAAAGAATTGAACTATATCGGAGGCATTGGTATTATACTAATCTGATTTAAACAATCGCTATACGTAACACCAAAATAAATGTTTGTCAAGGAATGTCTTTGTAGGTTGTTGCATATAAAAGACAAAATATATGTATACAAAATAAGAGAAGCAAATTTCACCATACCATACTTTTCACGTAACCTTCACGAGAGTTAAGATGAAGCCAAATCGCTGTTGATCCGCAAAAGGTTTTATTTTTTATCAGCTTAAATCCGCGTTTCTCATGTACAAGGGGCGTCGCGTACTGTTAAAAAATAACCAGCAGACAAATCATCCGTTTATTGAAAATAAAGTATGAATTATTTTTCAAATTCCACTGAAGTTTAACAAAATTAAACAGATAGTTTACAGGCCAATAGCAACCTAATCCCAACAAAATAAATTAATAGTTAATTATAGTGAGGTGGCCGCAAAGTGCATTTCATAATTTTTTCTTTATTTAGGGGGTCCTGGCATCAAAAACGTTGAGAAAAGATGGCTTAAATCATTAAAGTATACGCAGTTCTTTGTAATATCCCGAAGTCCTCAGGGAGCTTCTCCCTACTCGTACAGGTATATGATTCACATCAAAGCAAGTTCTACATTAGATACAATCCTTGGGTTATGCTTACTCATATACACATGTTTTGTTTGATTTTATCCCTTACCTATATTTGCTTTTCAGCAAGATACACCTATCTATCTATCCCACTAATAAAACAGTTTTAATGGTAGTTATATTAAGTCATAGGTATTCGATAATGAATTTATTGTTGAAATGCTTTTGAAAGAAATAAGCATCTTAAGATTTGAAGGCTAACGAAATATTTTAAGCGCTCGTTTTGATTAAAAATAGTTTTTATTATTTGAGTATCAGTACCGAACGCGCAGTGCAAGGAAAATATAATTAAACACACCAGACGAATTTCACGATACGCAGCTTGATGTCTGCTCATGGACGAAGTAAAATTGTTCTTCTAAAAGTAAACAAACAGCGGAAGGGCTCTATCCACTAATAACTGTATTATTACTATTAACTCATAGGGTGTAATGTTGAGAACTCACTACACTGGAGCTTCAGCGCATTGTGCCCTCAGCCTCAGTACCATCTAAGAAGTACGTTACCCCATTAATAATATATTCTCAATCAATTTTAGGGTGCACTAAATGGATGCTTGTGCAATCCCCCCATGTTCTGCATTCACGCAGAATATGGCAGGTAGTTTCATTCTGCTCCTTTGCTACAACGTGTCTCTTTAAACAACGTCCCGCCAGCATTCCACTTACTGTTCTTAGATGAGGCTTTCTTAATTGCAGCAGTTCTATAACTTTTACTTGCAGTGAACATACTTGTTTGTTGTAGTCCGTGAAAATCCATGCAGCAAGGTTGATGTTCCTTTCTCAGTAGTTCTCGGACTTCTCACTGTGCACACAGGCTCCAGTCTTAAAGGTTTTTAGATTTCTGTCCATCTGCTCTCTCAATGTTGTCGCTCTCTTGTCCATCTGCTCTCTCAATGTTGTTGCTCTCTTGTCCACAAAACCCCTTCAGAAAACTGATGCGTGCTGTTAAGTCACAAAGCGCATCTAGACATTCATTTACTGCCTTGGACCGTATACAGGTGTTTTCCGAAGCTGTAATTGTAGGAAGATATCTATATGAAACTCATTATAAGAGCTCGCCCCAAACACTTAGGTAGACGGATTAAAATAAAATTTGTTGTCTGCTGGGCTCCTTGCACTCTCCGGTTTATAACTTGTTTTGTCGTGTCAAATATATGTACATAAGAAGTGGTTTCGAAAATCCAATCATTTCTAATCGAATATTCGAGCAAATCAGTGCATATTTTACAAGATGTGGCGACCATGACAAAATAACTTTGTTGATCAAGTGCATACCAATGAAAACCGGAATGAGATCGAAATGATGTGCAAGAGGATGAACCGCGTACCAAGAAAAGAAAACGCATCCTTCTATCCTACAATGAAAAAACTTATTTTGTAGATATATGAGAAGAGATGTGAGAGTAAAGAAAGCACCCTAGCAAAGACATCTAATTTATTTGGAATTTCATAGGTAACCCATGTGGCGATCAGTGAAATTTGGACCGTAACAAAGAAAAATTCGATTGGATAAGAAAGCGTTGAAAAAACTGCGTCCAATTCAAAAAGACCGGATTCGAAGAGCTGCATATGAGTTTTATGTAAAAAAACTATACTTACAGTTAGCTTGTTGTACAGAGKTATAATTAAGAAGAACATTGTCATGCTGTTGAAAATTATTTAAAAAAATATTGGTTTCG
Source organism: Rhyzopertha dominica (assembly GCA_025024175.1). NCBI lineage: Eukaryota > Metazoa > Arthropoda > Insecta > Coleoptera > Bostrichidae > Rhyzopertha > Rhyzopertha dominica. The sequence continues at coordinate 31,346,026 of QCXZ01000138.1, read as the reverse complement.
CGTTTCAGCGTATTAATAAAATAAAACTATATAATGACATGGCGATATCGTTATCTACAATAAATCAAGTAGACAAATATTTTATTTAGACGAGACATAGTTTGATACGCAGGAAACAGTCCAACAAGGATGGACTGGCGGTTCTAGGAAATGTAGTTTGTATATTCCACCTTCTAAAAATAAAAGAATTTCAATTTTACATGCCGAGAGTGAAAGCAGATTTGTGAATAATGCATTACACCTAGGGTGTAAAAATTTAAAAAATGCTATCGCAGACTATCATTCTGATACGAATGCTGAAGTTTTTAGTGGTTTACAGAAAACTTATTAGAACTAATTAGAAACTAATTAGAAAAATTCCAAAAGGTAATGTTATTGTATTTGACAATGCCAGTTACCAATCAGTACTAGTTGATAAAGTTCCGAACAACAGCAGTAAAGAAAACGAAGTGCAAGAATTCTTAATTAAAGAAGAGTTATATTTTGAAGACTTATTATACAAAGAAGAAATTATTGTAAGTTGTTCACACAAAAATTTAAACAAAATTTAACAATGAAACATTGGCAATGATATCAGTTAGAACCATTCGATTTAATAACTGCGGACGTTTGGAAAAGATCTGTAAAGCACGTAATAAAGATAGAAGATGGACATCGGAAGAATATTGTTAGACTTAATCATAGACCTAGAAAATAATAGTGACAGTGATATTCATAATAATAGTGATTGAGGGAAGCTTCTATTTTACCGCGACGATCGCCGTTATTCTGCTTATAATATGCACCAATATAAGTTTGTCATTTTATTTTTTATTACTGATTTGACTCTGCATGTTTGTGTTTTTATTTCAATTATACCATTTTAACTTAAATATTTCAGGCCCGGTCCACTTGAAATATTTATTTCGGTCGATGTAGTTGATAATATCGGTGTGTATTGCCAGTTAATGCGAGGTCTGCTGTGAACGGATGAAATACCAATAAATTTGTGCATAAGTCGGTTTCATAGATCTTTTACAATGTCTATAGCGATGCCTCTTCTGTCTGTGACGATTAGGATCCGCTTATTATTACGATTATAGGCTTTCCCTATCATTGCCCTAACACATGAAACAATTTCTGCTTGGAAAATGGTTGAAAAACTGCCTAGATTTATGCTTTCGTATTCCCCAATATTGTGCACTTCTGTCTCGTCCCGTCCTTTTCTTTTGAACCATCGTCGTATGTCTGCCTCCCGATCTCGCTAGCATGTTTTTGTGACTGTTTATACTCATTCAGCGATTGGTACTCTGAAAGGTTTTCGGAAGTCAAACATCACACCACTTCTGCAACCATGCTGAGCATGCAGCTATTTTATTTATTTATTCTATTCATTTAACCTCCTCATTATCTTCATGACCCGCGGTTTTAAGCTTATACGCTGCCAGAATGCCTCTTACTTCACAAGATGTAACGGAAGCATATGCAGCTACATTTCCATGACCACGGTAGCCATCGCCCCCGTAATAGGGTTGTCCCGCACATTAAAATTTGATAGTTTTAACGTATGCCTTTTATTGCTTACATCATGAATACTAGTGCTACGCATCTATTTTGCTTTTAGATTAATTCAACTCGTAACAAACGGCGGTAGAAAAATTACCCTGTTTCAAACATTTTCTTAAATCCGCCAACAACTACGCAAAAGGTTCCTAATTTCTGTCATGCGCACTGTTACAGCTCCCTAGGTAACAAGGTGCTCACTGTTGTCAGTTTTATAAATAGCCAGAGAAATACAATCAATAATGCAACGGGAGTGAGAGAGGGGGGCGAAGGTATAATCGTCAACGTCAATATTATAATTTAAACATAGGAATAACCTGTAACTGTTTATCAAAACACTTCTTAACGTAAGCCATTCTTACATTTAAAAAACCAACAGATTTCCCAAATACTTCGACGACATCTTGCTGCACCACTTAATCTGACAAATACGAAACTCGAAAGTTTGACCAAATTATGTAAACAAAAACACGTGGCTAGAGTGAGGTTAGGGTTATTACGTTGCACATGGCACACATGCAGCACGCGCCATGCTGTCGGTAGTACATTACCGTTTTCTTATACTAACAACGGCCAGAGACAGTCCTGACAGTTTCAAAATTTATCATATCGTTTTCATACGTAAGTATACAAACTTTAAACATTATCAAGAGTCAAGCGTCGTTCAATTCCTCATAATAAAAACATTGGTTCAAAAGCAGGTTCGATGGTTAAAGTGCTGTTCATATTAGAATAAACTGACTGAAGGATGATTTGTTATTTTCACAAATAAGCCTAAAGTTGACCTAGGTATCAATGTCACAATGCCAGTTTACGAGTACTTTCCTCACGGTTTCGCGAAAATTTGCCCACATTGAAAACGCAGCTCAAAAAAATGTAAGCAAATATTACTTGCAATGCCGCTAGAGCACTGGCTATTATTGGCGCTTTCGCTTTCGCTTTCGTCACCTTGAGAACCTTTTACGTCATCTCCGTGGCGGAATATCGAGGTATTTCAAACGGATACTGAAAATCCATACTTTCACATTTTTTTCTCAGTAAACAAGAACCGGAAAAAATCGCAAAAAATGTCTTTGTGCTTAAATTTTTATGTACATTTTAAATGTAAAATAAAAAAAAATTGTGGGACGGCCCCATTCCCAGGCAAGTAAGTTTTTGTAATTTGTCTTTATGGATACATTTGTGCCACCAGATAACAGTTTAAACATGCCTAAGCAGAGGATCTTGTGTCATACTTCACTTAAAACAATAACGTTTTATTTAAACGCAATATTGAAATAATCACATAAAATAATCGGCCGTCTTTCATATACTGGCAAGTGACGCGAAGTCACAAATAGTGTAATCAGTTTTATCATGCGCCACTGGTGCTCGTCACATTCAGAAATTCACGAGATCAAACCTGAGAGTTGGTCGTTTGCATTGTCAGAGTCTGCGTCGCACACTAAAAATAGATTTTTATCTGGTTACCAAAAAATTACTTTTTACAAGTAATAATTATGTTATTCTCAAAATCCATACCCTACCATTTCTATTAATCTAAAAATTCAGAAAGTTTGAATGGCTTCATCTTCTGTTTTAAAGAACATATTTCCACTTTCTTCTATTTTTATGCAAGCAGCATTTAGTGAATTGTAGAGCAATTTAATTTTATTTTGGATATATTTATACCTATAATATATTTTTGAATATGTGAGCAGACAAAATACAAATACAAAATGTGAATTGGGGTTAATTAACGTAGAGTCAAAAAAACTTAAAAATTCTTAACCTGACAAGAGAGAAAATGATGATAAGTGATATTTGATTAATACAACGTTATAAATAAAAAGAAATGACGGTCTTCTAGTCAATAATTTATATTATACTAACAGATGTATGAGTAAATATAAATATTAGGAATTTATTATCCGCCATCTCGATAAGTAGAGAAATGATATATAAGATATAATTAGTATAATTCGCTAAATCAAAAACCACTAGAGTTTTTATTACAAATGACATCTACATATTGACATCCTAAGGTTATATCTATACTATACCTTAAAAATATAGAATATTGTAGAATACAAAAAATTGCAGACAATATACAAAATAAAATGGATACAAACTTGAGAAGAACATATGATACTCGTTTTAGTAGTACCAAAATTCTTGCTTTGGAAAAGTAGATTGTTTAACAAGGCTTAACGTTGAAATCTTAGACTTTTTGGGTTTGACCGCGTCTGCTTTCGGAATAAGGTCGATGTTTCGTCCGCACTTGTAAAGGGCATCATCAGGACAGGAATAGGGAGTACGGAATATGGTACAAACCTAACGCCAGAAACACGTCTGATCTGAACCAAATTCCAACGAAGACTAAGATTTCAATCTAACTCTAGCCGCGAAAGCTTACGTTCTTACAAAGCTTAACGTGGTACCGCCATATTAGATCCGACCAAAACAAAAATAAAACTTACTTATTATAGCAATCAGGTCTGCAAAGTATGTCAAAGTAGCCCTGATTAATATTATAATAAACAAAATAATAAAATATTTTCTGATGTTTTTACTACATGAAATTATAATTAAATGTTACGCCCATAGATCATACTTAATTTCTTTACAGATATATCGTATATTCCACGGAAGCATCCTGAATAACAGGGGAAATGAAATATCTCAGAAACACTTCCAGACTAAGAGGCCACAGATGACCGGTCAGCTTATATTGTAGAAAAGAGCACAGCGGATAAGTCTGTGGTCTTAAAATTCTCTGAAAATGTGCCTGAGATATAATATTTGTTAGTATTTGATTTCACATGTTATTCACGATCGTTCACATACAATATAATAATTATTTTATAGCGCCGGAATAGACTTAAATTTCTAATCTGGAAACTAAAAGCACTTTGCATGCTTAGTTACTGTTTTTAAATACCAAGCTATTGAGCCAGTATTGTACCTATCTTATCTTTTTTTCTATAGAGGATTCTCGAGCTTAACGAATCTGACATGTTTTGTCTGACAGAGAGAAAAACCAATCCTTCGTGTCGTATTTATATGTCTGGGACAAAATAATCATTTAATGCATCTTGGATATAGCAAATAACTAGTCGAAGTAGTCTTTCCACCACTTTTTCAGAAAATTGTAATGCATATCTATAAACATATTTACAGGGTAAACAAAACTACGCTTATTAATAAGTAAGAATTTAGATGGCAATGCCATCTGTTACACTGACATGATGACAAAGCCACCTAACCTGCCTTAACGGGTACTAGTTCCTGAAGGAAGTGACCTGTAACCTGACAAATTGGCATGCAACTGCATACTTCAATTTGACAGCAGGGCATGTATTTTTATGTATGTCGGTTCTTGACCGCTAGCAAAAAGTGCCGTGGGGGCCTGCTGTTAAATTGAAGTATGCAGTTGCATGCCAATTTGTCAGGCTACAACAGGTCACTTCCTTTAGGAAGTAGTACCCGTTAAGGCAGCTAGGTGGCTTTGTCATCATGTAAGTGTAATGCTGACAGATGGCATTGCCATCTAAATTCTTACTTACATCATTCATTGCTTTGATATATAGGCAAGTTTACAATAGTGATACATCAGGCGGCAGATACATAAAATATTAAGAACAGTACTTTAATGCTGGAAAAAGCCGGGATTGTTGTGTAATAGGGCTGTTTTCGTTATATCGTATTAGCATTTTTAAATTGTGGACAGTGAATATTATTAAGAAAAAGAGGATACATGTAAACACAAAAAGCATGTGTGATATTATATTGTAATAGTAATATGCGTTTATGTGGTGAAGCAGTTATCACATAGGTTATTGTCACAAGTGTGTTTTGGTTACCATTACCAGTTCCTTCGTAATAATTATATTGAATATACTCGTTTGCGAACCCATCTGTGTTTCATTATGCGATACAGACGAGTATATTATAATAGCAAGTACTGTTTATTTCCGCCATTTGCAAAGCCACACTAGCGCTACCAACGGTCGATAAACTCTCCTATAGGAAAAACCAGTTCTATGCCGTGCTGTCTGCACTAGACCTTAACTGCACTGATGAGCTGTATTGACAGTTGGTTGAGGTGCAGACAGCACAGCATGGACATGTATTTTTACGCTTATTAATCTCTAATACATAAAACAAAAAATTAAACCCAGCGATGTGCTTAGTAATCACTTCTTTGTTTTGTTTACTATTCAATGTATTCACATCAGAAAAGTAACTGTTTTATCGACTGTTACAGGACAGCTTATGCTACCTCTGGATCGTCAGCGAACGTACTACCTAATACACTGCATCCAATATTGCTGCTGCCTCTGATTATGTTTGTCACCAGGGCTTTAAAGAGCAGTGAAAGACATTAGTAATACATCTTACGTACTTATTTTTTGTGTATTTTTGTATATAAATAAGTCTATTTATATTATTTGTTTAATATTACAATTTATATTTGTAATGAGTGTTCCTAACCAATAAATTGTAATTTATGAAGGGTCTTTAGTTTTGCGTTATCGGTTATTCTCGTCTCTAGAGCGGATATATGATATTTAGTCAACATTGATCTCGACATTCCTACGAAGATTATTAGACAATTTAGCGGATTAGCGACGAGAATCAGAACTGCTTCGAAAAGTAGTAAGATAAGATATCGACTGTAATCACTACACTAATAAAAGCAGAATCAGTCTACGTCTGTTCTTTCGAAAGTAATAGATTGTGAACATGTGGTTAAAGGCGATAGTTTGTGCTTTAACTTTAAGTTACGCTTCAGCAGCGGTAAGGATACATATGAATGGTTGTAACAAAGCGATATCAGTAGTTTCTCTTTGATTATAGAACAGCGCGATCGCTGTTCTAAGCGGGGGCGACGTTACTGGAGTGATTCGTTTCAATGAAACAGACGATGGTGTTTTAGTACAAGGAACTATTGCAGGGTTGACACCTGGGCAATTTCATGGATTTCATATCCACGAGTTAGGTGACTTGAGCAATGGTTGTACTTCCACTCTCGCGCATTACAATCCTTACAATGTAAGTAACAATAATTTAAATACGTGTATTAGTAATTAAGTTTAAATTAAATTAATTCTGGACACAATAGGAATCTATTAATTTTGCGACTATAACCTGACGCCACCAAATAATTAGAACAAAAAAAATCCAAAACACTCTGTAACTGCATCTAGATCATCTCCGGCATCTTCCTAACTCTTTATGGGTCTAATGTGCTTGCTGTTTTTTTTTAATATTTCACCACGTCATATTTCCGGAGTTAACTTCTCGAATTGTTGTGAGATAGCACTAATAAGTAGTTTGGGAAGCATTTGTTTCAAATTCACTCAATGAATGTGGACAGGTCGTCGGCATTGCTATGGAGTTGCCACCTCTATATTCGATAGTGAAGTCAAATATCTGTAATCGCTGCAGCGATCTCGCATTTTATTATCTACAGTTCTTAAATACGAACAGCCCTCCTTGAGTTCAGATATTTTAAGAAATACCCGAACGTTTTTATTGTACTTATAGCAAAAAGTTCACTTCAAGTTAAGTTCTGGCTGGGACAGTAGGTTGCTGAATTGGCGATCTTTTATGCCTTTCTAGCTCTTGCGATAGAACTCCAAGCCATTTACTGCTCATATCCGTGTCTACGATAAACTACATATTGGCATATTGGGTAGTAGAATAATATTGTTGTAGGCATGTTACGGGGGTTCAAAATCTGGTATAAATAAATTAAAATAGTCGACAGAATTAGTGACTTTCCGAATTATATTTCATCGTGTAATCTCACGCAAAAGCAACATACGTTAATTAAATATAATGAATTAAAGCAATGAAGAAAACGTAGTCGTATATAAGTAACTGAAATCGTATTCATAAAGAAGATAATATACTAATTTAATTATTACTGACTTGGTGCAATAACATTCGAAAGAATTAGGGGTAATAGTATTTTCTAAAATAATGGTAGCTGTTTAAAACAGGTATCTTCAATTCAATCTGTTCATGCTTATTGCTAAACCGAGCTATTTCATCGTTGTGGTATGTCTTTCGTTTCTAGCTTTACATCGTAAATACATTTAATTCTAAATCTATCTATCTGTCTTCATAGTAAGCAGGATATTGTTATGTTTCACAGGAAGTATGTATAATTATTTTTCTGATTTTGTTAGATTAAACTCTACCAAAAGTGTACCACAGATCCTATCACAAGAACTGAACATCAGATAACCTTTACATCTGCTACTTGGCTTACCAAATTCCAAGCGCGATATAAAGTTTGATAGGGCAGCTGACTTTCGCTCATATTATCTAAAGCAGTATATACTTTTACCACTTCCTTTTTGGTTAGCTAATTCATTTTTATCGTTTTGATAAATACCCAGCTTTGAAAGCCAAATACTAATATTGATAGTCTATTTCACTTTTCACTGGACACTTCTTTTCTACTTGCAAACTATTTCTGGCTAAACAAAGGAGGTACATACCTGTATTCATGTCTCTTCTTTCGATTAATGACGTTATCCCGTTGTTTCCACGTTAAACATGTTACCGCAGTGGAAAAACGAGACACTTCAAGGAGAAACGCAGAGTGATGTTTTTAGTGCCACCAGTATCCGAAAGCAACCGTAAGATTTCAAGATGCAGAGTGGTCCTCAGATCTTCAAAAGGCTCAGCTAGAAGACCACGATATCATCGGTACTATACTTTGGTGGAAATAAGACAGCAAATCACGACGTGGATGGAAGGAGTCGTATCCAGAAAATCAGACCTTAAAAAAGATGTGGACCTGTCGTCTTTGATAGTGGAAAACGGCGTAATGAAGAAAGAGTGGGAGAGTACCGATGGAAAGCATGTTGCCGTGGTTTTAGTAGTATCCAATCAGTATGTACCAAAGGTATTGGAAAAGGCCCCTGGAGGAGCATCGGACGCCCACCTAGAAGTGAATAAGACTCACAAAAGTACATGAACGATTCTACTAGGTTGATTYTCGAGAAGATCTAGAGAAGTGGTGCTGTAATTGTGCAACTTTGCACGATAAATCGCGAAAGCCTGTAAAACGTAAAAACTAACCATAAACAGTTTAACGAAGTAGACCTGGTGTGGTACTATAGCCCACAAATGAGAAATGGTCCTTCGCCTAGTTAAATATGAAATCCAACGCAGCCCAAAATTAAAGATAATAAAGATGATGGTACATCATTGGTAAGTTTGGTTAAGTGGGTACCACGACGATTTATTTCTAAAGAAAAAGTAGTGTTATCATGTGGGAAACCAGCGCCTGCAGAATAGGTAACCAGACTGAAAGTTCGAGCAGTTGCGTATGGTCTCTTACTCTAGTATGTTTAGCGAAGCTTAAATTTGTCGACCGGTACAATAGCCATCTTGAACGCTAGGGCGTCAGTATTATAATAACAGTAGGGAATTAAACTAGTGGTGTTTAAATTTAGGGTATTTCGGTAAGTAAAGGATAAATAAAGGTAATTTAATTTAAAACAAACTACCTTTTGCAATAAGACTATACAAGGCATATATATCCCATCAAATTGTTGACCATTTACAAGATGCTGGTTGATTTGGGTGTGGAAAGTAGGGTTATTATAAAGCAGATTGCAGAACAAAGAAGACAAAAGTTATGTAACTACTGTAAGAAACCAGGTCATTTTATAAGACTGTTATTACCAGAAAAATAAAGAAAAATTTCAAGATGAAACCAAGGAAAGAAATGCTTTCATAGTTACGGTTCTGAGTGGAAGTACAGCAAGTAATAACTGGCTGGTTGATAGTGGCGCAAGTGATCACATGTGTCATAGAAGAGACTATTTTGAAATATTTAGACAATTAACTGTAAGCAAGTCAGTAGTAATCGGTGATGGCACAAAAATTGAAGCAAATGGAATTGGAATGATTAAATTAGAAGCACATAATAGACAGGAATGGTTACCAACGATATGTTCCTGATGATAAGGTCAACCTGTTTTCAGTGAGCAAGGCAGTTGACAAGGGATATGAGATGAAGATGGATAACGAAAGATGCAAGTTTGTGAAGAATAACAAGGTTGGAGCAATTGGTGAAAGAAGACACAACCTGTTTGTAATGAAATTTTGTTTTCAAGAAACCACATCAAATGTAAGTCGAGTTCAACAGGATCTTCAGACTTAGCATGAAAGGTTGGTGCATCAAAATAAGATTTATGTGAAATATATAATATTAATGGACAAGGGGATAGAATATGTAGACAACGAAGATGGAGATGTGTGTAGATACTATATTAAAGGAAAACATCAGAGGTTACCGTTCAGTAAGAGTGAAACAAAAACAACACGCACCTGTGAGTTATTACATATAGATTTGTGTGGACCAATGGAGGAAAAGTCATTGAGTGGATCACGGTATTTTTTATTAATAAAAGATGACTATTTCAAGTACAGAACAGTATATTTCCTCAAAAAAAAGTCAGAAGTTTGTGCAAATTTGAAACATTTTCTGTTCTCAAAGAAAAGTAACGATGTGAAAATCATGAGGTCTGACAATGGTTTAGAATTCGTGAACAAAGAAATGAAGGAATTGCTAGATGATAATGGAATTCAACATCAAACCACAGTGGTCTACATACCCCAGCAAAATGGGAAAGCTGAAAGGGAAATGCGAACAATTGTAGAAGCAGCAAGAACCATTTTACAAGCAAAATCGATGGAGAAGAAATTTTGGGCTGAAGCAGTAAACAGCTGTATACACAATCAACCCCACTGGAAGGTCTAACGTTGAAGGCAAAACCCCATTTAAAGTGTGGACTACAAAATCTTTCAACATTACATGTGTTTGGAACAGAAGTTTATGTCCATGTACCAGAAAAGAAAAGATACAAATTGGATGCAAAAAGTTCTAAAGGAACACATTGTTGAAGAATAATGCATGGATTGAACAACTAGGATTAGAAAGTTTAATATTTAGTTTTGTGAATTACGAGTACAATAAAGGTTGAAACAATTTAATTGAGGGAGGGTGTTTTGTAATAAGCAATGACCTTGTTTCAAAGTCAAGAATCAATTGTATTATTAATATTACAAGCTTTGGAATTACTTTTACAGCAAGACTGCATCGACCACTTGATTTCATCTACTCCTCGCTGAGTTAAAGAGTGCTTTAATAACCTTAACAGAGCAACATGTTTTTAAGATTGTTACTCTTTCTTCTTTAACTTGAACAAACACAATTTTTATTGTGATATAGAAGCTAAACAAAACATACAAAACCGTCACGATTTTTTTTATTGAGCTTCAATATACTATCCGTGATATCCAACACTGAGCTTCAGCGTAGTTAGCGCAATTGCTATTTATAGCTATTACGCTAACCTTTAACCGTACATTATTCCGAAATTGGGATCTTATGGAATATGGTATTTTACAGTAAGTGATACAAAATGCTTGAACTCGATTAATTACCATAGTTTAGTCTTAACTAGCTATAGATGTTTTTGCTCTAGAAAAGCTGGGTATCAAAAGATTAACTAACAAAGGAAACCCTAGAAAACATACCTATTTCTAAATAAGGCTGTGGATATTTTTATTTTACTTTTTAATTCTAATAATCCTAAATGTAGCACAGAACGTAGGATACAAAAGCCACTAACTCATTAACAGATTGTAGAAAGCAGTATCATGTAGACGCAGACCAAAGATTATTAATACTTCGCAGGCAACCCATGGAGGGATGAACTCAACCATTCGTCATGTAGGTGACTTGGGTAACTTGGAAGCAAATTCATCTGGAGTGGCAACTTTCAACTTCACTGACAGTGTAATCAGTCTGTCAGGAGCAAATGACATTATTGGCAGAGCAGTCGTAGTGCATGAAGATGAGGATGACTATGGACTGGGAGGAGACGAAGGCTCATTATCCACTGGAAATGCAGGAGCCCGAATAGGATGTGCTGTAATTGGAAGGCTGTAAGTATCGGTACTATTATAGATCTTTTGGATGCCAGTAAATTACTTAAATCAATATTCCAACTTGTTTGGATAATGCGTTGTTAAAGCAAAAAGTTACAAACATTAATGTTTCCTAGACCTCTGTAATTGTTGCATACAACGTTCACTTCACCTTCGCATGTAGCTACGAGAGGAAACAATATTAAAAGTTGGTATTTTTTTAAATCTTGCCTTTTAGACAATTTCCCACTTCTATCAAGGTTGATAGAGAGTCCAGTAACCATATTAATCAAAATGATCGGTCAATCTTGGWTGTAGTCGCTAATGCTTCTTTAAATATAAGTCGTTGAAGCATACGCCTTGTATAAGTTGTTCTGATGAATAACGCAAAGCATACACTTGGAGTTTTCTAGCCCATACTGGTTTATACGTTAATAATGGTTTATTTTTTAGTGTGGGCAACACAAGCTTGCGATTCAGCCAGAAAGTGTGAGGTGGTTTGTTTGCCTAATTTCTTTAAAGGAAGTCAAGGCTTGCATGCAAATATTTAGGCATGATTACTGCACAAAAGAGTGCACCTTCTTTGATTGTTTGTTTAGTCATTATCTATATAATAAAAAAGGAGTAGTGTTGTTTTGACGAGAAAAATTGATATAGTTGTACATTGTTGCGGACAGTACTTCAAGAGTAACTGGTAAAATGAAGAACATTAATGTATCACAAAAATATAATTCACGAACTTTGCTTGAATCATAACAGAGCTAAAAATGTTAAGAAAACAACTCATATTCGAACAAAATAAAAACGTGCAATAATAATGGGTTGTTTTCCACTAATCGCAGAAATCCGCGCAACCATTCCTATTAGCTTAATACCCTCAAAAACTACTCAAATAACGTGGCATTAACACAAACACTTGTTTTACCCCTAAAAAGAGTGTAAAAATTAAAACGATTTTGGCGGATCGCAATAAACTTGCTATAGACGTCGTTGTTTGTATCACGTGACCCACCCGGCATCCATAACCAAGGTTACTGTCAGTGGCGGCTGGTCAATAAGTGCCAACGTGTCATGGCACTACCAGCAAAACTAGAAAAATATTTTTTAACAATCAAAACTTGAAATATAATGGAACTCGGAGTGGTTGAATTTGTGGGAACATCGGCGGAACTGCGGAACGCACCCACTCATAAACGGTTACCGCTTGCGCTCAGCACCGGCATTAGATTCAACTTCACTTTCGTGTCAGCTTTGAATTGGCACGGATTCGCGGCAGTTTTTGGATCTCCGCGGGGAGCAAGGGGATGCGAGGAGTACGCAGGTTTAAGTGGACGTTCGTGCCAGTGAGTCGATTGGCACGGATCAGCGTTGCCAACTGACCTGACCTTAATCATCGCACCAACCCCACAAATATTATCGTACATAAGAAAATATCACCTTACAGATAATATAATAAAAAAGTAGTATAATTTAACATTCTATATTTAAACTTACTCAATTATAAATTTCGAGAAGGCAGCACGTGTGGTGATGAGGTTAACGAGCGGGAAGCGTGTCAGACAAATCAGTTTAATTTTGACATTTGACTTGACATACCAATCTATCAACACAACGCAAACATTGAGTGCCTTGGGAATGCTGTCGGCTGAGAAACAATTCCTAAATAATATTGAAAATATTGAAAAGAGCGCCGAATGGATTTTGTCTATCAGGCAATATAAAAACTACATAGTGACTTAAGACACAATTGACGAACGCGTTGACAATGCAGTGTAGGTTTCTAACGTGGTACCTAACTTGTTTTGGATGAAAATGTGTGATACGAAAATGATAGGTGAGTTACGTACATGTTTTATAAATTGGTTATTTAAACTACCATATTATAATTTATATCTTTAGTTTTATAATCGTTTGTAACATATCGAATTTTTGGCACTACCTTGCGATACAGTCACGATCCGCCACTGGTTACTGTAATACGCCAACCTTGATAAATAAATAACACCATAACGATTGATTGATTGATTGATTCGTCTTATGTTTGTATTCGGTATGGGTACTTTTACTTCCACATCCAACGGATGGGAAGTATTGTATCACGAATAAAAATTTTAAAATTTTTTATTTGCTCATTCGCTTTAAAATGGTCGAAAACGTAAAAAAACAGAATTTGAGCCAAAAATTTCTTGTTTGTGTCTGTGTCGGTGTCTGTGGTTTTGCTTGTATACACGATAACTTTCGAAAGACTTAATATATGAACTGTGTTGTCAAACGTATAGATCTCAACTACCCAAAGCGACCTATTGTTTTTGGGGTAAGTACGGTATTGGTAAGGGGGCGAACTACCCTTTTTGCAAATTTTTAATTTTTTTTCGTTTTAGTATGTGATTAGTAGCATAACTACGAGTATTATTCGCCCTTATCAATTTTCGGTGCAGCAAACTGTTTAGCAGATATTAGCAAAAAAGCGTCACATAAAGAAAACGGTTTTTCCTAAATATCTCCGAATATATTTAATATATTCAAAAATGAAAATAACATCAGGTAGGAACTAAAATTTCTTTATTAATTAATCCATTTTTTTTTATTAATTTATCCAAAATTTTAACATTTTCGAAATATTTCCAAAAAACGTATTTTGGTTCCTGTTCGTACGATTTTTTTAAATTTTGGTATTTTATAGGAAACCAAATTGCTGATCGGAAAGCACTTTTGTAATTTTTTTGTTAAGTTAATACTTTTCGAGTTATTTGAAAAAAACAGATTTTAAAAATTTATGTATTTTTATGTATTGCTAATATCACGTGGACCGTTTGTCTTAGAAAAAATGTGTAGAGAGAAAAAATGCTGATTACTAATCGTATAGTATAAGAAATAAAAACGTAAATGTCATTTTTACAATTGGATGTGGAAGTATTGATTCAATTTGCAGCGGTTTTTTGATGTCATTCTCGTGTGCAATTAGTTAGTAAACTACAGAATATCTTGCATTAAAGAAAATGTCTTTAGTGTCAGCAGGACAGATTTGTATGGATGATTGTCTCTGACTAAACTACTCCAAAAGGCGTCGCTACCATACACTGTCTCCATAAAAGTATTGGCATACGTTTGCTCAGAAAATTTCTCTTACAATTATCATTTATTTAAAAATGTATGCAAGTCGTTTATACAGTAAGACGTTTATATCAATCTCAAGTGGTGCACACAAGTTTTTTGATAATCTAGGCTTTGAAATACGGATATCGATGTACTTTTGTCTCACTGGAAAGCAAACCTTTTGAAATTGATTTAAAAACGCTCAAAATGCCTTCCAAACGCTATGCTTTCATTGCTAATTAGAAATTGAACCAGAAATTGCAGTGACCAATGTTTACTTTGTTGACATAACATGAAAGAAAGTCGCCCATTTATTTACCTGTCGCCACTGCAAAAATTTTTTCATGAATAACTAACCAATAAATATTCTATAAGTTGGCTATTCTGGCAACTACCTGTCAGTGCAGTTCCAATTGTTATAAATGATCGAAACTTTTACGTCAGAAAGATCAAGTGACCTGACAGATAACTCTGCCGAGCGGTATTTTCTGGTTAGGTAATTATTTATTTTTGGGATAACAGCTATTTAGAGAAAGCGAAAATAAGGTTTTTTCTTAAGTATATTACATTTTTAACACATATGGATAATTAGAAAACAGCGAACTGATGTAGATATTTTTATAAGTATATTAGCGAGAAGTGCAGATGATAAAACCATGAGTCGCTGAATCTTGAAAGGTGCCGACAATGGTTACGACGTATATAGTGTTCAGTTTTTAATAGTTTCATATTTGTTATAGTATAGACGGATTACTTCAGCTTACGTATAACTTCACTTAAAAGGATAACGATTTTTACCATCTGTCATGCTACAAAAATGGATGAATAGAGGTTTCAAATGTTACCGGTAGATGGCAAGACTGACATTTTTTGCTCTTTTTTATKATCTTATTCAGAGAAAAACACAATGATCATGCAATAGGAGGACGTGACGTATGAATATGTAATATAAACCTTCAATGTGCCCTGAACAGTTACACCACAGAATAGGTTAGGAGCTTGGTTTTAAAATTAAATACTATTTCTCAAATTTCATTTACTTTTTAAGTGTTTCTGAACTTATCATATTTTAAGTTCTGATAAATTTATTGTTTACCATACGATATAGTGAAATTTAAGATCGCTTGGAGCAGAAAATCAAATGTGCGGTAGGATTCTCAATTGTTACATTACGATTAACATTGTAATTATATGGTAATTTTATACTTACAAGAAATTAAGCCGCCTTCGGCTTAAGTTGAAATGTAAATAAAACTAACGTTTACCCAGTAAAAAGGAAATTTTGTCACATTGTGCATACTAACTTATTAAAAATTTATACACTTAACATGGTGCGCCACTTATTGGCAGTCCGTAAAAACTTGAATTGGCGTACAAAAAACAGGGATGCTATCGAATGGTTTGTTCGGTGTATGTACTTGGTAAAGGGAGTTGAAATGTGCCAATACTCACTCGCATCATTCTGCCTTTTTTCTTGCTGGATTAAGCCTGAGACTAGAGTTGGTAGTACCTACCTTGTAAATAATACATTACCTTATTATGATGACTTAAATGGGAGGATTAAACCAAATAATTTTAGTGTTTGAATTTTGCCCAAGTAACTGGCAACAAGCTCTGTGCCTATCCCATGCAGCATTTAATGTTAGGTTTAATGGTTTGGCTCCCTCTACTTTATAAAGACTTAAATTTCCAGTCCCCATTTTGCTTTAAAATGGCGGTCTATTTGAAGCACTGTAATAATAAACCTACTCTATGAGTCGCGAGTTTGCTGCTCCTGACATACTGTACATAAAATACATCTATGCAGATGGTTGGTTACCAATACAGGTATATAAGCGGAACGTAACAGTGGATTGAATTCAAACTTTACCTGTTATGAATGCTTCACTACGCATACGTTCTTTGTAAATAAACGTTAACAATCCTTTCTTTTTCATTTTTCGCAAATTTTTATACTATTTTATTGTTTCAGGTCCGAAGTATCTACAAGCGACAGTGTGGCGATAAATATAAACTACCAATTAATGATAAAACTGTTACTTGCAGTTTTCGCTTTTCACTTTTTCCAGTCGTAGCTCGATTCTTATTACGTGACGATACCACAAAGGCTTTATTAGCCACCAAACAACAAATATTATAACCACAGATCTTACCTTCACAATAAATCTAATAAACCACGGCGATATTCAAGAGGGTTTCGCTGGCCTCAGCTTACTCAGTGGAGACGGGCTGGGTTCACAGATGAAAAAAAGAAATAATGGGCGCCACGCAATTTGAAAAAAAAGCCAACAGCGAAACAAAGAGCCAAATAAAATTGCGAAATATTTTTTTATGCCCGTGTTTATTTACAAAAAAAAATTTTAACATGCAATAAAAATATAAAGTTAATGAAACAAAGTTAATGATTATAATTCAAATTAGTGTAATAACTACCCTAAGACCCTGCAACGGTCTAGCAAGCGAGCGTCGTGGCGCGAGGGAAGAACGGTCAAACCGTATCACTGTATTTCGTGAGTAGTGAACGTATTACTTAATTATCGACACCCGGGGGTGGAGTATTGGCCAATACCTTCCCGCATACACAATAAATTCACATTATCCCCGTAGCTATAGGCAAAACGCCGCTGCGACTCGCAAACCGCTATTTTACAAAAATAACAAGCTATTCTAGTTTGAACAGTCAACGAAATTCCTATCTTTATCAAGGTAAGTTATTTTTAGAATAATCTAACAGAAAGGAAACAAAAACTACTATAAACCGACGCTATACAGGTGAGTATCGATTAAATTTTTGAGAAAATAACAAATTGCATAATGTAGAGATCAAATTGTAAATTCTAATATCAAATTGTAAATTGTAAATGTTGAAACGTTAACTCTTCTTTATTTCAGGGAAACGACGAACGACGATCCACGGAAAACCGCTTCTACGTGCTTTCGGAACGGCAAGAATGTCCAAGTTATAGATAACGTAAAAAAATAAAAGTGTCTGACCGTAAGGTAAGCTGGTCCTCTGGGAGTCCTACTGGTCCAAATGGGCCTTCAGCTGCTATCCTAGCTGTCAATTAGCTTCCCGGAGTATTTTTCCTACCAAATAGCCCTTATGCACGTGGATTTAGCGAAGTAACAACCGGAGGATGAAGAAGTAAGAAGCAAGAAAGTAAGAAAGGCTGCAATAATGAAAACGCATGGTGAAACCACTGTACTATTGAATAAAAAGAACTTACGTCTGCTCTTCGACCCTCTTCTGCAAGGACTAGCGATTCGCTTTTCAAATCCCCAATTAGGCAATCAATTATGATAATAACAGCGCCTTTCAGATCCAATACAAATATCTAATTGCGTTTCACACACTCGATAAATCAAAACCAATTTTAAAGGCAGCTGTTTAGCGAAATTTACTAGGTGAATCTTGCAGGTTCAAAGTGATAGTAATAGTATTTTTGTGGGCAAAACCGTTTTTGGCAAAAACGCGCAGACCGAGTTTCGATAAGATATACTGATGGCAGCACCTACCGGATTCATTTAGGTTTTAAGCTAAACTATGTTAAATGTAAAGAACGCCGTAATAACTCCCCCCCTATTCCGATGAAAATTTCATTCTACCAAATTTTCACATGTTGCAGGCTTTAAATCTTGAACATGATAAATACCCTTTACCTTTCCGTTATCATCTAATTCATAAGTCAAATAGGACACCTTTCGCTTAATTTTGAATGGCCCTTGGTATTTTGGTGACAGTTTGGCGCTCATATTTCGACTTGCGTCCGATAGAACGTGATTCTTAACATAAACCAAATCATTTACCTGAAAATTCGTAGGTCTCCGACGAAGARCATAACGCTGMTTGCTACGCAAATGCGCTTTTCTTATACGTTCGCGTATTTCTTGATACAGAGTCTGAAATGCTTTCGAACGATGCCCAATAAAATCATCTACACAATGTGTTTTATTTTCACTAATCTGCTCATGAAGTTTACCCGAAATTATGTGTTCGCGTCCAAAATTTATAAAATAGGGTGTGCAGTTAGTGACCTCGTGCACAGCAGTACGCATCGCGCACGCCACTTTATGCAAGTACACACTCCAAGATTTGTGGTTGTCTTTAACATAAGACGCTAACATAGTTTTCAGTACTCTATTCGTACGCTCAGCAGGATTTGCCTGCGGGTGATATAATGCAGTAAACCAAAGCTCTACGTTGTATCCTTCGCAAAGTTTTCGAAATTCTCCTCCCCGAAATTGAGATCCATTATCCGTGATAATAGCCGCTGAAACACCGAACAATAAAAATAAGTTTTCTTCAACCAATCGGGCTATAATTTTACCGGTTGCTTCGCGCATAGGAAAAATCAAGGGAAATTTTGAGAAACAACACGATATAACCAAAATATATGCATAACCGTGTGAACGAGGTAAGGGTCCCACAATATCCATACACACCACGTGCCAAGGAGATTTCGCGAAAGGACGAGTGGACATTTCACCACCGGGTTTATTTTGTTGAGGTTTGTAACGCGCACATACTTGACAACGCTTCACATAATTAACTACATCGCTTTTCATCTTCGGCCAAAAATAAAATTCACTAAGTCGACGAAAAGTTTTGAAAACACCGCAATGACCCGATGTTGGATTATCGTGAGCTTGGCGCATTTGTTGCAGACGTTTATCTTTAGGCAATACTTCTTTCCATATATTTTCTTTAACATCAAAATTCGTATGGGTATCTCGAATATGTTTAAACAACCGACCATTACAAATTCTAAAAGCCGGATAACGCAATGGATACTTTTCGACCAAAGACAACATTTTTGTATACCAAGGATCGTTAACAACAGAATTGTTATTTTCTTGCTGCACTACCGCCTCATTTACTTCCGGAATAGTACGCGACAGAAAATCAGGAACAATATGTTCTTTGCCTTTGCGGTGAATGATTTCATAATCGTAACTTTGGAGCCGAAGTGCCCAACGCGCAAGTCGGCCTACCGGGTCCTTGAGATTTTGTAGCCACACTAAAGAGTGGTGATCGGATACCACGGTAAATTTTTGCCCTTCCAAATAAGGTCTTAGTTTTTCAACCGCCCATATTACCGCTAAGCATTCACGCTCGGTTGTTGAATAATTCTGCTCTTGACGCGTTAGAGCTCTCGACAAATACGATATAACACGATCTCCATCTTCACATTTTTGAGACAAAACCGCCCCTAAGCCATAAGCTGATGCATCGGTCTGAACCATAAATGGTTTGTCAAAATTAGGACATGACAAGATTGGTGCACTAACTAAACAAGTTACGAAACAGCCTCAAATGATTTGGAGCACTCCTCAGTCCATTCAAATCGACGATTCTTCTTAAGTAAACTGGACAAAGGTGCTACCAATTCCGCAAAATTAGGTATAAACCTCCGATACCAACCGATAAGACCTAGTAAGCTACGCACTTGTTTAACTGTAGCGGGAGCTTTAATCCGCAAAATTGCATTTACTTTTTCAGGATCAACACTCAGTCCCTGCCTATTTACAATATATCCTAAATAACGAAGTTCTGGAAGACAAAGTTGGCATTTTTCTTTATTAAGAGTTAGACCCGCATTTGTTAGGCGCTCTAGAACCTCACGCAAAGTTTTTAAATGCGTATCGAAATCTGGCGTGGCAATGATGACGTCATCTAAATATACAAAACAATAGGGCTCTAACTCAGGCCCTAAAACCTTGTCAACAAATCTTTGCCAAGTAGCTGGTCCGTTATGCAACCCCATAGGGCATTCTTTTAAAATGGAACAGTCCGCGCCCAGGAATACTAAAAGCTGTGTACTGTTTACTATTTTCTTCCAACTCAATTTGCCAGTAAGCAGATTTAATATCAATGGACGATAAAAAACGTGCATCCCTCAAGCTCTCTAGAATAGCAGACATATACGGTAAGGGGTAAGAGTCTCTCAGACTTACTTGATTTAATTTACGGAAATCTACACAAAATCTAAACGAGCCATCCTTCTTCGGAACAAGAAGTACTGGAGAGGACCAAGGAGAGTTAGACGGTTCTATTATTCCCGCCTCCAACATATTTTTAAGTTCCGCGTCAATATACTTTTGCATTATTGGATTCATACGATAACTACGCTGTTTGATTGGCGCTGACGTTGTGCGAATCACGTGCTGAACTAGTTTTGTGCAACCTAGCTTTCCATTATCGCTACCTAAGTACTTACTGACTACTTCATTTAAACTTTTAAGTTGATCCGAATGTAATTCTCCCTGATCAGACACAGAAAACAGTTCTACCTTTGGTGAATCAGCAAAATGCCACTCCATAGTTTTAAAATTTGGAAGAATACCCATTATGCGCCAGAAATCTATCCCTAATAATATTGATGGTTGTAAAGTTGGCATAATGTACGCATCAATCACTCCTACTTTATCTTGCAACTTAATCGGCAGTGAAACTGTACCCAAAATTTCGGCTTTAGAACCGTTAGCCAAAAGGCAAATAGGCTGAGAAGATTTATTCGAATGAATTCCTAACCGTTCTAAAATGCTAAAGCAATTGCCACTAATAATTGTACTGTTTGCTCCAGAATCGAGAAGTCCCAAAAATTTGTGCCCCAAAATGTCAACTTCCAAATATCCCCTTGCATCCGAGTTCACCGAACTTAATAAGTAGTCTAAAATAATTTTGTTTTTATGATCCACTGAATGAGCCGGTTTTCCTAAAACTAACTCTTTATCCTCACGACTCAACAAGGACGAGTTTCTCCGTTTCCCGAACTACATTTTGGACAATCGTTTTTAGTAAATCCGGGATTTCCACATTTATAACAATGTTTCCGAAATGGTGCACGACAATCTTGAGCTCTATGCCCGTTCCTACCACAATTCCAACAGTTATTCAATTTAGTATTGGAAGTACTTGCCGTATTAACATCAACGCGTTCACGCCTACTAAGACTCTCATGTGCTTCATAACTTAAAGACGTACTTGCCGACGCGACTTCTACGTACGCTAGATCAGGTTCTACATCTGCTTTAGACCTATGCGGTGGTTTATAAGCTTCAACAAACCGTTTACTTTTTTCTATTTGTCGACCAAGTTCCAACAACTTCTCTTCTGACGTTACATCAACAAGACTTAAACGCTCCTGGTAGAATGGTGCCAGATTTTTCAAAACAACTCGCAAACGCTCTTCTCTATTAGGGGGTATTGTTAATCTCGAAAACATATTATCCATTACCGCGACATAAATACCTAGAGATTCATCTGGACCTTGTGTTCGACGACGGATCTCTTCCCAAAGCCTGTCCTCATAATCATACGGCAAAAATTGTTCCCGTAATTTAACTTTTAACGCGGACCAACTATCAACCGATCTCTTAATTGACCGATACCAATTCAAAGCCTTTCCCGTAAACAAATCTAATGCTGATAGGAACAGCTGGGCTTCCGATACGTTGCGAGCGACCCGCAGCTCTTCCACGCGTTCCAGGAATGCATTTACCGAAAGATCTCGACTCTCCCACTAAAATGAATACCCCATTTCAAAACCGGAACTGACTTAACACCATGGTCCACCCCTACGCGCGATAAATTATTAATTCTATGTAAAGGTGTTGAATGAGCAATATTAACAACATTACCTCTATCTGAATTCGCATCAATAACGCTAACGCCTATTTGTTCTTCCGCAGATGATTCGTCGCTATCATTTTCTGGTTCAGCTTTCTTATTTAATGACGACAATGCACGTAAAATCAGTACTATTGAATTTCCACGCTCTTGAAGAACTTTCGCGTCCCCAGATTCTATTCTATTTACGCGATTCAGCAGATGATGCAATTTGGTTTGTATTTTAATAAATTCTGAAGACTGCTTATCACCGGCAAAATCTTGAATTAATATTTTTAGCCTCGTCTAGTTTCTTTTGCACGATAGCAAATTCTATTCGTACATCACGCGAATACGGAGGATACTGCAACGGTTTACCTTCTTTTTCTAACTTCATAATTTGACGCAAATCCTTGCGCATCTCCTCTACCGTCCCGCTACCTACAACACCCCTAATCGATAATTCATATTCCAATTCATCCTTAGATAACCGATCAACAGACAATCTATAATATGATTTATCCATATTCCTAAATGTTAAATAAACTCAGCGCGAAATAATCTTTATGCCTCTCGGCCGAACAAGAAATCGTGATCGCGTTCCTAGCAATAAGAACTAATGCCCCGAAATATTATACAAACACCTCAAAAAATGGAAAAAAAATGTTCAAAGCTGGCCCCACGTTGGGCGCCATTTTTTTATTACGTGACGATACCACAAAGGCTTTATTAGCCACCAAACAACAAATATTATAACCACAGATCTTACCTTCACAATAAATCTAATAAACCACGGCGATATTCAAGAGGGTTTCGCTGGCCTCAGCTTACTCAGTGGAGACGGGCTGGGTTCACAGATGAAAAAAAAGAAATAATGGGCGCCACGCAATTTGAAAAAAAAGCCAACAGCGAAACAAAGAGCCAAATAAAATTGCGAAATATTTTTTTATGCCCGTGTTTATTTACAAAAAAAATTTTAACATGCAATAAAAATATAAAGTTAATGAAACAAAGTTAATGATTATAATTCAAATTAGTGTAATAACTACCCTAAGACCCTGCAACGGTCTAGCAAGCGAGCGTCGTGGCGCGAGGGAAGAACGGTCAAACCGTATCACTGTATTTCGTGAGTAGTGAACGTATTACTTAATTATCGACACCCGGGGGTGGAGTATTGGCCAATACCTTCCCGCATACACAATAAATTCACATTATCCCCGTAGCTATAGGCAAAACGCCGCTGCGACTCGCAAACCGCTATTTTACAAAAATAACAAGCTATTCTAGTTTGAACAGTCAACGAAATTCCTATCTTTATCAAGGTAAGTTATTTTTAGAATAATCTAACAGAAAGGAAACAAAAACTACTATAAACCGACGCTATACAGGTGAGTATCGATTAAATTTTTGAGAAAATAACAAATTGCATAATGTAGAGATCAAATTGTAAATTCTAATATCAAATTGTAAATTGTAAATGTTGAAACGTTAACTCTTCTTTATTTCAGGGAAACGACGAACGACGATCCACGGAAAACCGCTTCTACGTGCTTTCGGAACGGCAAGAATGTCCAAGTTATAGATAACGTAAAAAAATAAAAGTGTCTGACCGTAAGGTAAGCTGGTCCTCTGGGAGTCCTACTGGTCCAAATGGGCCTTCAGCTGCTATCCTAGCTGTCAATTAGCTTCCCGGAGTATTTTTCCTACCAAATAGCCCTTATGCACGTGGATTTAGCGAAGTAACAACCGGAGGATGAAGAAGTAAGAAGCAAGAAAGTAAGAAAGGCTGCAATAATGAAAACGCATGGTGAAACCACTGTACTATTGAATAAAAAGAACTTACGTCTGCTCTTCGACCCTCTTCTGCAAGGACTAGCGATTCGCTTTTCAAATCCCCAATTAGGCAATCAATTATGATAATAACAGCGCCTTTCAGATCCAATACAAATATCTAATTGCGTTTCACACACTCGATAAATCAAAACCAATTTTAAAGGCAGCTGTTTAGCGAAATTTACTAGGTGAATCTTGCAGGTTCAAAGTGATAGTAATAGTATTTTTGTGGGCAAAACCGTTTTTGGCAAAAACGCGCAGACCGAGTTTCGATAAGATATACTGATGGCAGCACCTACCGGATTCATTTAGGTTTTAAGCTAAACTATGTTAAATGTAAAGAACGCCGTAATAACTCCCCCCCTATTCCGATGAAAATTTCATTCTACCAAATTTTCACATGTTGCAGGCTTTAAATCTTGAACATGATAAATACCCTTTACCTTTCCGTTATCATCTAATTCATAAGTCAAATAGGACACCTTTCGCTTAATTTTGAATGGCCCTTGGTATTTTGGTGACAGTTTGGCGCTCATATTTCGACTTGCGTCCGATAGAACGTGATTCTTAACATAAACCAAATCATTTACCTGAAAATTCGTAGGTCTCCGACGAGATCATAACGCTGTTTGCTACGCAAATGCGCTTTTCTTATACGTTCGCGTATTTCTTGATACAGAGTCTGAAATGCTTTCGAACGATGCCCAATAAAATCATCTACACAATGTGTTTTATTTTCACTAATCTGCTCATGAAGTTTACCCGAAATTATGTGTTCGCGTCCAAAATTTATAAAATAGGGTGTGCAGTTAGTGACCTCGTGCACAGCAGTACGCATCGCGCACGGCACTTTATGCAAGTACACACTCCAAGATTTGTGGTTGTCTTTAACATAAGACGCTAACATAGTTTTCAGTACTCTATTCGTACGCTCAGCAGGATTTGCCTGCGGGTGATATAATGCAGTAAACCAAAGCTCTACGTTGTATCCTTCGCAAAGTTTTCGAAATTCTCCTCCCCGAAATTGAGATCCATTATCCGTGATAATAGCCGCTGGAACACCGAACAATAAAAATAAAGTTTTCTTCAACCCAATTCGGGCTATAATTTTACCGGTTGCTTCGCGCATAGGAAAATCAAGGGAAATTTTGAGAAACAACACGATATAACCAAAATATATGCATAACCGTGTGAACGAGGGTAAGGGTCCCACAATATCCATACACACCACGTGCCAAGGAGATTTCGCGAAAGGACGAGTGGACATTTCACCACCGGGTTTATTTTGTTGAGGTTTGTAACGCGCACATACTTGACAACGCTTCACATAATTAACTACATCGCTTTTCATCTTCGGCCAAAAATAAAAT